>OY728120.1:1093710418-1094310418 GCA_963277665.1 Viscum album | reverse complement strand
TATAATTTTATACTTGAAATAGCTACTTTAAATGATCAATATATTGGGAATTGGACATCTAGGCCAACAATATTGGAAGGAATCTATATGATACAAACATAAAGGATTGGTGGCACTATATAATTATAATATGGTGTAAAGTTACTGAAATCTGGTTTTGGATTGATGTAAGTGAAAAGATCTTAGAATATTCATTTGGAATGATTTTTTTTCATTTTCATGAAATATGTTAGTGTGAGAACCACTATAATCTATGTTAGATATGTTGATTGAATATGGAAAATAGGTATTATTCATACAATTATTTAAGACCAGCTAGAATGTAACTCTCTATAGATTAATTTATAGTAAAAAATCTATGTTTTAGGGAACATGCTGTACTGAGGTAGATATAATGGGTTTCGTAGACCATGCCAATGTAAATATACCAAAAAGGTATTGAAAAATATATGTTGGAACAATTCAGTAGAGAATTGTTAAAAATGTCAAAATTTATAAATCTCACCACGAAGACATATATGAGACATAAGAATAGATTAATGTTGTGAATAGAATTCTACAGGCTTCTATAATCGATAAATCAAAAAATCCATGAAATATAAAAGATATAATTTTTCAAAAATATACTTTATGGTAGTAAAATATAAGTTATATACCATATAATCTCATAGGAGTCATAACTATCCAATTGTACTTGATAGAGTACAAGGGATTTGTTCCTGGAACTTGGATAGGAATAGAAAATACTTTTAGGAAGTAAAAAACCAGTCTTCCTCTATATAAATATGATCTAATATAGTAGTCAAGCTAAGTTAATTTTCATGAGAATCTTATTCAAACCTATGGTAACTATAACTAAATTACTGAGTGCGTTTTAGATTCTGATGTTTCCGAAGAAACAGTATACAATATAAAAAAAAATTATTTCTTAGAATCAAAAATAGTATGTAATGTTTTATCTTAATATAAACTATGAAAATTATTATAATTGTACTATCAAGATTTCAACTTTTGAAAATGGAAAAAATGAATACAATAAGGGTTATCATCTCTTGAGGTGTCTTACTTAGAGAGGTGAAGTTGTAGATTGTAGAATAGTCATACATTAGAGACATGGAAATCCCAATGAATAAAGAAATAACTCATTAGATAAATGATATTATCAGGTGAGAGATAATAAGGATAGTTAGAAATTTGGATCTAGTGAAAGTGGGATTGTTTTAAATGTTGGTTCCATTGACCCAAAATGAATAGTAATTTTTTATTGCCATATCATGTATACAATGACTTATGTAAGATGTAGACTTATAATAATAGTGTTGATATTTCTGTGTCCACTATTTTATAGTAATCTTCTAGTATTACTTGTCATATAAAATGTTTATTGTAGTTATAAATCAATAATGAGAACCCCATGATATTGTGACATTAAATTATAAGATATTTCATATTTTCTAGATAAATCAGGCTAATAGGAATCATATTTTTTGTCACCATTAGGTGTTGGTGGGTCATATGCATTAAGACTCCATCTCATTATGTATTCACTTGGTGATATCGAGTAGACGAGATCATAAGGATATACCCAACAATATGAACACCAGATTTTTCAAGTGTTATTGGTAGTTCCTATCTAAAAACACATGTATTAGTCTCCTAAATTGATAATAGTATTAGTTTATATTATTTGATTATGTACATTGATGAAATAGTAAATCAATGGAATTGAAGTCATAGTGAGGAAGCATACATTTAGTGCATCAATGGGGGTATGGAGTTGACTAAAAAATGAAGATATAATTTTTCACTTTTCAAAGGAAGTGATAGCTCATGCATAGTTGATCAAGATGGCATCCCCTACACTAAATCCAAGTTCATGGAAAAAGAAGTTAAGTCGGTCCAGTTCATTCAATGAATAATAAATAAAGAAATGAGGATGACACAATATTTGTGTCCTATTTTTTTGATACTACAAGACAAATATATTATATTACATAGCATGTGTTCATTAGAATGGATTTCATTTCTAATATTATTCCTTATCTCCTTAAGGGCCTTGATGTGTTTCTAGAATCTACTCCTGTTCTATGAATAGTATTCATGAATATCTAGATAAGGGCCTAGTGGATCAAAAGAAATGAATATTCAAAATTTTGGACAATTATTATGAATTGGAGTATATGATGTGGTGGGACCCACCATTGGGGTTCTAAAGATGTCCATGTAATGTCCCCATCTCATAGGACACTAAACCTGTGCTCCGAGCTGGGTCTCCACATGACCATAAGCATACCTTCTCATATGACAGAGTAAGACAAATAGCGGTGAGGGTATAATAAATCACATGGGGAGACTATACACTCTTTATCAGAATAAGCCACAGTAGAGAAAATGTGAAATAAAAGATAAAATATCAAATAAATCAGAAACATACATTGATAAAAAAATAGCCCAAAAATACTACAAACCACAACTACAATAGAAAACATGGAATTTCATGCATACAGTTCCAAAAGAGAAATGGAAACCCAAAACTAGGAAAAATAGCTATCCCCCAAAAATGGGGTCTAACTCCATGTTCGGAACCCCATAAATGCATGTACCATGCCCAACTCAACTCCCTAACATTGATATTTTTCCCTTTCCATGGCCTGTAACCATGAAATCATCCTGGGTACCCAATGGCGGCCCGAGTAGGGTGTGAATACAACTCAGTAGGTCACCACCAATAGTGTCTACAAATATCCAATCAAAACAGATTTTCATGAAATTTTTAAATAAATGACATGGTAAGAAAAATAAATCTTGGGTTTCATTATGTAAAACATTGACTTAGTCCACTTCCTTTTTTATTTCCATTTTCATCACTTATTTTGTCTTCATTACAAAATTAAATTTCATCACATGTTCTATCAGTTAAGAAATTGAACTATTTAAAAAACGGCCTAAGTCAGTCACCTATAATGCATATGGGGAATAAATAAAATTCCTTATCTCAATAGGGTAAATGATTCATAATTAAATACATCACACTTTACATCGAGCCTCGGTCTTGGTAGTTTCATCAAATGCATCTGTTAAAGGTATAGAGCATCGATCTCATTCTCTAACCCATGCATTATGGGGTGGGGATTAGAGTCGCAGTACAACTTTTCTAGTTAGGGTAGATCCTAAAGTTTAATACCCCATAAAAACCAATCCATGTTCACATTCTTCTTTATTCATTTACCACATAATATATATCAAAAACCAAAAAAAATCTACAACACATAACGTTCACATTTCCCATTTTATTTAACACATAAATCACCCTTATGACTTAACCCATTAAAACAATTATAATTTACTTAGACTAGTCCATTTAACCCATTTCCCTTTTTACACATTAACCTATTTAGATTTTTCCAAAACTCCATATATTAATCCATTTAACATATCCATCAATTCCCTCATGATAACCCACTTAACACATTTATCAAATCAAAATCATTTACCCATTTACAATTTTTACCATTTCATATGATTTATCCCACTTATTCATTTCAATTACATTTCATAAATCACATAACATAATTTCCTTTATTATGACCAAATCAAAACACGTCAAGCCAAACAATCACTTATTACATTACCAAATGCTAGAAACAAGTATCCATACTCCCTTTTAATTCAATCTAACGTACTGACATGTTCTTCAGGGAATCTACCTTACCAAAAATTAATTTCAAGCTTATCATTACCATTCCCTGTGCTCAGAATCGTTGGTGTACCCCATGGGTGGCCCTAAATTGCTCTAGAGAACCTCATCACACCCTATGGGGGTCATGAGGGGTTAAAATCCCCATTTAGACAGCAATTATTACCAAATATTAAAAATTATATTAAATTAACAACAAGTGGAAATAAAATGAACACCCATGAAAACATAAATCCACATAATGAATATGGGATATAACTTTTAGACCACCTACCTCGAACCTTAAGATGACTAAACCCTTAATCTTATCCTTAGATATGGATTCAATAACCCTTTGAAGCCCCAACATATTATCCATCAGAAAAAATAGGTTTTTATGGTTTTTTAAGGGGAAGGACAAATCTCCAAGCCCTAATTGGGAAATGAGAAGCAAGAGGGAGATTAGACTTACCCGGGGCTCTGATCTGCAACCAACGGTGCTCCAAATGGCCTATAAATGAGGAAGATCGGTCCTTGGGAGCTCATGAGGGTTTTTGGTTCTCACTAGGGATAGAGGGTCAAGAAAGGGGATGAAATTGGGTGATTACTTAAAAATTCCAAGGGGTATTTTGGTAATTTTACATTTTTTAATGGGGTGCATGGTTTGGCCACACAGTTTTCCAAACCATGTACCAGCCTCTGCCCAAGTGGGGTTACGACACATGGTTACATAGGGTGGACCAAACGTCTTGAAAAAACTTTCACCAACCATGAAAGAATACTCTAACAATGGTTTCATGTTTTTTCTTCCCCTCTCACATAGTTTGGACTAACTATGCACAATTTTTGCAATGGGTACATAATTGACTAGTTTCCATTTATTTCATGTTCTCACCCCCAGAACACCCCCAAAACTCCTTTTGTAATTAACCAATGTATTTTCAATGCAAATTACGTTATTATATTTGTGTCATATAATCACATTAAATCACAACATAATTAACTACTACGTTCTAGGTGATGTTTAAATATATGTTTGTCACTTCTATGATTTTAATTTCAAAAATATGACATACACAGTTGTGATCAATTAATTATTTCGAGTCTATTATGACCAAATTAATTTTTAGTGAAAATTAACATACCCTTATGAATAGTTTTTTTACCCTTATTAATAATTACATACCTTATTTAATAGTAACCTTACCTACTATAGTATATAAATAAGATTCAGTGGAAGTCTGATATACCTACATCTGAGAATAAGAGAATAAATTTTTAAAATTATTTTTTTCGAGGAAATTATGTTTTTAATTAAAAATTAAATTAATAATATTTATAAAATTATTCTTTGAAAAAAGAATTTTCTTTTTGGATTCAACATGTCAAAAATTGGTTTGGGTGAATTTTTTAGATTTTTCTAAAATACTTGAATTTTTATGAATGATAAAATATGATACTTTGCGATAAATGATAAATGCATGAATTATGATGTCATAAGTTAATTTATGGCTTATGTAATTCCATTATCTTGAACTCACATGCCCTTATAACAAATCTTTGTCATGGAATCATCACTATTCTATGTCTTGAGGGAAAATATTAAACTAAGCAATTAAATATTATGAAAACTCTCTTCTCCTCCACTATAAATACCACCCCTCCTTACCTCTTATCTTCACACCTCTCAAGCTTCAATCCAGTTTAAACTCTACCCAATAATCTTTCCTAGCCCCTATCCCATATCCTAGAGCTTCTGGTCTCATCAAGAGACCAATCCAAGGTTCCTTAAAGAGGATTCAAGAGGTAATTCCCCTCTCTCTCTTTTCCTTTAATTTCCTTTCAATTTCATGTTCTTTTATTAAATATCTACCCAAATTTCCTCATCCACATTGTATGTTAACTCCTTTATATTACATATAATTTTATTTTATGATTATAATGGGAGAATATATCTTCCAATCCCCTTCTCCTATTGTTTTTATTTTAAAAGGAAAATGTTGTTCGTGAGGTGTTAATTTATCACTTTCCAGAACAGCATGTTTTCATTTTCCATTACCATCTTCAATTCTGGTCATGATACCATTTTCATGGTTTATCCAGACCATAATATATGTATTATGTCTCATCTATGGTTCAGGAATCACTTTTTACACATGGTTTTTGTTTTTAAAACTAAACTTGTTCATTGTGGCCAAAAACCCACCAATTAACCCAAAAGGTTATCAGAAAAGTTTTATATAATGATTCAAATTCACTCCAAGTAACGGAATTAAATTTTCAAAAATTTAACCTTATGGTTTTTCAATAATAAAACATAACTTCAATTCTTCATCATACATGTTTATCCAAACATGAACCGATCATTAAAACCGAGCAAGCAAACAAACCCGGACTATAAATTGAACCTCATAACAAATCAAAATGGATATAAATGAACATAAAAGGTTATATAAAATATTTAACATATATAAAAGGTTCTTTTAATGTTAATTAATGAACCTAATTTTATTATTAATGTCATGAAGTTCATGAAAATATCACCATCAGGTTTAAGGTAAGGGATCCTCTTCATTTTACTTTTATTCAAGATTGTCCTCTATATAATTCCCTTTTATGTGTAATTACTAGTGAAGGGGTATGATTAGGCACCTCTCCCATACTTTAATCGTTATTTAAAAAAGATTAGAAACCCATTTCTCTCTCATTAATCCCTCTTAAGTACACCTAATACCATGTCGATAATCCGTAATGAATTCTACCCGAACCTCCTTTACTCCTTTGGGTTGCCTCATATTTCTTATAAACAAAATGAATTTATAATATCATTTTATGTGCAACTTATAAATGATTTGTACGTGTACCAAATTCATTTATCAATACCCTTTCATCATTCTCTTTCATGGATATTCATGTTTTTATGTGATTCCTTCCTCAATACATCTCAATAAGGAACATTGTTTTAAGTGAAATTCCCAAATTCTTACCCTATTTCTGGTTATATATAAAATATTTTTCAACATTGAACTTCTTGGTTCACTTCTGGTTATATATAAAATATTTTTCACTTTTCTATTTTAAAATATATATAGTATTTTCCTTAAAACGGCACAAAAATGTTTCAATGTTGAAATTTCTCAAATACATTTCATATATGTTGTCACTTTTATTTGACATCACATACCATTATATATGCATATTTTTCCTTATTAAATTCCATGTATGTTCTAATTCCTCTCTTTCATGGACACTTTTATGATACACCCATTGTTTATTCTTTATTACATGATTGTGGTACCCAATTCTTTCCATGGGTAACCGTTATGTTCAAGTAAGATTGATTATATATGATTATTTATATGGAAAACATATTCATGAAAATTTAATATGGGTGCACCCAAATAGAACTCTAATGCATTGGGTAAAGTAAAGTCTCATGATATGTTATGTGTGACGGTCTTGGCAGTTATCCATGGCTTGTATTACTATGTTAAATGATCTAGGTGATTACCCTTGACTCATACTAAAGTCATGTTTTATGTTGCTTCCACATTTCGATGATTCCACGCTTATATGATCCCATGTTTATATGTCAAGATTCCATTTATTAAATTCATTTTATATCATAATTTCATCCCTTATATCCCATGTTCTAATGCTTTTTTCTTATGGTTATTACATTACTAGGATTTTAGTTCATCCCATTGTTCATGTTATCCCAAGGTTATCCTGTGAATATCCATGAGAAAAATGGAAGATTGGAGATCATTATGGAGTTTAAATAAAAATTTGTTATATAATGTTTGATTATGTACCTATTCTTCCAGGATACAAGACTTTACAATCCATCTCTTGTAATCTAATTTATAATTATGCTTAAAATCATGTAATGTTATATGTAAAAGGCTAGGGTCATTATAGTTGGTATCAGAGGAAGGGCTTGTTATTTTTGGAGATTAGGATTAGATCACTTTACTGATAACCTTAAGTATGATATGAAGTATAAGAAAACATCCCTAAATTTTGGTATGTATAGAGTAATTGGTTTATTAAAAAAATACATCCTTGTCGAGATAAAAACATGTCGAGGAGGCTCTGGAAAAATATACCAAGGAGTGAAAACTCAAACAAGGAGTTCCACACGTGACCTAGGGTATCCTGGTAAACGAAAATGGGTCTTACTGCACCCTTGGTTTGACACTCCTGGGGAATATGCTTTGGTTAATTTATGAGATTAGTACAAACCATTATTAATGGGATAAAAAATTCCATTAGTATATCAGTTAAGAAATAGATCAAGGATAACCAAGATTTATACATAATGAATAATAAGTTAGGATATACTTCTTCATTACAAGTTTAACCTCTTATGTTCAGTGTTTTATTTTTATGAAAAATAAATAAGTATTCAAGCCCTATAATTTTATGTTCTTTTTCATAGATAATGGCGATACATAAAAGAACACATTCCAACATCCAATGTGATAGTCAATGTGAATATTTCCATAATTATATGCCTAATATGATGGGAACGGGTGATCAAAACTTCATGATAGTACATGATCATCTAGCTCAAGTTATCAATAATAACTTGAATCATGTGGAACACCCTCCTCCACCAAAGAAAGAGAACGTTTTCATTGAATCCTTCATACAAAAAAGGCATCCCTAGTTTAGTGGATCATATGATTCCCTCCTCATGGAATAGTGGATTAACTTCATTGAAAATATATTATTCGTCCACCAGTGCTATGAAGAAGATTTAGTTCTACTGGAAGTCAATCTGTTTGATGAGGAAGCTGATCAATGGTGGACACTGATCAAGAATACAAATTCCCAATATGAAATTGATTCGATGGATTGGGAAGAATTCAAGAAGATGTTTTTCAATAAATATTTTCCTCAAACCCTCTATCTCTAGATGGAAAGAGAGTTCCTTGGACTCAATAAGCAAGAATATGAGTCCATCGGGGCGTATGAAGCCTACATTACAAGTCTTTTATGTTGTGCCTCTAGACTTGTCTTGAACACTTAAAGAAAGGTGGATCGCTTATTTAGTGGAAAAAATTCAATTCTAAGAAAGGTGTTGGCGATTAGAGACATCAAATGTTATAAGGACATGTTTTTTCCCCCAAGGTTGAAATAGAGATTGGATACTCTAAGTGGTCTCATGGGACCGGTGAAAAGAAGAAAAAATTGGAGAACAACGTTGGTGGTTAAACAAACAAATCCCATGATGGAAAAAAGCCTGAATATCCCACCTGTAAAAGTTGTGGGAAGAAGCATCCTGTGAGCTATCTTAAGGGAACTACGAATTTCTTCAAATGTGAAAAGTTGGGACATCTGGCTAAAAACTGCCAATGGGATATGAAGAATCCCGCTAATGTGGAACAAGTAAAAAAGGTTTTGATAAATTCTCATCCTATAGTGCAGTGTTACAACTACCAGGATCATGGGAATTATGAAAAAAATTTCCCTATGCCAAGGGTTATCAAAGGAAATCAATAAGGGCTCCGGCTTGGCATCCATGAGACCCGGGTTCAACACTGGGTGGAGAAGATTTTCCAGGCTACTATAGCAGTACTATAGCAGTACTGTAGTAGTCACTGTAATAGTTACTATAGTAGTTACTATTCGGTACTGTAGCAGCCGGAACTATTCACCCGATTTGGGCCTATGGGCCACTGGTTTGGGCTTATGGGTCTCCAGGGCCTTCGGGTCATCAAAGGCCTTCAGGCCACAGGGCCTTCAGGTCATATAGACCATGGAGTAGCCCAGTTCACACAGAACATGCCCCAGAAGAGGATCAGAGCAACATGAGTAGCAGCCACCAGATGCAGAGCTAACCGGATTGGAAGAATGAGAGGGTATGGCAGCCGCCAACGGGACCAGGCACCGTGCATCTTTGTACGGGGCAATGCTAGTCGATCAGGAATGTAAGGTGGGGAGCTAAGGAGATCAATTATGGAAGACGCTGGGGAGGGGCAGTTCTAGTGGGATTGGCCTATGTGTCATGTAATGGGCATGGTATGCCTCTAGGTCTTCTTGTCATGTATGGCGGGTCATGTCAGGCCTTGTGCCTTGGTCCTACGGGTCATGTACGGGTTCCCCTTCAACCCTTAAAAATGGGATTATCTATAATAAAATTATAAAAAGTCCTTCAGGCCATTCGGGCAATAACAACCTCCAAGGAAAGAAGGAAGGGCTTATAATATCACTACTGCAGACATGGAGCCGAAAACAATGATGTGGTGATAGGTACTCTAGTTATTCAATCAAGAATAGTGAACGTACTATTTGATTCTAATTCTACACATTCTTTCATATCTCAAAAGTTTAGTAGAACTATTCAGAAACCACATAAAATTTGGAGGAAAAGTTATCTGTGAGAATAGAGAATGGGGAAATCATTACTTCCATGGTTTATAACTCCTCCCTGGTTAATGTTTGAGGAGTGAACCTCCTAGAAAATCATTTCATACTTCTGTTGGTGGAGTTCAATGATATCTTGGGAATGGATTGGCTATCTTTATACAAATCCAACATCAACTATCGAGAAAGGGTGATCACTCTTCAAATCCTGAAGCATCCACTGGTTCTTTACAAGTGCAAGGAGGAAGATAAATCTCCTTTAGAATCATTGTATCAATTGTGTATATTAATTTTTTATGAGAAAGAATTTATATATCAAATTATTGAGACAAAGGATAGAATCATGCCTGAAGACATGCCCATTGTGAGGGATTACATTGATGTATACCCTGAAGAGTTGTCCAATATCTATCCTGATTGAGAGGTTGAGTTCCCAATTGAACTTATTCCTAGATCACTACCTATATCAAAGACACCTTATAGAATGGCCACTGTAGATCTGGAAGAGCTAAAGAAGTGGTTACATGAGAATCTGGAGAAGGGTTTTATATGAATGAGTGCTTCAACATGGGGTGATCCAGTCCTCTTCATCAAGAAGGATCGATCAATGTTACTCTACATTAATTATCATGAGATCAATAAAATCATGATAAAGAACAAGTGTCCCCTACCATGGATAGATGACTTGTTCAATCAACTTCATGGGGATAGTTATTTATCTATGGTTGAACTTCGGTCAGGATATCACCAATTAAAGGAGAGGAAGGAATATATTCCCAAGACTTCCTTTCGGACGAGATATGGACACTATGACATCATAGTGATTCCCTTCGGACTCAGTAATTCTCCATCAATTTTCATAGATTTAATGAATAGAGTCTTTAGAGATTACCTTGAAAAATTTTTGGTAGTCATTATTGATAATATTCTGATATACTTCAAGAGAAAGGATGAACATTAGGAGCATATGAATATTGTGTTAATGACTTCATGAAGGGAGAAGCTCTATGAAAAGAATAGTAAATGCGTGTTATGGATGGAGTAAGTATCATTCATGGGGTATGTTATCACCATCAAAGTGATATCTGTGGACCCTTATAAGACAAATGCGATTGATGAGTGGCCCAGGCCGATATCTATAATGGAGATCCATAGATTTTTTCATCTAGCTAGGCATTATCGACAATTTTTTAAGAACGTTTTATGATTTTCAAACCCAATGACAAAGAAAACATGGAAAGGAGTAATGTTTGTCTGGACTAAGGAATGTGAAGACTGTTTTAGGGAGATGAAAAAGAGACTAATCACGGCACTAGTACTAACACTCCCAAAAAGTAGAGAACATATTATGGTGTACAATGATTCTTTAAGATAGGGATTAGGCTATATGCTTATTCAAAATGATAATGGGGTAGTATGTACCTCAAGGCATTTTAAAATCCATGAGAAAAACTATCTCATACCTGATCTAGAGTGGGCTGCTGTGATCTTTGCGTTGAAAATTTGGCGGCATTATCTCTGTGGGGAGAAGTGTTATACATATACTAATCATAATAGTATCAAATATATATTCAAAAAAAGAGCTTAATATATGAAAATGGTGATTGATAGATCTCATAAAGGTTTTGGACTACTCAACCCACTTCCATCCCGATAAGGAAAAAAGTTAGAGGATGCTCTAAGTAGAAAGGATCCTTCATCTTTTTCAATGATGAGAATTGAAAAGGATCCAATCTTATTAGATTTGCAGAGGATGGGCATGGGAATCATTAAGGGAGGAATATCATCAATAATTTCTCAAATTATTTCTCAACCATTGTACATGGAGAAAATAAAGGATGCTTAAATAAAATATTTGTAAATTCTAAAAATGTGGAAGATGTTAAAAATTGGAAATACTCTATGTTATTGATTGATGAGGAAGGAGTTTTGAGATTTGGGCCATGATTAGGTGTACCATCTGATCCATAGATAAAGAAGGAGCTTCTTAATGAAGAAAATAGCTCAACCTTCTCTATTCACGTAGGGAGTACAAAGATGTATCGAGATATCCTAGAGAACCATTGGTGGACAATATGAAAAGGGAGATTTCTGAATATACATCAATGTTCCTGGTTTGTCAACTAGTGAAGGCTGAAAGATGAAATACTAAAGGGATGATGGAACCACTACCCATAACGACATGGATGTGGGATAACATTACCATGTACTTTGTCACTAGACATCCAAGGACATCCAGAGGAAACAATGGTGTATGGGTCATTGCGGATCATCTTATGAAAAAACCTCACTTTATCCCAATTCCAGAGGACTTATCATTGGATAAACTTTCACAGATTTACATCAATGAAGTGGTAAGGTAAATAGAGTACCACTATTTATTATTTCCGATCATGATCGAAGATTCACCTCTATGTTCTGGAAAAGTCTCCAATATGCTTTAATCACTGAACTGAACTTCAGTATGAACTATCATCCTCAAAATGATGGAAAATCTGAGCAAAAAATTCATACACTAGAAGATATGTTGAGAGAATGTTCTATGGAATTAAAATGAGGTTGGGACCAACATCTTCCATTGGTTTAATTCTCTTCCAACAAAAATTTCCACTCGAGCATCTGAATGGCACTATAGGAAGCCCTTTATTGGAAATGGTGAAGAACACCTGCATGTTGGGATGAAGTTGTTGAACATAAGCTGCTAGGATGTGAAATGGTCGAAGAAATAGTAGAGAATGTTAAAATAATTCAGCAACACATCAAGGCATCAAAAAGTTGACCTAATATTTATGCAGACAATCGTCCATGAGACCTTGGGTTAAATGTTGGAGACATGGTATTTTTACGAATATCACCATGGAAGAAGGTCATAAGGTTTGGAAATAAATGGAAGTTAAGTCCCAGGTACATCGCCCCCTTTAAGATCATTGATTGAGTCAGAGATGTGTCCCATCAACTGGAACTTCCACCTACCATGTCCAAAGTATGTGATGTCTTTAATTATCCCTCTTAAGGAAGTACATACCAGATCCTTCACATGTACTCTCTTAAAAGGTGGTATAGTTGGAGGATGATCTTTCTTATGAGGAGTAGCCAGTGAATATCTTTGATCATAGGGATAATGTTATACATAACAAGACTACTCACCTAGTGAAAGTACTATGGTAGAACCATAAGTACGAAGAGGTAACATAGGAACTAGAGGAGGAAATTAAGGAAAAGTACAGGTACCTGTTTATGTCTTAGAATGAAAAATTAAATTTCAAGGGAGAAATTTCATTAGGGGGAATAATGTAACAACCCAATTTATTATCAATGGAAATCCCTTTCTTATAAATATGTCATATAGTCACATGAAATCATAACATAATGAACTAATATGTTCTAGGTGTCCTTTAAACATAAGTTTTTTACTTTTGTGATTTGAATTTTGAAAATCTGACATACACGGTAGTGATCAGTAAATTATTTGGAGTCTAATATGATGAAATTAATTTCTGGTGAATAGTAGCATACCCTTATGAATAATAATTTTACCCTTATTAATAGTGATATACCCTAATGAATAGTAACCTTACCTATGATAGTATATAAATAAGATTCAACTAAAAGTACAATATACCTATATCTGAGAATAAGAAAATAAATGTTTTAAAATTTTTGTTTTTTAGTAAATTATGTTTTCCATTAACAATTAACTTAATCATATATAGAATTTTTTTTTAAAAAAACTGATTTCATTTTTGGATTCAACACATCTAAAATTGGTTAGGGTGAATTTATTGGATTTTTCTAAAATACTTGAATTTGTTATGGATAGTAAAATACGATAATTTACGATAAATGATAAATAAATGAATTATGATGTCATCAACTGATGTATGGTTGATGTAAGACCATTATCTCAAACTCACATTCCATTATTACTATTCTTGTTCATGGAATCCCCACTATTTATGGTCTTGATAAAAAATATCAAAATAAGGAATTACATATTATGAAAACTCTCCTCTCCTCCACTATAAATACCACCCCTCCATACCTCTTCTCTTCACACCTCTCAAGATTCAAGACTAGTCTAAACTCTACCCAGGAATCTTCCCTAGCCCCTACCCCCCAGCCTGGAACTTTTGGTCTCATCAAAATACTAATCCAAAGTGCCTTGAAGAGGATTCAAGAGGCAATTCCCCTCTCTTTTCATTTAATTTCCTTTCAATTTCCAGTGATTTTCTTAAATCTCTACCCACTTATCCAGATTCACATGTTATGGTAACTCCAGTATCTTAAATATTCTATAATTTTATGATGATAATCGAAGAATACATCTTTCAACCCCCTACTCCTCTTCTTTTAATTTTATAAAGGATAACATTGTCCGTGAGGTTTTAATTCATCACCTTCAATAATGACATGTTTTAACTGTCCATTACCTTCATAAATTATGATCATGAAACCATTTTCATGGTTGAACCAGACCATAATATAGTAATTATGTCTCATATATGGTTTTTTAATCCTTTTTTACACATGGTTTTGGTTTTAAAAACAAAACATGTTCATTGTGGCCAAAAACAACCAATTAACCCAAAAGGTTATCAATAAAGTTTTAAATAATGATTCAACTTCACTCCAACTAACCAAATTAAATTTCCAAGCATGTAACCTTTTTTTTGTTCAATAATAAAATATAACCTCAATTTTGGATCACCACCTTCTTCATACATGTTTATCCAAACATGAACTGATTATTAAAACCAAGCGAGCAAACGGACCCGAACAATGAAATTTTACTTCATAACCAATAAAAATGTTTGTAAATGAAATTAAAAAGGTTACAATAAATATTTTACATATATAATAGGTTCGTGAATTATTAATTAATGAACCTAATTTTATTATTTAGGTCATTAAGTTCCAGCAAATATCACCATCAGATTTAAGGTAAGGGATCCTCTCCATTTCACTTTTATTCTAGATTTTCCTCTATGTAATGCCCTTTTATTTGTAATTCCTATTGATGGGGTATGATTACTCACCTCCCATATATTATACTCATGATGTATAAAAGATGAAAAACCCCTTTATCTCTCATTAATCCTTCCTAAGTACACCTGATACTATGTCGATAATCCGTAAGGAATTCTACCTGAACCTCCTTTACTCATTCGGGTTGCCTCATCTTTCTTATTACCAAAATGAAGTTATCTTACCTTTTTTAAGTGAATATTATAAATTCTGTGTACATGTACCAAATTCATTTATCAAGACCCTTTCATTATTCTCTTTCAAGGATATACATGTTTTTAAGTGATTCCCTTTTCATTACTTCTCGTTAAGCAAACATGTTTTAAGGGAACTTCCCGAATTCTTACCAAATTTCAAGTAAACTCTATCTTATATTTTAAGCCACAATTGTATTTATAAAATCATCCTTTTTATTATGAAAACCTTCTTAGTTCACTTCTAGTTTAATATAAAAAACTGTTCCCTTTTCTATTTTAAAAGCTCAATAGTATTTTCCTTAAAATCGCACAAAAATGTTTTAATGCTAAAAAATTTCAAATAAATATCTTACATGTTTTCAGTTCTTTTTGACATCATATACCATGATATATGACTATTTTTCCTTATTAACGTCCAATTATTTTCTAATTCCCTTCCTTCATGGATGCATTTATGATACAGCCATTGGTTATGCTTTATGGCATGATTGTGGTGCCCAATTCTTTCCATGGGTAACCCTTATGTTTATGTAAGATTGATTATGTATGATTATTTATTTGAAAACATATTCATGAAATGTTATGATGGGTGAACCCAGATATCACTCCAATGCATTGGGTAAAGTTAAGTCTCATTAGATGTTATGTCTGATGGTCTTGGTAGTTAACCTTTCTTTGTGATACTATGTGAAACAATCTTGGCAGTTAGCCATGAATTGTACTAAATTCATGTTTTATGTTGCTTCCACATTTATACGATTACATAATTAAATGATACCGTTTTTATATTTGATGATTCCAATTTTTAAATGCCTTTTAATATCTTAATGTCATTCCTTCGATGTCATGTGATAATGTTGTGTTCTTATGGTTATTCCCTTACTAGTCCTTTAGCTCATCCTTTTATTCATGTTATCCCTGATTTATCCTATGAATATGTATGATCACAATGGAAGATAAGATCTCATTATGGATTTTAAATAAAAAGTTGTTTTTATAATGTTTGATTATGTACCTAGTCTTACAAGACACTAGTCTTTATGATCATTGGCTTGTACTCTGATGAATAATTATTCTTAAAATCATGTAATGTTATATGTAAAAGCCTAGGGTATCTATAGTTGGTATCAAAGGATGGTTTAGTTATTTTTGGAGATTAGTCATAGATAACTTTAGTAAGATACTTAAGGATGAGATGAAGTATAAGAAAACATCCCTAAATCTTGGTATGTATAGATTATGTGGTTTTTTAAGCAATACATCCCTATCTTGATAAAAATAGGTAGAGGTGGCTCTGGCATAGATATACCAAGGAGTGAAAACTCTGACAAGGAGTTTGAGGCCTAGCTTGGGGTATCCTGGTACATGATAATGGGCTTTATTGCACTCTTGGTTTGACACTCTCAGAGGATATGATTTTGTTAATTCATCAGCTTAGTACGAACCATTATTAATGGCATAAAACAAATCCCATAATAATATAAGTTATGAAATATATTGAGGATAACATAGATTTAAACATAAGGAATCAAAATTTAGGATACACTTCTCCTTTACATGTTTATCCTCTTATTGTCAATGTTTACTTTTTATTCTCAATAACTAAGTATTCAAGCCCATTAATTGTACATTCATTTTATTAGTTAATGGAGGGAAATAGAAGAACACATTCCAAAAACTAATGTGATAGGAAATGTGAATATTTCCCAAATGATATGCCTAATATGATGGGAATGGGTTCTAAAAACTTCATGACAATACTTTCTCACCTGGCTCAAGTTACGAATAATAACTTGAATCATGTGGAACTCCCTCCTCCTCTAAGGAAATTACATGTTGTCATTGAATCCTTCATGTGTAAAATACCTCACAAGTTTAGTGGATCATCTAATATGATCCTCACAAAATAGTGGATTAACTCCATTGATAAGATATTCTTCGTCCTCTAGTGCTCAGAAGAAGAGAAAGTTGTAATGGTGGTCTATTGGTATGATGGGGAAGCTGATCAGTAGTGGACACAGATCAAGAATACAGATTTCCAAGAAGAAACTGATTCCATGTATTTGGAGGAATTGAATAGGATGTTTTTCAATAAATATTTTCCCCAAACCCTACATCTCAAAATGAAAAGAGAGTTCCTTGGACTCAAGAAGAAATAAGATGATTCCATCGTGGTGTATGAAGCAAACTTTACAGGGCTTGCAAGTTACACCTCATGATTTGTCATGAACACCAAAATCAAGGTATATTGATTCTTTAGCAGGCTAAAGTCGAGTATATAGAAGGTGTTGGTGATTGGATACATTTATAGTTATGAGGAGATTGTCCATTTTTTCCTCTAGGATGAAATGGATATTAGATACTCTCAGTGGTCTCATGGGCTCGGTGACAAGAAATGAAAAATGGAGAAAAAAATGTGTGGTTCAACAAAAAATGACTTGATGGAAGGAATCCTGAATATCCCACATGTAAAAGGTGTGGGAAGAAGCATCCTGGGAACTATCTAAAGTTAACTAGGAATTGCTTCAAATGTGGAAATCTGGAACATATGGCTAAAAACTGCCAGTGGGATATGAAGAATTTCGCTAATGTTGAAGAAGAAAAGAAGGTTATGATAAATGCTCAGCCTGTAGTAAAGTTTTACAATTTTAAGGAGATTTGGAATTATGCAAGAAATCTCCCTAATCTAAGGGTTGTCGGAGGAAATCAACAACAACCTCTAAGGAAACAAGGGATTATGCTATCACTAATACTGACATGGATTCAGAAAATGATGTGCTGACAGGTACACTAGTAATTCATTCAAGAATAGTGAACGTACTATTTGATTCTGGTTCTACATATTCTTTCATATCTCACAAGATTTGTAGAACTATTCATACACCACCTCAAAATTTGGGGGAAAAGTTATCTGTGAGAACATAAAATGGGGAAATCATTGCATCCATGATTTATAACTCCTCCTTGGTTAACATTTATTGACTAAACCTCCTAGAAAATCTCTTCATACATCCTTTGGTGGAGTTCGATGCTATCTTGGGCATGAATTGTATATATTTATACAAATTCAACATCAACTATCAGTAAACGGGGATCACTCTTCAGATCCCGAAGATTCTTATGATTCATTAAAAGTGTAAGGAGGAAGATGAATCTCTTTTAGAATCATTTTCTCAATTTTGTGTATTAATTCTTAGTAAGAAAGAATTTCTAGCACAAATGATTGAGATAAATGAGAGAATCAGGCTTGAATACATTCCCATCATGAGGGATTACACTGATTTATTCCCTGAAGAATTTCCCAGTATTCCTCCTGATTGAGAGGTTGAGTTCCCAATTGAACTTATTCCTTGATCTCAACCTATATCAAATAAACCATATATAATGGCCACTATAGTGATGGAAGAGCTGAAGAAGTGATTACAGGAGAATCTGGAGAATGTTTTTATACACCTGAGTGCTTTACCATGGGGTTCTCCAGTCCTCTTCATCTAGAAAAAGTATGGATCAATGCGCCTCTGCATTGATTATCATGAGATAAAAATAATAATGATAAAGTACAAGTTTCCCCTTCCACTGATAGATGACTTTTTCAATCAGATTTGTGGGGCCAGTTATTTCTCTAATGTGGAACTTTAGTGAGGATATCACCAATTAAAGGTGAGGAAGGAAGATATTCACAAGACTCCCTTTCAAATGAGGTATAGACACTCTGAGTTCATAGTGATTCCCTTCAGACACACTAATTCTGCATCAATTTTCATGGATTTAATGAATAGATTTTTTAGAGATTACCTTGAAAACTTTGTGGTAGTCTTTATTGATAATATTCTGATATACTCCAATAGCAAGGAGGAACATGATGAGAATTTGAATACTGTGTTAAATACTTTGTGAAGGGATAATCTGTATGAAAAGTACAGTAAATGTGAGTTATGGATGGAGGAATTATCATTCATTGGGAATGTTATCACCAGAAAAGGGATATATGTGGACCCTTCTAAGACAAAGGCAGTTGAAGAGTGTCCTAGGAAAATATCTATAATGGAGATCCATTGATTTTTGGGTCTATCTAGGTATTATCAACAATTTGTGAAGAACTTTTCATGATTTTCAAACCCAATGACCAAGATAACATGTAAGGTATTAATGTTTGTATGGACTAAAGAAAGTGAAGACTGTTTTATGGAGTTGAAAAAGAGGTTAATCAATGCGTCAGTACTCTCACTCCCAAAGAGTGGGAAACTTATTTTGGTGTACAGTGATCCTTAAAAGAAGGTATTAGGCTATGTGATTATGAAAAATGATAAATTGATAGCCTATGAATCAAGGTAGCCAAAAATCCATGAGAAGAACTAGCCCACGTATGATCTGGAGTTGGCGGTTGTGATCTTTACGTTGAAAATCTGGCGTCATTATATCTATGGGGAGAAGTGTGAGATATACACTGATCACAAGAGTCTAAAATACATATTAACATATAAAGAGCTTAATATTCACCAATGAATATGGATAGATCTCATCAATTATTATTACTGCTCAATCCACTACCATCCTAGTAAAGCAAACAAGGTGGTGGATTCTCTAAGTAGAAAGGATCATGCATCTTTTTGAATTATGAGAATTGAAAAGGATCCAATATTCTTAGATTTTAAAAGTATGGACATGGGAATAATTAAGGGAGGAACATCATATATCCTTTCTCAAATTATTTCTCAACCATCCCTCCTGGTGAAAATAAAGTATTCTCAAAAAAAAGATGTGGAAATTCTAAAAAAGGTGGAAGCTGTTAAAAATGGGAAATCTTATGAGTTCTTGATTTATGAGGAAGGAGTTGTGAGATTTGGGTCACAATTTAGTGTACCATCCAATTCAGGGACAAAGAATGAGATTTTGAATAAAGCACATAACTCAAACTTCTCTATTCTCTTTGGGAGCACAAAGATGTATCGAGATATCCGAGAGAAATTTTTGCGGGATAATATAAAAAGGGAGATTGCTGAACATACATCAAAGTGTCTGGTTTGTCCACAAGTGAAGGATGAAATAAAAAGGTATAAATGGATGATACAACCACTACCCATACCAAGATGGAAGTGGGAGAACATTACCATGGACTTTTTCACTCGAATTACAATGAAATATAGAGGAAACAATGTTATATGGTTTTTTTGGATTGTCTTATGAAGACAACTCACATTATCATAATTTTGGGGGACTTCTCATTGGATCAAAATGCACATATTTACATCAAATAAGTGGTAAGCCTACAGGGATTACCGCAATCTATTTTATTTGATCATAACCATAGATAGTACTTGAAGTTCTGTAAAATTCTCTAACATTAACTACTACAAAAATAGCCAAGGGAGGCTCCACCTTTTATCAGCGCAAAGAAAAAAGTGTTGATATAGATAATTCTTTATCCACATGAATTAAAAGCCCTGAAAAATGATCCCTTTATCAGCGCTTTTCTAGCGCTAATAAATGGTGTCTTTATCATCCCTTTTCTAGTGCTAATAAAGCGCACCCTTTATCAGTGCTAAAATTTTAGTGCTGATAAAGGCTCCCTTTATCAGCACTTTTCTAGTGCTGATAAAACCATAGTCCCATTTTAGGAAATGGGGTGCACAATTACCTTTTTTATCGTGCCCTCAAGATCTCACAGTATTGTACCCCTACGACAACTCCCCCCCCCCCCGATCTTCTCTTTTCCAGACCTCCGCCACTAACCCTACTCTACCACGAACCCTACTCCTTAACCTCCCACTTGAACCCCTTCTATAGATCCTCCTCCCCAAAAACCCTACATCTCCTCCTCCCCGCTGGACCCTACTCCCCACGAACCCTACTCCTCCATTTCTCAATGGTTGGAAGCTACTCTTGTGCACCTCCCCCTTCGGCAGTCACGCCTTCCCCTCCCGATGTAGCATAGAGGGCTCCCTGACCGCTCGACACTTCTTCTCTCCCTCCATCGCGGGTGAAATCTACTCTAGGTAAGTCTCCCACTAATCATTTTAGGTTTATCTTTTCCATAGGGTAGGGTTATGTTGATAGTATTTAATCTAGTGAGTTAGGGTTTAATCTTATTGTTTTGGGGTAAATCTTTCCTTGCTAGGTTTTATTTATGGTGCGGTTGAGGAGTGATCAGGGTTCCACATTGGATTTCAGTAGTTTCTTCACCCAATGTTAGTGGTTCCATGACCTAAAATTTCTAGATGTTTTTAATATGCTTTTTTGTGCATTTATTCTTGTTCTATAAATTAATTTTGTGGTGTGAATTATGTTTTCGAAGCATTTTCCATGCCTATTTGTTTGAAATTAATTTTAATAAAGTAAATGGTTATGTTTTGTGTGTGTTGTAATTTAATACTTCTTAAAATGGATATTATGGGTTGTTTTAAAGGTGTGAAATATGTTTTCAATGTCACTAGAGGTGTGAATGGTTTTGGGTGTAGGTTTTAAAAAGTAAACAAAATAATTTAACATGTTTGTCTTGTTGTGAATTTTTAAATATGAGTTGTAAGTTGCTCAAATTATGAAAGGCATGTTTTTAAATTATTCTTGTTTTATGATTGATTTTGGAAGGGGGATCGACCCCTGAAGTTGGTTTATTAAATGTATGCTCTTCTTTTGTTTCATAAAAATATAATTTTTCAAATGTGTGGGTAATAGAAAATGTATTTGAAAGTGGTTTTGGTGTGAGTAAAAATAGAAAATGGTTTATTTTATGGAAAATGGAGATTTTCTTTAAATTCAAGGCATTGAGTTGTGGAGGAGTAGGGTTCATAGAGAATTATTTACATTGTTTCATATTTCAATGAGAAAGTAAAATTATTTAAATGATGTCTTGAAAATGTTTTTATGGTGTTCTTGTGATTCTAATAAATTTTTAATTTATACTAAGTGAGGATTTATGAAGTGTGAACTAGATTGAAATTCTTTTCTATTGTTTATGGTAAATGTCTATATTACACTTTATATAGTGTATCTCTTAAATCTTGTTTGGCCCTCTTTATTTACCCTTGAACAATTCGCCCCTTTGTGAATGATATTTTATCACTATTTGATACTTTTATCCCCTCATGTGTGAGTTTTTTAACACTAAGGGATTATTGTTTATCCCTTTGTATGGGAATGTTATTTTTTATAGAATGGATTTTAGATGTTTCAATGGATTTTATTTACGATTTTGGGGAAGGTGAGGGAGAGTTATTCCATATCCTTTAGATGTTCATGATAGAATTTATGTTCATTAACCTCAATTTTCTATTTCTTATGTTAATTTGGGTAACAAAACCTATGATATTCCATGTTAATTTTGGATAAACCTAGGTTATTTGTCTCCCCCATGAACCCCTTTATGTTTGGAAATGTATCTACTATATTATTTTTCTCATCAAAATTGTATCCTTGTTCTCTTTTTGTTGGAGTTTGGTCACTAGTTTTGGGCTGTTTAATGTGATTATTTTATTATGAATGAGGTGGCTGGTAGGGGTGCTTAAATGGATGTTTAATTTTTTGCTGCAATTTTGGTGGGTTCTTGAACCATTGGTAAGGGGGATGGAAATAGTGTTGATTTTGATGGGGGTTCTATCCTGGTTCTGTCAATTTCAAAATATTTATTGGAAATGGTTAGCCTCTATTAATCTCTATTTTTATAATAAAGTGGTTATATTATACTATATTTGGAAGTATTTTTTTGTGTATTTGAATCATAAATAATAATATTTGATATTAAAATAGGCTGGATATGAATAAAGATTTGATGGATGTTAATCATTTGACAATAGAGTACGCGAATGGAGTGAAATAATTCATCAAGTTTGAAAAGGATCATGCAAAGCATCCTTCTGAAATCCTTTTTCCATGTTTACATTGTTGTTATTATAGACTAATTACTCCAAAAGAGTTGGAATAACATTTGATATGTCATAGAATAGATTGGAGTTATAAATGTTGGAATAAACATGGATAAAAGGCAAATGTAGCTACTAGATGGGATAAAACTGTGTTTTATGGATCATCAGATATGATTAAAAGTATGGAAAATGAAGAAGACCGTATGGAGGATATGATTAAAGTTGTTAATTATGATGAAGATCATATTGAAGAAATGACAAGGACAGTTGAAGATGAACTCTGTGATTGCCCAAAATTGTTTGATAAGTTAAAGAGTTGTGCAAAGACGCCATTGTATGATGTTTGCACTAAATATACGGCATTGTATGTTGCATTAAAGTTGGATAAATTGAAAGCAGGAAATAGGTGGAGTGATTCTAGTTTTACAGAACTAATTTCTCTCTTGAATGACATGATCCTAGAAGATAATTAGCTCCCAAGCTGGAAATACGAAGCTAAACGAATGCTACGCTCGATGGGTAAGGTTTCTGAAAGAATACATGTCTGCCCGAATGAATGTATATTGTTTCAAAAGGAGAAAAAATCAATTACAGAATACCCAAAGTGTGATGCTTCTCGATAAAAGTAAGATGAATCCAGTCCTACGAAAGTTGTATGGTAATTTCCAATCATTCCAAGATTTAGGCATCAATATTGAAGTAAAAAAACTGAAAGACAATTATCATGGCATGCAGATAAAAGAAATAAAGATGGGAAATTGCGTCACCTGGTAGACTCTCCTAAATGGAATAGAATTGATCATGAGTATCTTGAATTTGGAAATGATCTGAGAAATGTTCGTCTTGTGTTATCTACAGATGGATTGAATCCTTTTGGTTTTCAAACCAGCACTCACAGTACATGGCCTATTATGTTGGTAAATTATAACTGTTCACCCTGGTTATGCATGAAATAGAAATTCATCAGGTTATCTATGCTTATATCAGGACCAAAATAACCAGGTAACAGTATTGATGTTTATTTGGATCCTTTTATTGAGGATTTGAAGTTATTGTGGGATTCAGGTGTTATGTTGTATGCGGATTTTAAAAGTGAATACTTTATGTTGAGAGCGATGTTGTATGGGACGATAAATGATTTCCCTTCTTATGGAAATTTCTCAGGATATTGAATTAAAGGAACTCAAGGGTGTTTCATGTGCGAAGAAGATATAGAATCAATAAGGTTTAAACATTCATCGAAATCTTTGTTTCTAAGATGTCATAGATTTCTACCCCGTCGGCATAAGTACCGATCTTGGACGACATCATTCAATGGAAGTTCAAAACAATGCAAAACACCATCTCCAATAACAGGTAATCAGATGTTTGAGAAAATAAAAGATGTGAACACTATTTTTGGTAAACCATTTTCCAAAAACCTTACAAAAATAGGTTGGAAAAAGGGATCAGTTTTTATTTTGAATTACCATACTGGAATTGGCTGTACGTCAGACATTTTCTTGATGTGATGCATGTGGAAAAAAATGTAAGTGACAGTGTTATCAGAACGTTACTAAGTGCCCCTAGAAAAAAAATGGATGGAATTAAGTCAAGTTTGGACATGGTTGAAATGGGAATATGAGAATATTTGGCTCCCGTGAAAGGTGAAAATCGAATGTTTCTTCCTATAGCTGCTTACACTCTTTCCAAGGAGGAGAGATTTTAGTTTTGAAACTTCTTCAATAATATAAAGGTTCCAGAGGGGTATTCATCAAATATCATGAACATTGTTTCAATGAATTATTTGAAGTTAAAAGGTTTGGAATCACATGACTGCCTTGTTTTGAGGCCAGATTTAATTCTTATATCTTTATGTTTAATTTTTCCCAAGAATTTTCATCATACGTTAACCAAACTTTGTTTCTTTTTCAAAGCTATATGCGGATACTTTTTAGACCCTGTAAAATAATCAGTTATGGAAAGAGAAATTATCATTATATTATGTGGATTAGAATTGTTCTTCCCACCAACAGTCTTTGATATGATGGTTCATTTTATGGTTCACATGGTGAGAGAGATTCGACTTTTTGGTCTTGCGCACTATAGATGGATGTACCCTCTTGAATGGTATATGATGAATTTGAAAGGGTATGTCAAAAATCGAAGTTGGCCATATGGTTGTATTGTGGAGAGATATATTGTTGGGGAAGCAATTGAATTATGTACTAAATACGTATATGATGTGGAAAGCATTGGTCTTCTGAAATCTCATCACACTGGATGCATTGAGGGTGACAGAATTTCTGGAAGAGATGTTGTGACAATCAATATTACAGATCGGTAGAAGGCTCACCTTTATGTTTTGCATAATATTTGAGAGGTTTCTCTATATATTGAAACCCACAAAGAAATTCTTAGGCAGTTGAATCCATCAAGGTCTAAAAAATGGATATCAAATACACATAATCACTGGTTTATAGGATGGTTTTGGGACCATATTTTTATTGAGTTGGATGAAAATCTGAATTCAATTTCAGAACGACTTCGATGGCTAGACGTCGAACCAAGTGTGTATGTATTATCTTACAATGGTTATGTAATTAATGGTTATACATTCAATATATATGAACATGATGAAGATAGTACCATGAAAAATAATGGAGTTACACTTGTGGCTAAAGCGATGCATGTTTCTGGTAGTAAGGACAGAAATCCAATTTATGTGAATATGTCATACATTGGCATTATCAAAAAAATATGGGAGTTAGATTATAAGACATTACAATTGCCGATTTATCAATGCAAATGGGCTGATAACAATAGTGGTGTTAAAATAGATGAATTGGGATTTGTGAAAGATGATTTTAGTAAATAAGGGTACAAAGACGAATAGTTTATAATGGAATCACTATAGGTAAAGTATTTTATGTTTTAGATCCCGCAAACCAAAATTGGTTTATTGTTCTGTTTTCATACAAAACTACTGAAGGGTTCGATAAAAATTCAATTGAGGATGATCCTTTTAGTGGTACGTCGCAATCATTTCATAGGGGTCCCAATGTAGATGATGTTTTGTATGTTAGAGGAGACCATAATCAAGGTATTTGGATAATCTATAGAGGTTTAAAATCCCTTAAACCTTTGAAAAAAATAGATTTCAATAAACAGGTTATATTTTTTTTGTAATATAGGTCTTTTATCTCATGTTATTATCTTATCATTACTGAATTTATGTAATCAAAATTAACTATTCAACTACTTTTGAAGATAATGAATTCTGCACGTTTTGGTGATCCTAACCTCGAGGATGAACAAGTCTCTCAAGTTGCTGCTACTGCTGCTCATAGTACAGAGCAACAATAAGTTTCTGAACCTGTTCCTGCTCATATTGTTGGGGTCCAACAACCATCATCACATGTTATTGCTACCATTTCAGATGAACATATTGATGATGTTGATATTGGTCAAATGGTCAGTAATGAAGGACCAACGTCACAGAAAATATAGGTACATCGTATTTGGGCGGTTTTAACCAAAGTTCTTAAGGCGAAAATCAAATGCATCAAATTTGGTGTTGGATGGAATGCATGAGGCCAACATGTGAATCCCAAAAAGGCTATGTTTAGTAGTTACATTGGAATTGTCACTCGACAATGCGTGTTGATTTACATAGATTCATGGCACAATGTTGTATCTGGGATAAAGGCTGGGATCTGGGAAGAAATTATGGTAACATTATGATATTATTTATTTAATTTACTAGCAAATAAAATAATGAAAAAGTGTCTTACTCTTCTCAATCTCGTGCAGAGTATATTTATAGTATATGATTCACAAAATAATTATGTAATAAGGCTTGTAGGAAGGATTCATCAAGGTTTTTGCAATATTATAAAAAAAATTCACCTGAAAGATTCCAAATGTAAAATAAACCTGCACCCACACCTTGTCTATGCTCACCTAATATCCCAAGAAGCGTGGGATGCATTTATTGGAAGATGTGGGGATGAGAAGTTTCAGGTACATTATGGCTGATAATACGTTGTTTTAGGATACATGTATTCATCACTTTGATTGTAAATATTTCATTTATGAAACACCAACTCAGTACTAAAAATAAGGAACGTGCATCAATACCAACATATCCCTATCGTAAAGAAAAGACGAGATACCCTTCACTAGAAAAGAAAACGGTACGTATTTTAAATTTACAGTAATATTGTTATGTTCCATGAAACAATATCATAATTATCTTTCTATATTTATATGTATATTGATGTTTCTAAAGCCAAAGTCACTTCCATCCCACGTCATGTGTTTTGGAAGGAGGCACGTGTGTATAAGGAAGGGAAGATAGTAGATTAAAACACAAAAATAGTGTGGGAAATATGTGTAAGTATGGAATGATAAAAAGTTTTGTTATAAATTTATATTACATTATAATAATTACTTATTTTCATATATCTGAAAGTCACAAGAATCAGATACTCCTGTAGTGGATGCAGACCTATTATTGATGACTTTGAAGTGGCCAGAATAATATGGTTGTGTCAGAGGTGAGGGGTTTGGGGTGACACCCTGAGTATATTTTGATAAAAAACTAACTGATGATCTAAATGAATAAATGAAACAAATGAGAGAAAGACTAGAAACTCTTGAAGAACGATTTCAATGCCAGGGAGATTTTCTAGTAACTTTTATGGGTGAGAAGAAAGGAGAAGACAAAACTCAGGAACAACCAATGCGTGAAGATCCCGCCCCACCCCCACCAGCTTTGAGGAGAGCCATTCCCCTCAAAGAGCTGTCTTAGACGTGCTAATCAATATTCTAATAATTGTTCCCATGAAATGTGAATCAGAAAAGCACTGATACTTTTCCTGTAATGATCTTTTATAGGGTGATAATGACTATTATTTATATCTATCAACACCCACTTATCACTTTGTAGCGAGGGCTATAGTGTTCAACATCCCAGAGGACAAGATACATAATAAACCACTTCTAATAGATCATCTGAAAGTGATGATTATTGTAGCTCATAAGCCAAATGCAGATCTACCTAATCCACTTGATGACGATGATATTCATACGGTCAATAAGGATATTGGGACATTAATTGCCTGGTCGTCACAACTTGTAAGATTACATGTGGACAAAGAGGTATGTATTTGAATTTTTTTCATGCTAAATTTTTAACAATTAATGAAAAAAAGGTTGGAACCAATGAATGTTATTATAGATGGAGAAATGGAATGAGTGATAAGAAAAGTGGGCTCAAATCATCTAAAGGATCAACCAACCAATCCAAAAGATATACTGAAAGCACAATTACACAGCCTGTTCTCTATCAACATTTACTAGAATTGAAGACTCATGTGGATACGAAGCTAAAAAGTGGTAGTAGTCATATAGTTGTTTTGGAAAAGAATATATACAGAGAGAAAATTTAAGATTTAGTGCACTTCAGAAAACGTAAATGACATCCTTGAATATGATTGGATAGGCGTCACAGTTGTAAATTTATATATAAGGTATGTTTTCATGAATTGATTTTCTAAATGCTGATATAATATGCTAATTATGACTAAATGCATTTTATATTATTGGTAGGAATATATATAAAAAAAGTAGAAGGTATTTTCCAATGAGCCAAAATTTGGACTCGTATTCCTCATTCAACATCTACACAACTAACAAAATTCGAGCCATCAATAAGGGATGATATGGTGAAAGGCTTGCTAAAAACATTTTAAAGCAAGATTACGGATGACAGACTCTTCCTAATACCAAACATGCAGGGGTAAAACTCTACGATTAAATAATATCAATTATATTCTCACTTCTTTCATTACTTATTCCGTTTTGTGTTTTTAGGCAACATTTGTTGCTAATTGAGGTGAACTTGGATACTCCAAATATTTATTTTCTAGATTCAATGCAAGGATATCCACCAAACCGACCACACATGATGGAGTTTTTGAATATGTAAGACACTAAATACTACGTTTTAGGTCTAAACATAAATTTATATAATTTATATTATATTTTACTGAGGATTATGTTATGATAGGGAAGTTTATTAATATTGTCTAAAAAGGAATGAGGATTGGAGCTAAGCATAAGGAGGTGAGAAATTACTACGTCTGGACTAGTATCGGGATATATATAATAAAATTTCCCTATCCAAACACATATCAAAAGAAGTTACTTATTCATCCAAAGAGCATGTACCCATGGGGTATAGGTTCCTGCATGGTATCCAAAATACCCAAGATAAAGTTCGAGCAGGGGAAAATTTCTAGGGTACTGTGGCAGTACTGAAGCAGGACACTGTAGTAGTACTGAAGCAGCGGAGTAACTGTAGCAGTGGTGACACTATAGTGGCAGAGGCATTGTAGTAGGAACTGTAGAGGAAGTGGTACTGTAGGAGGTACTGTAGAAGTGTGGGTACTGTAGTAGTATTGTTCACTGAGAGTTCCTCTGGAAAAAAAATGGGTTTTCAAGCCTTTTATTTAGGACACTTGGCCTTGGGCCTTCGGGCTATGTAATGGGTCTCCCTCTACCCAGACAAAAAGTGGTCTTTACTTTAATAATAAATTTAGGATTCAGCCCTAACCGTTTAAAAAAGGTTACTTATTCTCCTAATGATCAAAGTTTTTGAAGTGTCCAAAAAACAAAATGGAAAAGATTGTGGTTATTATGTTTGTAAATTTATGGTAGAGATCATTTTCCATCAACAAATTAGCATCCCAAAAGTGGTATTTTCAAAAACAGATACTATTTCATTTTAATTATTTATTATTTATTTATTTTTTATATTTTGCAGTAATAATATGACTGTCGAAAATCATTATATTCACAAGACGATATATATTTGTTCAGATAAGAGTGGGTCACATACCTGAGGGAAGATTTTACACAAGTATCATGAAGATCTGACTTGGGGATGTGTACAATTGGTGGAAATTTTTAAGAGGGGTTCATGGAGATAAAAAGATGAAACATTGTTTTATGTAAATGTTTGTAGAAAAATTTTAATTGTTATTAAATAAAACATACTTTCTCCAATGAGTCATTTGTCCATTTTAGCATATGGAATGCACCAGCAACATGCAAGAATGATGATCCACTTTTCTTTGGGATTTGGATAAGAAAACCCAGTAAAATCTCCAAAATACCATCATATCATGCATTCCCACTCACATAAAAAAATATGAGTAAACGTATCCACCCTAAATTGATTTCAATATGATAATTGAGATTCCAAATGGATTCCCATGTATTGAACATTTTCATTGGTAGAAATTGTATTTTTTTTATTATCTATAATAATAAAATGAACATTGTTTGAACCTCCTTCCTCCACAAGGTCCCCCCCCCCCACACACATCCATGTTTTAAATTTATCACAATGATCCATGGGTCATTTTTGACATGTATGAGTCAACCCCTCCTCAATCCAAGGCATGGTGTGACCGGTATCACTCAAAGTGTCTCTTTTTTTTTTAAATGGACAGAATTTTAAGTGAAAACAACAACTGACATATGGAAAACCGACCAAATTCATTAAGATTGTGTTTATACTTTAGTATAATGATCCATGGGTCATTTTTTATATTTAATAGTCTACCCCACCTCAATCTGAGGCACGGTGTGACCGACTCACTCAAAGTGTCTCTCTCTTATTTAAAATGGACAGAATTTTAAGTGAAAACAACATCTAACGTATATAAAACCGTCCAAATGAATTTGGATTGTGTTGATACTTTAGGAGAAAGATACATGGGTCATTTATGACATGTATGAGTCAACTCGTCCCCAATCCGAGTCACGGTGTGAACTGATATCACTCAAAGTGTCTCTCTTTCCTTTAAAATGGACAGAATTTTAAGTGAAAACAAAAACTGAGAGACAGAAAACCAACCAAACGCATTCATATTGTGTTCATACATTAAGAGAAAGATAAATGGGTCATTTTTTACATGTATGAGTCAACTATTCCTCAATATGAGGCATGGTGTGACCGGTATCACTCAAAGTGTCTCTCTTTTGTTTAAAATGGACATAATTTTAAGTGAAAACAACAACTGACGTACGTAAAACTGACCAAAAACATTCAGGTTGTGTTGATACAATATTCCAACGATCCATGGGTCATATTTGATGTGTATGAGTCAACCCTTCCTCAATCTGAGGCATAGTTTGGTCGGTATCACCCAAAGTGTCTCTATTTTGTTTAAAATGGACAGAATTTTAAGTGAAAACAATAAATGACGTATGGAAAACTGACCAAACAAATTAGGATTGTGTTGATACTTTAGGAGAAAAATAAATCAGACATTTTAGTTGTGTATGATTCATCCCCACCTCAATCTGAGGAATGGTGTGACCGGTATCACTCAAATTGTCTCTCTTTTGTTTAAAATGGACAGAATTTTAAGTGAAAACAACAACTGACGTATAGAAAACTGACCAAACACATTAGGATTGTGTTAATACTTTAGTAAAAGATCCATGGGTTATATGTGACATTTAAGAGTCATCTCCACCTCAATCTGAAGCACAGTGTGTTTGGTATCACTCAAAGTGTCTCTCTTTTGTCTAAAACTAACAGAATTTTATGTGAAAACAACAACTGACGTACATAAAATCAACAAAACACATTCAGATTGTGTTGATACATTAGTAGAACGATACATGGGTCATTTTTGAGGTGTATGAGTCAAATCTTCCTCAATACGAGGCGTGGTGTTGCCGGTATCACCCAAAGTTCTCTCTTTTGTTTAAAAAGGACAAAATTTTAAGTGAAAACAACAACTGACATATAGAAAACCGATCAAGAACCTTCGAATTGTGTTGATACTTTAGTCCAACAATACATGGGTCGTTTGTGATATATTCGAGTCAATCTTGCCTCAATAAAAGGCACGGTGTGTCCGGTATCACTCAAAGTGTCTATCTTTTGTTTAAAATGGACAAAATTTTAAGTGAAAACAACAAATGACATACAGAAAACCGACCAAACAAATTCGGATTGTGTTGATACTTTAGGAAAATGATCCATGGGTATTTTGTGAAGTCTACAAGTCAAACCCACCTTAATTGAGGCTCAATGTGGCCGGTATCACTCAAAGTGTCTCTCTTTTGTTTAAAATGGATAGAATTTTAAGTAAAAACAACAACTAACATATAGAAAACTGACCAAACACATTCGGATAGTGTTGATTCTTTATGAGAACAATCCATGGGTTATTTGTGATGTGTATGAGTCCACCCCACCTCAATCTGAGGAATGGTGTGACCGTTATCACTCAAAGTGTCTCATTTTTTTAAAATGGACATAATTTTTAAGTGAAAACAAAAACTGATATACCGAAAACAATCAAAAAGTAATTACCTAGGACATAAGACACTTAGAAAAGCCTCATAGAGTCCTAATTAGTCCTTAGAAAATAAACCCCCATTAAAAATTCATCACAAAACCTAAATATAAACCTTTATCCCTAGAGTTCATGGTGAGGGAAGAAAACAAAGAGGAAAGGGAGAGGGATAAGAACGAAAGGGAAACAAAAAAGAATAGAGGATTTAAATTGGATACATTTTCAAGATAAAGGGATCTTACAATAATTTTATGGAAGGGGATGGGAGGAAAACGGTTGAAATACCTTAAATTATGCCATCTCATCGGCAACTTTCATGGTCTGGTTAGGCAGTTTTCCAAACTATTCTCCTAATTTTTGGGAGCCATTAGATAAGAAACCCTCTTCTACACAGTTTAGAGAAACAGTTAACTAACCATGTTCCAATCATTCAAAATGATTTAGTTAAACTATAGATCCATACCACATGGTTTCTCCTAACCGTGAACAACCCATGTTCCTAACAACTCCCTCAAAAAGGTAAGTTGCATGGTTTTTACTTGGAGTCATACAACCCATCCTTTTCCTATGTATTTAAAACAGTAATAGTTCAAAATGAATAGGAAACTTCCCCATGAATGTGTACCCATATGGGTTGTTCTAAATTGTTTCCCCCAATAAAAGCACTACATGAGTACTAATCAAGAGTCTAGGACAGACAAAGAATAAGCATATATCTCCCCACCATTTATAAATTCTATAAATGGCGTGAAAATAAGACAACACACCATAACATAAAGGCATCAACCACAAGAACACCTTTTCTTAAGTGTCCCAAGAATAACCCAAATCCATCTACCATGAGGAATCTACAAGTGAAACTATCTAAGTCCCAAAGAAACATATCTCAAAATAAACTAAAAATCTATCAAAAAATTCCATATCCAATCTTAACATGAATCTTAACCACAAAAAAACATGAAGAATAACTCCCATGCATGCCTTAATCAAATTTTTCTTAAGGTTCTAACATTGAAATCTCTCTATATATTTTATCTGAGGCAATGTAAGATATCATTTGGAGGAGATATTATTTAATGGTACCTTTTGATATTCATAATGAATAATTAGTACATCACATTAGGTATGGATTTTTTCCCATTGTTTGATCCCATATTGACTATCACTGCATATTTTATCTATGTGAACTGTTTGTTTGATATGCTGATTTTTTTTGCAGGTCTTGTTTGGGTTTGCTGCTATAGAATTTCATGTTACCAAAGGCAAGGCATTTATCAGCACTCAAAAAATCACTGATAAAGAGAGCCTTTATCAGTACTGAAAAATCATTGATAAAGGGGACCCCCCCCCTTTATCAGCGCTGAGCTTTAAAATGCTTTTTTAGCGTTGGTAAAGCATGTTTTGAGTGCTGATAAAGCTTGTTTTTATAGTAGTGATGCTCTAAGCACTAAACTAATCTTCATTATAGCCTAACATTCTCAAACTGATGGCAAATCTGAGAAGACTATGCATACACTTGAAGATTTGTTGAGAACATGTTCTATGTAATTCAATGGAGGACGGAACCAATATCTTCCACTTTTTGAATTCACCTACTATAGCAGTCTCCACACGAGCATCTGAATGGAAGTATACAAATCCCTTTATTATAAAATGTGTAGAACATCGGCATGGTGGGATGAAGTCGGTGAACGTAAGCTTCTAGGACCTAAAATGGTCAATGTAATGGTATATAAGGTGGAAACCATTCAGCATCATATCAAGGCAGCCCAAATCCAAAAAAAAGTGTTATGGAGACAATTGTCGATGAGACCTTGAGTTCAAAGTTGGAGACATGGTATTTATACACATATCTCCATGGAATAAGGTCGTGAAGATAGGAAGGAAAGGGAAGTTGAGTCACAGGTACATATCCCCCTTTGAGAACCTTGATCAAGTTAGAGCTGTGGTCAATCGACTGGAACTTCCACCTACCATGTCCAAAGTACACAATGTCTTTCATGTATCCCTCTTATAGAGGTACATACCAGATCCATCACATGAAATCTCTTAAGAGGTGGTATAGTTGGAGGATAATCTTTCTTATTAGGAGCAACCGGTGAATAGCATGGATCGTATGGTTAAAGTTCTACATAACAAGACTACTCACCTACGAAGAGGCAACATGGGAACTGAATAAGGCAATGAAGGAAAATTACCCGCACCTATTTATGTCTTAGAATGAGAAATGAAAATTCGAGGGAGAAATTTCCTAAAGGGGGGAATAATGTAACGACCCAATGTATTATCAATGGATATTACTTTCTTAAAATTATGTCATATAATCACATGAAATCACAACCTAATGAACTACTAAGTTATATGTTTCCTATAAACATATGTTTTTCACTTCATTAATTTTAATTTCAAAAATCTGACATACACGGTTGTGATCAGTAAATTATTTGGAGTCTAATAAGAATCACATAAAGTTTGGTGAATAGTAACATACCCTTATGAATAGTAATTTTACCCTTATGAATAGTGGAATACCCTAATGAATAGTAACCTTGCCTATGATAGTATATAAATAAGATTCATGTGGAATTACTATATACCTATATCTGGGAATAATAAAATAAATGTTTTTAAATTGTTGTTTTTTGAGTAAATTATGTTTTTAATTAAAAATTAAATTAATCATATTTGGAAAATTATTTTTGAAAAACTGATTTTGTTTTTGGATTCTAGACATTGAAAAAATGGTTAGGTAGAATTTTTTGGATTTTTCTAAAATACTTGAATTTTTATGAACAGTAAAATACGATAATTTACGATAAATGCTAAATATATGAATTATGATGTCATCAGCTAATGTATGTCAAATGTAATTCCATTATCTCAAACTCAAATTCACTTATTACTATTCTTGGTCATGGAATCATCAATGTTTCTAGTCTTGAGTGAAAATATTAAACAATGTAATTAAATATTCTAAAAACTCTTCTCTCCTCCTCTATAAATACCACCACTACTTACCTCTTCTCTTCACACCTATAATGCACTAATACTTCTATAAAATCTACCCAATAATATTCCCTATCCCCTCCCCCATGTCCTAGAGCTTCTAGTCTCATAAAAACACCAATCCATGGTGCCTTAAGGAGGATCCAAGAGGTAATTCTCCTCTCTCTCTTTTCCTTTATTTTTCTTTCAATTTCAAGTTCTTTTCTTAAATCTCTCCCCACTTATCCTTATTAACATGGTATAGTTACTTCATTATCTTACATATAATTTAATTTTAGGATTATAATGGGATAATATATCATCCAATCTCCTTCTCCTCTTCTTTTTATTTTATAAAGGAAAATGTTTCTCTTGTGGTATTAATTTATCGCCTTCAAGAATGGCATGTTTTAATTTTCTATTACCATCTTCAATTATGGTCATGAAACCATTTTCATGGTCACAAAATACCATAATATATGTATTATGTCTCATATATGGTTATTTAATCCTTTTTTACACATGGTTTTGTTTTTTAATACAAAACATGTTTATCGTGGCAAAAACCGCCAATTAACCCAAAATGTTATCACTAAAGTTTTATATAATGATTCTACTTCACTCCAAGAAAAAAAATTAAATTTTAAACCATGTAACATTCTTGTTGTTAAATGAAAAAATATAACCTCAATTATGGACAACCACCTTCATCTTACATGTTTTTCCAAACATAAACTGATCATTAAAACCAAGCAAGCAAACAGACCCGAACAATGAAAATGAACCTCATAACCAATCAAAATGGTTATAAATGAACTTAAAAATGTTATAATAAATATTTTTCATACTTAATAGGCTCTTTAATTATTAATGAACCTAATTTTATTATTCATGTCATTAAGTTCAATAAAATATCATTATCGGATTTAAGGTAAGGGATCCTCTCCATTTCACTTTTATTCAAAATTGTCTTATAAGTTATGCCCTTTTATGTGTAATTACTAGTGATTAGGTTTGATTAAGAACCTACCCCATGCATTCCTCATGATGTTTTAAAAGATTTGAAACCCATTTATCTCTCATTAATCCCTCTTAACTACACCTTATACCATGCCAATAATCCGTAAGGAATTCTACCTGAACCTCCTTTACTCCTTCAAGTTGCCTCATATATATTGTTACCAAAATGAAGTTATCTTATATTTTTATGTACATATTATAAATGTTGTGTAAATGTACCAAATTCATTTATCAGGACCCTTTAATAACTATCTATCATGGATGTACATGTTTGCATGTTATTCCCTCCTCAATACTTCTTGATAAGCAAAATTGTTTTAAGGGAACATCTCGAATTCTTACCCGATTTCAAGTGAACTCTATACTCTATTTTATGCCACCACTATTTTTATAAAATAATTATTTTTATTATGAAAATATTCTTGGTTCACTTATGTTTTTATATTAAATATCGTTCCCTTTTCTATTTTAAAATCTCTGTAGTATTTTCCATAAAACCGCACTAAAAGGCTTTAATGCTAAAAATTATCAAATTAATTTCTTACATGTTTTCACTTCTATTTTACATAAATTACAATGATATATGACTATTTTAACTTATTAACTTCCATGAATGTTCTAATTCCTTTCTTTCATGGACACATTAATGATACACCGATTGATTAGGCTCTACATGATTGTGGAACCCAATTAATTCCATAGATAACACTTATGTTTATGTAAGATTGATTATGTATGATTCTTTATGTGGAAAAAATCATGAATAGTTAAGATGGGTGCACCCAAATAGCACTCTAATGCATTGGCTAAAGTTACGTCTCATGAAATCTTATGTGCGATAGTATCTGTGATTAGACTTGGCTTGTGCTACTATGTGAAACAATATTTTTTGTTAGACTTAAATCACACTAAAGTAATGTTTTATGTTGTTGTCACATCTGTATGATTCCATGCTTATATGGTCACATGTTTATATGTTTTTATTCTATTTTTTAAATTCCTTTTTATATCTTAATGTCATGCCTTCTATCCCATGTTCTAACTATTTCTTCTAATATTTATTCCCCTAATGGGCCTTTAGCTCATCCCTATGTTCATGTTATCCCCAGGTTATCCTATGCAGATGTATGAGAACAATGGAAGAAATGAGATCATAATGGATTTTAAATAAAAAATTGTTTTTATAATGTTTGATTATGTACCTAGTCTTCCAATATAGTAGAATTTATGATCCTTTCCATGTACTCTGATTTATAATAAAGCTTAAAATCATGTAATGTTATATTTAATAGGCTAGGGTCGTTATACCTCACACACCTAGTAAACATTGTTTTTCCAAAATTAATAGATTAAAACATGAATTTAAACAAGGAAATACATTTACAATGTTTGCGATCTTACAACCTACCCACCTTATAATGGCTCAATTTTTTCAAGTTGGGGTCGAAGCCTCATTTTATTATTAAAACAATGCAAAGACCTCTTTTAACTCAGTAGAGGGAGACCACATACATAGCCCGAGGGCCCAGTGGGCATGTATCCCATTACATGTCCCGTAGGACTAGAAGTTTTGTCCCCAACCCCATTCAATGAATAGTAATTCTACAGTAACCACCTACTACTGTCCCCGCCACTATTATAGTTACCTAATGCTGCTATAATGTCCTTCTACCACTACAGTGCCCGTCGTTGCTATAGTACCTCCGCTACTACAGTACTGCTACAGTACCTGCACCCAATGGGTTTTGAACCCCCATTTTTCATGTACGATTACAGGTTTCTTACCACTAAGCCAAACCCCAACTACAAATTATAATGGATCATCCTCGAGCCGCACTTCCAATAATTACTAAGGTTATGATGAAGAGTTTAGCCAAATGGGCCCACATATGTGACTCCCTTTCCCATGTTTCTTACTAAACATTATCATGCTACCATAAAACTCAATACAAAGGCACAGTCTTTCCAAAAAATATTTTCTCACTATGATCCACAATACAGACCAGATGCTCCTTAAATGATGTATCAGCCTTAAACTAAACATCCTCAACATCAATCATCTGATATGGTTTAGGGTGATACTATCAAAGATGTGACACATTAAAATCATCATTCATACCACTACACCATTGTTGAAGATACAATTCGTATACTATTGGTCTAATCCTCTCCACAATATCAAATGGTTGCACGTACCTGGGTGCCAACTTACCCAGCTTCTATATCTGGTGGTGCCCCAACCTTGATAAACTCAAAGAAACACACGATCACCCACCCTGAACATAAGAGTTATATGACGTCTATATACAAATGAATTCTTCCTTATATGATTCATTTTTATATGCTTCTGAATGAACTAATTTTGTTCTGACGTCTCCTGCACAAGACTCTATCCCAACAACTTTGATTCTCGAGCTTCCATCCAACACAATGGTGATCTACATGGTCTTCCATAGATCCTCTAAAATAATTCCATATGAACTGTATATTGGTAAATATTTTTTTTGGAAAACTCAACAAGTGACGATTATTTCTCCCATGATCCACCAAATTATAGCACTCAATCCCTCAACATGTCATCTAGTACCATAATGGTATGCTCTGACTACTCGCCCATCTATGGGTGAAAATCCATACTAAAGTACTCTAGGTTATAATTTCTTTCTTTAATCCCTATCAGAAACACGATGTGAAGCATGGATCATGGTCTAAAACTATCATTCATGGAACCCCAAGCAATCGCACTATCTATTGAATATACAACTCACCCAACAGATCCATAGTGAAGGTTTCTAAAATCCATAAGAAATGAGCCACTTTAGTTAACAGATCCACAACTACCTAGATCGCATAATTATTCCATGTAGTCCTCAGAATACCCCCAACAAAATCCATCATCATGCCATCCCATTTCCATTAAAAAATAGGAAATGGATGAAAAAACAATCCATATGCTGATTCTATTCCACCACCTATTACAAAGTAATTCATCACGCTATGAAACTTACGACGTCTTTCTTCATTCTTAGACACCAATATTTTCTACAAATATCCCGATACATTTTGCTCAGACCAGGATTCACCACCCACTTTGATGCATGAAACTCATCTATCAACTATACTTGCATACATGTAGGCACAATAACATGGCTAAGAATATTAAATTGTCCCATCATCCCCAACAATCCAACTAGAAGGTTAATCCCCACCTTTAAAATCTTCCCTCGTGGCCACACATTTAGGATCTTCACGATGTCATTTCTTAATCTGGCTCAGAAGCATGAACTCAACTACTAATGATATACAGGGCATCTTCCCATGACTATATTGTACCTCTAGATGCATCTTAGTGAAAAAAGACATCAAATTATATTCTGAACAGGATTTCTGAAGCACTTGATTTTGAGTCTTTCGACTCAAGGATTGAGCAACATTGTTTCCTTTACCCATGGTGTAAACCATCTCAATGTCAAATTATTTCAGGTATTCAATCCATCTCTACTTATGAAGATTCAAATAATACTGAGATAAAATGTACTTCAATCTTTTATGATTGGTATACATAGTGAACCATTCTCCCAGTTGGTAATGTCGCCACCATTTTAGGTAAAGAACCATTGTAGCCAACTCACAATCATGAGTTAGGTAATTCCTTTCATGAGGTCTCACCCTTCGTGACCCATACGCCCCAAATAAATCATTATTCATCAAAAACACCCCAATCCCAACACCATATTCATCACAAAACAAGGTATGCAGTTTACCTGGATCTGGAAAGATCTGAATCAGTGTGGTTTTTTACCATCTCTTTAACTCAAAGAAAGCATTATCACATGCCTCAGACCATTCAGACTTTATTTCCTTCTTGCTCAAACCTAAAAGTGGATCCAACAAATGAGAAAAGTCTTTAACGAACTTTGGTAATAACTATCTAAATCCAAAAAACATCATACATTAGAATAATTCTAGGGATGCTCCCTGTAAAAAACTGCATTCACTTTCTCTGGGTCTACAGACACACCTTCCTCTGATATAATGTGCCCTATGAAGTGCAGCTTGTCAATCTAGAAATGACATTTGGATAGCCTGGCATATATCCTATGATCTATTAGTGTACTCAAGATGATGTCAAGTTGTTTAGTGTGATCATCATGAGTTTTTGAGTACACTAATATGTCATCAATAAAGAAAACTACAAACTATTATAGGAATGTATGAAATATTCAGTTCATTAGTTCTATAAACACTATCGGAAAATTGCTCCACCCAAACTACATCACAACAAACCCACACAACCGGTACCTACTTTTGAAGGTAGTACATAGTATGTCAGAAGGTCTCACCCTAAGATGATGATACCTAGATCTCTTATCGATTTTTGAAAACACCAAATCACCTCTCATATGATCAAATAGATCATCGATATGAGGAATATGGTATCAAATCTTATCAACCATCAGATTTAGCTTCCTATAATAAACAAACATTCGTAGTGATCTATCAGGTTTCTGGTAAAAAACACAAGTGATCCCCAGGGTGACATACTATGATGGATAAAACCATTATTCTTCAACTCCTCCAACTGGGTCTTAAGCTCATGTAGTTCTTCTAGTTCCATTCTATATGGAGGGATGGAAACTGGTTCTCCTCTTGGTAGAAACTCTATTGTGAAGTAAACATATCTCTTGGACGGAAACCCTGATAAATCCTCAGAAAATACATCATAATATTGATCCACCACTATAGAAAAGATATACTTCTGTACTCCCCCATCGTCTAGCATGAGATAAGCCACTCTGGTTATGATCTCACTCGACTGCTGACACACTGGCCCTACATGGCATGCTCAAACGTCCCATCCACTATGATGAACATACATGTCAACCTCAAGATATGTGAATGTTACCCTATGATGGTAATCGTTGATATGGTCTTATTATAACACTAGAAATTTCATACCCAAAATCAAGCCAAATTCCAACATCTAAAGCACAAATAAATCCCATAGGAAACGGTTCCTATCAACCTTGAATGCACACCCCATTCACTACATGATATCCATCGGTATCACACCTAATGGTATATTTATCAATATGATACCACACATGAATTCCATATCTAGACCCAAAACAACAAAAAATTGTGTAGAAAAAAATAGTGTGCGTCAATTATGTTAAATAAAACACTAGTTAGCATGGAAACTAGAAGGATCATGCCTCGAGTAGTCGATGGTCCAACTTTTACACCTCTATTTTTTGATTGAATAACATGAAGATGACATGTCACTCTACCATGGGTCCTAGTTTGAGTTCCTGGTTCTACACTACCCTATTGATATGGATGCTTTCACCCATGAGTTTCACAACCACCACCCCTGCTAGTACGACCAGTGGAGCTCTAACTTCCTACATTTTATGGGGTAACTGACCCTCTTCCTGCACTTAAAACCTGACTATACCCTCCATCTATTCCTAGTTGTTGAGGGTTCTAACAGAACCTCTAAACATTCCCTATCCTAACGCATGCTCAGCACTCAACTAGTGGTTAGGGGCACTGACAATGCATATTTTGCAGCCCTCCACACCAATAACAAACCACCTGATCACCACTCTGAGAGGATATTCCTCTCTTCTGGAGCACTCATCCCACTCCCACTCTAATGAATATTTCCTAAATGATTTTTCATACCCTCAAAAGACAGACCACTATTTAATGTGACCATAACAACAAACCAACTTTCTAAAGACACCTTCAAGTTCCATTTTAAAATAAGGGTCTGATCTACCACATCTAGAATACTCATTAAATAGAATATGTTTACCTAGGATTTGATTTCATGTCTAATCCCATATTGGGAATGTCACTCAATTACTTCCTAATCCCCTAAAAAATCTAGAACAAAACATTGAAATTTATGAAACGGCCTACATAATCCACCACTGACATCGTTCCCTAGGTCAACCTTATAAACATTGTAGCCTAGTCCTGTATCAAGTTATCTGGATAGAAATTCTATAGAATATTCTCTTAAAAAAATTCTATAATATACCATCATCCTATTGGGTTTAATCCATGATATCCCACCAGCTCTTTTCTAGTCCCCACAACATGTAGGCTGCTAACTTGAATCTCTTCTCTACATGAGTCTCTAAGTGATCAAAAATTGCATGGATGGATTCTATCTATAATGCCGAAGCCTCAATTCCACCCTCTATAGCAAATTTTGGAGGGTTTTTAAACTATAACTCTCAGGTCAGATCAAAAATACTTAGTACTACCCACCCTGGGTCTCATTCCATCATCTGAACAAAATGTGTGAAGTTTTCATGGAACTGTTACTCTCACTAATTACCTTGAGATTTCATAATTTCCTACCCCACTTCTAGAGAATCATTCTTAGAAACATAATCTAGTCACCCAACTAGAATTCATCAACGTGGAGTCCTATTTCGACAATTCCAAGCATGAGTCTTAGAACACATGACATAAATATTCCAAAATTTTCATAAAATAAGGCTCTTCACTAGCCATAAAAAGTCATCCTTCACAAAATATTTCAACGAAAATCATCAATCCTAGAACACTACCCTCAATTATCCCTATTTTAGGTCATGGAAAACATGGGGATAAATGAATATACATAGTCACAATTAAATCATTAGACACCCTTTTGAAACCATTTCCTCACTCAAAGCGTATATCTTTCATATTAATCACATTTCCCATTTTACCATTTATTACAACAAACATTTTAACTCATCTAAAACCCTTTATTAAGAAAAATTATGTAATCATTCATTAACATTATTCATTTTTACCAATTTTCATCATATTTATTAGACACCATTTTATTCACATTTTCAAGAAGGAAAAATTCATCCTACCCTCCATATCCCACACACCTATCCTGTGTTTTCCAATCATGATGCATGCCTCTTATATCCCTAAGTGCCTACAATGATGAATGAATACACAGCCTCATTACATTCCATCCTTGAGAAAGATATCATAATACATTCACATAATACAATAATTGAATCACCCAATGATGTAATATCATTCAGTTGTAACAATACACATCATGAACAAAAATTCCCCACCCTGGACACTTGGGTTTTCCGTCATACCTGGGTTAGCTACTCCAAAGAATGAGTTCATTTAAAAGTCCTAATGCTTCCTAAAATCCTATATACAATCCTAAAAATTAATACCATAGAAAAAATCTCCTCTAACACCACTTTGTAACATACCTGACCCAGAATCCACTAAACTTTAGCTTCGAGCCGGGTCGCCACATGACCTCGGGTGCTCCTCCCTGTATGCCAGAGGTTGCTGACTAGTGGAGAGGGTCAAATAAATCACATGGGGATACTATACCCACTTTATAATATTAAGAGAAAATAGATAACATGTGAAATAAATTTAAAAAAATCTGAAACATGCATTGATAACCAAAATACTTGAAAGGGTATAAACCACTACTACAATAGTAAACATGTCATGTCATACTAATAATACCAAGAGTGAAAGTAAAACCTGAAAATAGTAAAATAACTGACCCCTCATAACGTGTCCAAATGACAGTTCTGGGACCCCATCCATGAACGTACCATGCCCAACTCAACTGCCTAGAACAGAGCAATTTCCCTTTCCATGACCTAAAACCTTGAAATCTGTCCGGGTACCCAACAGCGACCCGATTCGGGTGTGAGTACAACTCAGTAGGCTACCACCAACAGTGTCTACAAATTTATAGTCTAAACATATATTCATGCAAGTAGTAAATAATTTACAAGGTAATCAAAATACAACTCAGGAGCCATTATGTAAAAACATTCACTTAGTCCACTTACTTTATTATTTTCATTTTAATTAGTTATTTCATGTTCATTACACAATTCATTTTCATCCCATGTTTGATGGTTTAGGAAATTACATTATTTACATATTGGATTAAGCTGGTCACTTATCCTATATAAGGGTAATATATATAATTCAATATCTCACAATGTTTAAATCTTTATAATCAAATACTTCACAATTACCTTGAAGCCTTGGTCTAAGTAGTTTCATAAAATGAATTCATTAGAGGAATAGATCCTTTCCCCCTTCTCTAACCCATGCATTATTGTGTGGGGTTTAGAGCTTATGTCTAACCCGGCCCATGAATGTAGATCCAAATTCTATTACACCCACAACAACCAAGCCATGTGCACATGATTATTTATTCATTTACCGCATATAACATATCAAAAACCAAACCTAATCCAAAAAACATAATTTTAATATTTCGCATTTAATTTAATACATAAATCACCCTTATTCCATTACACATTAACAAAATTATCCTTCACATAGCCTATCCCATTTTACCAATTTCCCTTTGTATTCCTTAACCCATTTAGAATATTCAATAATTTCTATATGTTAATCAATTTAACATATTCATCAATTCCCTTATGCTAACCCACATAGCACATTTATTAAATCACAAGTATTTACCCATTTAGTACATTTACCATTTCATATACATTAACCCACTTATGCATTTCATGTACATTTCTGAAACTTCTTATCATGATTTTTATTATTACAACAAACTAAATTTTTGTTAATACAAACAATCCCTTATTCCATTACCAAAGGCTGGAAAAAACTATTTATATCCCCTTTTTAATTAAATATAATGTACCAACATGTTCTTCAAGGGTATACCATACAAATAATTAATTTTGATCTTAACATGAACATTTCTTATGCTCAGAATCGCTGGTGCACCCCATGGGTGGCCATAAATTGGTTTAGACAACCTCATCGCACCCTACGGGGATCGGGTGGGGTTCAAAAACCCATTTATATAACCATTTTTACCAAATATTAACATGTATATTAAACGTAGAATATGGTTAAAGCAAATACACACCCATAAAAGAAAAAATTAACAAAAAAACTATGGGATATAACTTATATACCACCTACCTCAAACCTGAAGTTAAACACACCCTTGACCTTAGCATTGTATCCGGATTCAAGCACCCTTTGAATCCCCAACCTATGATCTACCAGAAAAAGAGGGTTTTAGGGTTTCAAAAGGAGAAGGAATAATCTATAAATCATAATTCTTAAAAGAGAAGAAAGAGGGAGATTAGACATATCTGGGGCTTCAATCTGCAAACAATGGTGCTCTAAACCTATAAATGAGGGAGATCAATCCTAGGGAGATATTGAGGGATTCAGTTCATCACTGAGGTTATAGGTAGGATAAAGGGGATTAAAATTGGGTGAGAACATAATAATACCAAGTGGGTAGTTCGGTCATTTTTCACTTTTTAATGAGGCGAACGGTCTGGCTACACAATTTTCCAAACCATGTGCCAACAATGTGATAGCTTCTATCTAAGAGGGTTTAAGCCTCACAGTTACCTGGGGAGGCCTACATGATTTGAAAAACCATGTTCCAACCATGTGAGAATCCTCTATCCAATGTTTCATGGTTTGGATTCCACTCTCTCACGGTTTTCACTAACCATGCGCAAACAGTGAAATAGGTACAGAATGGCCCGGTTTTTTGTTCTTTCATGTATTGAGCCCCTAGAACACCCTCAAAACTCCTCACACACTAATTAAACATTTTTTTGGCCAAAATTAGGGGATTAAAACCAAAATTTAAATGAGGGAATACCTTCACAACGTCAGGGATCTTATAGTCAGACTACAAATGAATGAAACGTAATAAATAAATTCATTATTGTTCGAGTATGAAATAATTTCACTATGCTTTATTCATTAAAAGTATTAAGAAAATATTAAGGGAATAAATGGAAAAATATTATATGAACTAATATTAATATAATATTCGAGGTTCATATAGTAATCATAGGAAATATGAGTTGAATTAGTTGATCCCTTTTATCAGATAATATATTTATTATATTACAATAAATTGGAAAAGAATAATTAATATTTATGACTCTATAAATTATCTATATGATGTCATTTATATATTATTTATTGTGAAATAAATATTTGGAGGCCATGGATCAATTTCTTGGTATTTTTCATGTCATTATACAAGTAATAGGAGGATATAACTCTAGGTAATATTCATAATATTATTATGATAGCATCTCTATCCTATGTACCTCTTCAAATATATAGAATTATTCATTACAAAAAATTTATTAGAGATCTCCATCACTGATCGATGGATCAACGTAGCGGTGATCGTCTGTGTGTTGAAGCCTTCATCAAATATCCACACTGAAAACCATAATTTGATGATTGAAATTACCACATATTTTATAATCATATTTTCATGAACTAGAGGAATACATCTTTTTTTCATATGATCAATGGTTTCAGATGATGAAAGGTTGATGAACAGTTCTTCAAATCAAATTTGGTATTTCTTACTTTTAGTTTTGTGATTAATTCTTTCACATGGGATCATTGGATTTTGTATCAGGATACATATAACCAAATAATATATAGTCACATTAATCTAGATATTAATAATTTTAAATTCATTTCCCATAATATTTTGATGTGCACCCAGGTACCATCACTTAATGGGTAGCCAAATAGTAGACAACCAATGGAAGATGTAAGATTATTGACTAATCTCTCTCGATTTTATTCTTATTCCACCACCCACATATGATTCCCATACATCTAAAAATAGTAACATAAGTATCATAAATATATGTTAATATGTTAGTATTATAGTATAATATAAATATTATTTCTTCCATTATTTTATTCCTAAAACATAAATGTAGTTTTCAATATGGTTGGTTCAATGCCTCAATGAACAAGATACTTCTTTTTTCTCCATCACATTTAAGTATGGTCTTAAAAATATAATTATGGTTATATAAGATGATAATAAGTATATGATAACTTATTTCATATTATGTAATGAATATATAGACATATTATTAAATAAAATGAAACTACTACATGATAGTCGGTAAAAACACCTAAATTAACTATTCATGTAATGATAACATTTTTAATAAGTGAATCATCCTTATATTAGAAAAAATATATTTTTTGGATAATTTTAATTATTATAAGTAAATTAGTACAATTCCATTCCAATTATATAGTTTCCATCCCATTTGACAGGAACTTCAATAATTTTCCACAACTGATCCGATCATGGAATCTTGAAACGAACGCATTCAGAACATTGAAATAAGAATTTAAATCTCATTGGAAAATTTTTAAATTAATAAAATATAATTATATTAAATCAAATATATGTGTAAAATGTTAAAAATTAATTAATTAATTAATCTGATCTGATTATTCATGGCATTAAGTGCAAGTGCAGAATGATTATTTGACATAAGGTAAGGGATCTCATTAACCCCCCTGGGTTGTGACATTTATCAATCTGAAATTATTTCTATCTATCTATTATGTTATGGAATGACTAAAAATTATATATATATATATCTTATATATATACCTATCTTATTCTCCATTCCATTGATTGGTTAATAGATTCCTTAAGTTCATTTTTAAAATGTTTTCTTTAATGTCATTCCCAATTATGGGGAACTTTTCAATCCCTTAATCCTTTTTGGTAATGATAATTTAATGTATTTATTCCCATTAATGATTTAATTAAATAAACTATTATTTTATGTATAAACATTTTGGTTTACCTCTAGTTTCAAAGGAAATTATGAACTTATTCTTGGTCTAAATTTATTTAACTAATTCATTAAGACATGGTTTTGAAAGTTCATCTCTATACAAAACTCACTCACTTTATCATGTTTTTCCTAATTAACACCATATTTTTAGGCCTATGATCATGTGATTAGATATGAATGTCCAAAATATTTAATTCCTTCCACTCTTTGGGATCTTTACGTAATCTTATTTTATTATGATATGAGGAAAGATTATGAAACCCATTATACTCTATGGGTAATTCTTATGATTATGACTTGTTAATTATTTCCTTTTGTGGAAAACATAAGAAAGAAAATATTATGATGAGTGTGAATATATAGTACTCTAATACAATGGGTAATTTTTCTATCTCATGAGATGATATTCATGGGATTAGGGTGTAAACCTAAACCATGATGTGACTTTGTCCACCATGTGATATTGTCTTAGTGGTTAGATTTGAATTATGATTATGTCACATTCATATTGCTATAACATTACTATGTTTCCAAGATCTTATGATTCCATGTTCTTTATGTTATTCTCCCATGTGAATATTCACAAGCCTTCACTTTTATAATGTCATGTTATATATCGCATGTTATGCTTCGTTATCATGTTTATTCCTTTATAATGGTTTTTTAGATCACCCATTTCTTTTATGAATTATCCAAGTTATCCTATATATTTTTTGGATATCGGAGAGATTTAGGAGGTCATTATGGAGAATAAAATAGAGATATTTAGTTTTAGTTTCTTTTTTATGTATTATGAAACAAGTATTCCAAATACACTAGGCCTCATGATCTCTGGGTTTTATATTAAGGATTTTTATATTAAAAATCAAGTAATAATATGTGTAAAATTCTTGGATCATTATATTAGGAATCTTTAGATTTCCATCAAATTATAAGAATCAGTGGATTTAATAAACATGCCTCTTTAATTAATTATCAAACTAATAATTATTGTATTTATATTATTTAACCATTTTAATTAAATTAAACATGATAATACATAGCATAAAAACATTCTAAACAAAGAATAAACATATATATCACACTATCTATTAAAATGAGAGGTAAAATGTTATCAATGTGGACAAACCATGTTATCCCTACAACCATAAACCATTTATTTTCATTATTACAGTTTACTCTTTATTAAGATTAATTCCACCATCACCTAAAGATATAAAGAAAAATTACTTTATGATTTCAAATAAATTAATAGTAGAAACAAAAAAATCCCCAAACTCAAGTTTTTCAAAATTCTTCAACTGAGAATGATAAAACAATACATATCTTTGATCAAATATTCTATAGGGAAACTACAGCCATCCAAGAACATCATTGAACAAACGCACCAAGAAATATCAAATGAACTCCATAAAAACAAATGAGATCATCCACGATATAATTAAATGAATTAACAGGAGGAAAAAAGACCGATTGAATAATAAACCACAATGTAAAGAGTGAAAAATCACCTCAAATTTCCACATATCGAACATGGCATGTAGGGGATCAATCCCTTTTGAAAGGGCTTAAAAATTAATTGATAGGATTCCTATGGTTTCGAGGCATTGGGAGATAATCCACGTTTTTAAGATAAAATGCTGGTGAGGAATTATTTATAGGCATTCTACCAAACATTCCTTCATAGTGTGAATGGTTCATTCACATTGTAAATTTCCCTAATTTAAAACTACTCAAAAAATGGATCACTCAGATCCACTAAATATGGGATCAATTCATGTCACGAACAACACATTCATATCATGAGTTTTCAGAGATATATTTTGGAAATATGAATTATCATACATTTAGAAAATGAATATATTGTACATTTCATGAATCACATCCTGTGAACTTCTCTACCTAGGCCTTGAATTCCTATTTGGGCTACAAAATAAACTCTCACATCATCAGTTTACAATTCACATTGTGAATTTATTTTGGTTTTAGATTCTAGTTACCAAACTCCCATAATACTTATCTTGGATTTATCCTAGCACTATGGCCCTTTGTAACATGCAAAGGAATGGTATACAAGGTTCCGAGCCTTTACAAATCATATAAAATAAATTAATTTTTTAATGAAAATTGATTTATATCTTTCAATAATTTTTATCAATGTAAATTAACATAATCACTACAATTGAATTTTTTTACGAAATTTATTGATTAAATATACTATAAAATAACATAACACTAATCTAATTATTTTTACTTGATAAATAATGAGTATAAATTCATTTTATACTTTAAAATACATTTTTTCCAAATATGGGTTTTGTTAAAAAAATTACACTAATAATTTCTACCACTTTTATAAAATTTATTTCATAAAACGAACATAATTTTTTTAATTATAATTTAAAAATAAGCTTAATATAATTAATTGTTATTTTTTTAAAATGTTGATTTTTGGGTGAATATTGAAAAATACCAATTTTAGAAAAAATGTTATTTCTTGTCTTTTGATCAAAGTAATCTAAATTTTATTTTATGTTTTTGATTTCTTTTAAAAACACATAAGTTTAATTTAATTATTAATTATTCAAATTATTCTATTATAATCAACATTATACATGATTCTATGATAAAATCATTTTTTGGCTTAAAACATGTATCATTCTAAAAATGGTTTTTCATTGTGTTTTATGAAATTTCTTAAATGTAATTTATTCCAATAATGGAAATTGAATAAAAAATGGATTTCATATTTGGAATTAGTATTATAAAATTTATTAATTATTTCAATTTAAATTTTTAGTCGAACTGAATAGTAACCATGGTAAAAAAATCATAACAATAATGGGTAAACGGGTTAACTAAGGGAAAATTTTGTGATAAGGTCTCTAAATATCACCGTTATTCGTATTTTATGAGATTATTACAAACAATACCACATTATATTTTAAAAACATTCAATTTAGTTCCATTTTTATTTGATATTGAAATTTGTAATATTTAAATCGAGAATAGGTAAAAAAAATTCACTCTCTTTCATTTAATATATCTAAAATATTTTCATAAAAACAAAAAGATTTTATGAATGATTATAAATAGTAATTTTGAATTTTATTAAAAAAAATTAATTATAATATTTAATTTTTAATTTTTAGTGATGGTATAATTACCTTTAAGGGTTACATAACGCCTATGTAGCCCTTGTGAATGCAGTAGAAAAACCAAGTAAACTATTTTAAAAACATTAAAAGTAATATGTTTTGAATTAATTATGGTGTTCCAAGAATATTTTGGATAATTATAATTTTTTATTAATGGTTAAATATTTTATATTATAATTCCATTTTGTATTAATGTCATTAAATTAAAAACATATTAATAGACCTAAAAAAACTTTAAATGGTATTTAATGTTTAAAATATATTTTAAAATCATTTAAAACTCATATAAACAAAATATTAACTAAACTATATAGAATAGTTGCTAGAATATTTTTAATGTTTCATTTATGTTCCACATATCATTTTTAAAATTACTTTCATGAACCATAATCATTGGAAAGAAAATTATAATTGATAAGGTTAAACATGGTTAACAAGGGTATTGAATCAAAGATAAGGTTTAAAATGACACTTAAACTTGTATAAATTTTATTGGTTTCATTTATTTAAACTATATAATCCTTAAATTATAATACATGGAAATTTGGATAAATTTTACATGAGTTAGACACATATTATATATTATTATATCTTATATTTATAAGATTTCCACCCACCTCACTTATAAAATAGAAGCGCCCTTCCACTCTTCATCACAAATAATGAGTTATTTATACAAACCAATATCTATAAAAATCCCTTAAAAACGGTCCTCACAATTTAATATAGTTTTTTTCTCACCAAAATACAATCCTATAAGTATAGCATCCAGCCTTTTTGTCACATAAACTTTTATTACATTATACAAAACTGAGGATCTTTAAGGTTTAGTGTCTTGGAAACCAGGAACTTAATACATGAAACAAAAAAAACATTCTTCTTAAACACTTGAAAGGATTATACTTATGTTAATCCTAGGTTCATTACTTAATCTCATAACCTAGGTACATACATCAAAAGAAAGGGTGAGGAGAAGGCCCAGTAAGGGAAACAAGGGAAACATTTAACATGTGAACTTGAGATACATCAATAAAGTCATGAAAAGAACTTTAAGGAATGAGAATGAAATCATGAGGCATATCATAATAAAAATAACGTATTTCATAACTTGAATATGTGTCTACAACATTTTACAATGACAATCATTTCCGTTTCACCAAGGTTCATCCCTAAGGTGTCAATAAAAATTATCAAGGTTATTCACCAAGGTATCAGTCTAAATGGTCATCTCAAGAGATTAAGTCTTTACCCAATGCATTGGAGCGCTATCAGGACGCACCCTTAAATTTTTCTTTATCATCATGTGAGCCACATATATCATCATCAATCATTTCATAAATAACCCATATATCATAAAAGAAATGGATTTCATTTCATAATCATAACGTTTTAAAAACTTCTTTAAAGACATGATCTTTATGTCACTTTCAACCCACGAAGAAGGAAGGCGGGTTTCGTGTATGTAAATCAAAGAATTAAAATAGAAAATTTTGATATATATGTGAATACCCCTGTAGAAAAAGATCTTTGAGTATTCACTTAATAAATTAAAATAATTTGAGAAACAGAGAGACATTTTGAGACGAAAATTCTGCAGCATAACGGCAATGCATCGGGGTTTTAGAAAACATTGAAAAGAGAGGGGACATAGGTAACCCACTCATAAATGATCCAAAAAAAAGTATAGGGACATAATATAATTTATATAAGAACATGGTAATGAAATTTGAAAGACATACCGTATGAAATTAAAAACATGGAGGGAAGACAAAAATAAGATTTCTCTTATGAAAATTCGGCAGCCTAACGACGTCATTTAAACTTTCTTAAAATGAATTGATGAGAGCAAGAGGGGGTCTCTCATAATATGAACATGAAAAGGTAAGTAAGAGTAATATAAAAGAACATCCTCCAACATAAAATCATGGATCATAAAAGAAATGACCTAAAAGATATTACTTGAAAAGAAAGAGAGAGGTAGGATCCCTTACCTTAAAACGTAACTCTTAAAACTCAAAGGTTGGGACCTTGAGGGCTTGGGGCCCCTTGGGAGGACTCCTTGGGAGTTAATAAGACCAGAGCTTGATTGGGGGAGAGTTGGGAGTCGAATGGATGAGAGGATGGCTTGGTATTTATAGGGAAAGTGAGGGGACAAGGCAATAATGGCCAAGGGACACCTCATTGGTGGTTTTGGCAAAAACATGGTCTTGCCCATGGTATTTGCCCAAGGTATTGGCCACATGGGTCCCCCCATACAATAATTCATCAACTTTGGTCGGAAAACCCTTAAAATATCTCATGACATCATCATGACACAGTTATGATGTCATTAAACATACTGAAACCCTAAAACTGTATTTTCACTATTCATAGAAAATTCAACTTTCTCAGAAAAATCCCAAAATTTCACCTTAACCAAATATTGATGCTCTAATTTCAAAAATGAACTTAATTTTATAAAAATAATTTTATAAATATTTTTAATTAAATTTTTAAATAAATACACTATTCACCGAAAATCCATTTTTCTCAGAAAAATCCCAAAAAATTACCTTAACATAATATTGATGCCCTGAGTTCAAAAATGAAATCCATTTTATAAAAATAATTTTCTAAATATTTTTAATTTAATTTTTAATTAAAAAACACTATTCAGCTGAAAAAACTAATACTTGACTAATAATTTATGAAACCGTTATTTAACCATTTTATTGAATCACATTACTTAATCAAGGTGCATAGATTATATTAATGCTTTCTTTAAGTGAGATTGCTAATCCATTTGGTCACATTACTAATCCTAAGGATAAAATCACTATTCATAATTTACTATTCATAAAAAATTAAGTTGATCTTTTTAGACTCTAAATTTCATACTGAACATAATTGTAGAACACCATTTTTTGAAAATCATTACAAATTTTTAATTATTTAAGGTTTACATAAAAATTTTTTTAAAATATACTTTCTCTAAAATTCACCAAAAATATGCATACTATATTTATCTGGACATTTAAAAATTCATAAACTTCATCATAAGAAGAAATCAAATTTTTTATTTAAAACAAAGGATTACACAAGGCAGTTACGGTCTTTTTACATAGCCCCTTATCACACCAGCATAGGACCTAAGTGTAAGGTGTGCTAAGGTGGGAGAATTTGAAGGAGGCTCGGCCAACATCGCACGAGTAGTAATTTCTATCAGTTTGAACTTCTCGTGTAGGCGATTCCATTCTAGCTTCACATGATGAAGTTTGGCTTGGGTTTGGTCCAGAGCAAAGCCCAGTGGTGCTACCTCCTTCCCAAGTTCCGTTAGATGGGCTTCGATTGGCCTGATACTACTGGATGAGGCCATCGAATCTCTTTTCTATATTAATTAACCAAGATTACTTGTATTTAGAGACAATAATCAAAATGTTTAGTTTCTAGTGGTCATATTGACCAATGGTCATATAACAGTCAAAAATCCAACAGTCTCATTTTAATTATACTCATGTTATCAAATGAAACAGTTTTGTTGAGTATAAAAAATAAAATAACACACAATATTTGGAAACAAGATTTATTCAAAATTTCAGGTCGTTACAATCTTCCCCCATTAAGAAATTGTGTCCTCGCAATTTTTAAAACTCGGTTTTGAAAATTCATTGAAAGTCCCACATCGGAAAAAGAGTCAGTAACACTATTACTTTAAAAGAAGGAAAAGGAAATACAAAGGCCACCCGAGTTAACCCATACTAGGATTCCATGTAGAAAAACATGGATATGGAAGAAAAAACAAAGGGTAAAGTTCTGAGGGAGAGTGATAGAAAACATGATTTGGAGAAAGTTAACCACAAGAAAATCACAAACTTATGTTGTGTGTAAACGGTCATTGATTACCCAGTAGGAAACTTAAACCAACAAAGTTTTTGTTTTACATTCCTTTTAATAATTTTGAGGAATTCATTTACTACATAGAATAAAAACATAAGGAAATATACCTACCTTCAAGTAGAGTTTCATCCTTTAATAAGTTTCTACCAAAACTAATCTTTTCTCCAAAAGATGAGAACTCAAAACAACTTAGTCTCATCAAAGCACAAGAGTCATCTTATAGAGAATCACATAATCAACCAAAGATTAACTATCTATTTCTTATATATTTAAACATTATCCCAAAAACAGAAAGGGTAATATAAAATGACTATTCCAAAAGAAAGAACCCTCGGGGAAGGAAAACTACTTTAAATCTTCAAATTTCCATGGTACTACCCAAGGTTTATCATAGGCCATTCTATAAATAACTATTCTTAAAATTCCTCAAAATAAACCAAACTAAGATTGAAACCCAAATACAAGAAGGATTTGATAACATAGTCTTCCAAAATAAACTTCATTGTTCATCTCCAAACAACATCAACCACTCCTAACATCTTATAACAAAAGTTGTTAACCTAAACATATTTTACCCAAGATAGGTTAATCATTTCCATAAGTAACCTAAATTACAATAAGTCCGCCTTAAATTCATCAATTCTTCAAAATATAAGTCAACCTTTACTCCTCAACAAAAATACCGTAGTAATATATTTACCTTGATCATATAGGGTCCCCAAAATACTGAACGTCTTCCAAAATAATAATCATCTTTTAATCCCCTAATCATCTCTGTCATATTAATACGGCAATCGTCGTATTTCCTATCACATTGGTTGTTGGGACATGTTCTTCCATTTCCCACCATTAACTAAGAAAAGAAAGTATAATTAGGGGCTTAAATACTTAGCCAATAATCATGAAAAGGAACTTAAAGCATATAAGGATAACTTGTAGAAGAAAAGTATACCCTAACTTGTGATTTCCTAGGTTTAAAACTAGGTTATCCATGATCATATATTCTTATGTGAATCTTTATTTTATTTTATGTTTGTTCCTTTAATAATGGTTCATATTAAGCTTATGAATTTACCAAAGCATATCCACTGGGAGTGTCGTAACTAAGAGTGCAGCAAGGCCCGTTGTCGTGTACCAGTTCCCGTTCGAGTCTAGCTCAAAGCGGTGTTTTCAGGTTTTACCCCTATGTACATCTGTGCCAGAGCCACCTCTACCTGCTTGTATCCAGACAGGGATGTATTTTCTTGGAAACCCCTTACTCAATACTCACCAAAATACCAGGAAGATTTCCTATATTTAAACTTTTTATAGGATTCTTCCTAAAGTTTTCATATCCTAATTTCCATAAATAACTAAACCATCCTTTGATACCAACTATAGCATCCAGCCTTTTTGTCACATAAACTTTCATTACATTATACAAAACATAGGATCTTTAAGGTTTAGTGTCTTGGAAACTAGGAACTTAATACATGAAACAAAAAAAATATTCTTCTTAAACACTTTAAAGGCTTCTCATAATGTTCATCCTAGGTTCATTACTGCATCTCATAACCTGGGTACATATATCAAAAAAAGGGTGAGCAGAAGGCCCAGTAAGGGAAACAAGGGAAACATTTAACATGTGAACTTGAGATACATCAATAAAGTCATGAAAAGAACTTTAAGGCATGAGAATGAAATCATGAGGCATATCATAATAAAAATAACGTATTTCATAACTTGAAGATGTGGCTACAAAATTTTACAAAGAAAATCATTTCCGTTTCACCAAGGTCCATCCCCAAGGTGTCAATAAAAATTACCAAGGTTATTCACCAAGGTATCAGTCTAAATGGTCATCTCTAGAGATTAAGTCTTTACCCAATGCATTGAAGCGCTATCGGGGTGAACCCTTAAATTTGTATTTATAATCTTGTGAGCCACATATATCATCATCAATCATTTCATAAATAACCCATATAGCATAAAAGAAATGGATTTCATTTCATAATCATAACGTTTTAAAAACTGCTTTAAAGACATGATCTTTATGTCACTTTAAACCCACGAAGAAGGAAGGCGGGTTTCGTGTATGTAAATCCCAGAATTAAAATAGAACATTTTGATATATATGTGTGAATACCCCTGTAGAAAAAGAGCTTTTATTATTCACTTAATAAATTAAAAAAATTTGAGAAAAAGAGAGAGACATTTTGAGACAAAAATTCTGCAGCATAACGGCTATGCATCGGGGTTTTAGAAAAAATTGAAAAGAGAGGGGACATAGGTCACCCACTCATAAATGATCCAAAGAAAAGAAGAGGGACAGAATATAATGGATATAAGAACATGGTAATGAAATTTGAAAGGCATACCATATGAAATGAAAAACATGGAGGGAAGACAAAAATAAGATTTCTCTTATGAAAATTCGGGAGCCTAACGGCGTCATTTAAACTTTCTTAAAATGGATTGATGAGAGAAAGAGGGGTTATCTCAACATATGAACATGAAAATGGAAGTAAGAGGAATATAAAAGAACATCCTCCAAAATAAGAGCATGGATCATAAAATAAATGACATAAAAGAGATTACTTGAAAAGAAAGAGAGAGGTAGGATCCCTTACCTTAAAACGTTACTCTTAAAACTCAAAGGTTGGGACCTTGAGGGCTTGGGGGCACCTTGGGAGGACTCCTTGGGAGGTAATGAGACCATAGATTCGTTGGGGGAGAGTTGGGAGTTGAATGGATGAGAGGATGGATTTTTATTTATAGGGAAATTGAGGGGACAAGGCAATAATGGCCAAGGGACACCTCATTGGTGGTTTTGGCAAAACCATGGGCTTGCCCATGGTATTTGCCCATGGTATTGTCCACATGGGTCCCCCATAAAATAATTCATCACCTTTGGTCGGCCAACCCTTAAAATATCTTATGACATCATCATGACACAGTTATGATGTCATTAAACATACCAAAACCCTAAAACTGTATTTTCACTATTCATCGAAAATTCAACTTTCTCAGAAAAATCCCAAAATTTCACCTTAACCAAATATCGAGGCTCTGATTTCAAAAATGAACTCCATTTTATAAAAATATTTTTCAAAATATTTTTAATTAAATTTTTAAATAAATACACTATTCACCGAAAATCCATTTTTCTCAGAAAAATCCCTAAAAATTACCTTAACATAATATCGATGGTCTGAGTTCAAAAATGAAATCCATTTTATAAAAATAATTTTCTAATATTTTTAATTTAATTTTTAATTAAAAAACACTATTCACCTGGAAAAAAACTAATACTTGATTAATAATTTATGAAACTGTTATTTAACCATTTTATTGAATCACATTACTTAATCAAGGTGCCTAGATTATGTTAATTCTTTCTTTAAGTGAGATTACTAATCCATTTGGTCACATTACTAATCCTAAGCATAAAATCACTATTCATAATTTACTATTCATCAAAAATTAAGTTGATCTTTTTAGACTCTAAATTTCGTACTGAACATAATTGTAGAAGACCATTTTTCGAAAATCATAACACATTTTTAATTATTTAAGGTTTACATAAACATTTTTTTAAAATATCCTTTCTCTAAAATTCACCAAAAATATGCAAACTATATTTATCTGGACATTTGAAAATTCATAAACTTCATCATAAGAAGAAATCAAAATTTTTATTTAAAACAAAGGATTACACAAGGTAGTTACGGTCTCCTTACATATCCCCTTATCACACCAGCATAGGACCTAAGTGTATGGTGTACTAAGGTGAGGGAATCCGAGGGAGGCTTGGCCAATATCGCACGAGTAGTAATTTCTATCAGTTTGAACTTCTCGCGAAGGCGATTCCGTTCTAGCTTCACATGATGATGTTTGGCTTGGGTTTGGTCCAGAGCAAAGCCCAGTGGTGCTACCTCCTTCCCAAGTTCCATTAGATGGGATTCGATTGGCCCGAGACTACTGGATGAGGCCATCGAATCTCCTTTCTATATTAATTAACCAATATTACTTGTATTTAGAAAAAATAATCGAAATGTTTAGTTTCTAGCAGTCATATTGACCAATGGTCATATAAAAGTCAAAAAACCAACAGTCTCATTTTAATTATACTCATGTTATCAAATGAAACAGTTTTGTTGAGTATAAAAAATAAAATAACACACAAAATTAAGAAACAAGATTTATTCAAAATTTCGGGTCGTTATAATAAGGCTTAATATGTAAGACAAAGGAGGTCTTCTAAAGAAGAGGTATAAATCTTAACAAAATGTTTTAATATTTATTTATTCTTACAAATCCTTTAAATATTCTATAAACATGATCATAAGATAACATAATTATATTTTATATACATAAATGTTATTATTTTTATGATAAAACCCTTTTCAACTTCTTTTCCATCCTATGGGAAATGAAAACATCGCTTTTGTGTACATGTAGACTACCACCTACACAAGGTTATGTGTTTCATTTTTCATCATTGAATCACATGGATTGTTAAAATTAGGGAAAAAATAAATATATATGATATATATGAAATAATTATTATTCTATTAATATATTATATTACTTACCTTATTAGCCTACCATTCATCAGAATATGATAACATTGTTCAGGTGTACATGAGGACTACCACCTCCTCGAAGCAATGTGATTGTTTTTACTTATGCTCCTTACAAGGATGTCCATAGTTGTTTAAATAATAAATAAATATGAATTTTTTAACATATTTATGAATCTAGAAAAGTAAAATATAATCTAATTTATTTATATTCAACCAATATAAAAATGAAAACGTCATTAATGTGAGCATATGGACTATCGTCCCGATGAAACGATAAGATGCATTTGTCATGACCATATAACATGGTTGATCTTAAAAGTATATTTTATGTATAAATATAATAATTATAAATTTTTAATACTATTTAGGTAATGGATATGTAACCCCTTTGGCCATAGTAAACACACCATTGTTGTGTTGATGCTATAAACATAATGAAACCAAAACGTCTAACATGAACTTAACCATTTTACTAACTAAATAAAATATGGTAATAAATAGATTAAATTGTATAGTGATAATGTAATTAACATTAAAAAGGTTCTTAATAGAGTAAATAACTGACTTAATTTTATTATTCATGAGTTAGAGAATGTACTAAGATATATAGGACTTCAGGTAAAGGACTTTTATTTAAAAGTCTGCTTTGAATGATTTCTTTAAAAATATTTTTCCTCCATGTCCAGGTTATTTTAAATGTTTTTATAATTTTTATATTTGTACCTAATATGTTTTAAATGTAATTTTATACTATATTTTAATTTTTCTTTAATTTTTTTAAAATGGATTTTTTAAATATTTTCCATTTGGGTTATTTTTGACTTTTTACAATAGTGAAAAAAAGAATATATATTTAATGTAAATATATTTACCACCTTTTACCTATATCATATCAATTATTCATTATCAAGATTCATTTGTAGGTTAACATATTTTTTCAAAGTATATCATATTTCCACTCTTTTTTATATTTTCTATTTTTAAGATTTTTTAAAGAAAAATGATATTTTTTATGATTATATTAAAATGAAAAGTGTTTTTCAAATGGGTTAAAATGATTTTTTCAAGGGTTCTATGATGAAAATGTGTAATATTATATTTTTTTTTTATAACATAATAGTTGAGCATTATAAATGATGATAAGTGATCCTTTTGTAGCTTATGATTATGGTAGATCCATATGTTTCTCTCTGATGAATTGGGTAATGATTAAATATTCAAAGGAAAAAAATTAGGGAGATAAACTGGTTGGTTGTCCTATGTAATTAACTAGGTTTCATCTATTCTGAAATGGGTCACACAAGAGTGAACATGGGTTATGAATAATATGTTCTTATATACCTTAATTATTCTTGAAAAATTGATTTTCATATAAATATTATGATTTCATGGGGTAAGTAAATATTATAAACTTTTAAAGGTGAAAAGAGTGTTTTTCAAATAAATGTTTTCATGATTTCAAATTTTAAACATGATTCATTCATGGTTATCTTATTAATTCTAATGGGATTCAAGGTTTTTCTTTAAGAAATGGTTTATTATATAATATGAATATGTTTTATTTAGGTTCTCAAAGTTATATTCTAAAAAAGGTAAACATTTTAAAAGATTTTAATGTTTTCATAGGAATAATGGGTTTTGGATATTTTTATTTCCCTTACTGTGATTTTTTTTTATCCAATGTTTTCAAAAGGTTTTTATTGGTCTGAAGGATGATTAGTAACTATATCAATTTTTATCAATTTTTTATGGGGATTCAAATTTAAATAAGAAAAAAAAATTGAATTAAAAAAGAGTTTAAATTTAAGAATAATATTTTTTAGAAAAATAGACATTTAGTGGAAGTATCCACATTATAATGTAAGGAATTTTATGTGTATGATATTTTAATAATTATCTAAAACTATAATCCTAAAATATCATGTTAATGTAATAAAACTCAATCCTTTCAATTAAAATTGTAATTATGGGGTGAATAAGGTATGGGTCCTTATAAAAAACAATGAAAAGTATAGAAAAAAATGTTTCATTTTGAAAATCCAATTCATTGGAGAATGAAATTCACTGAATGTGTTAAGGTTTTAAAGAAACCTAGAGGAAATCCCACATTAGATATTATGTGATGAAAACTAATTCATATATTTTGACAAGTCATATATTACCAACTATATGTTATAAAAATATTTTTAATATATAGAAGTTAAAATTTGATAACTAATTGATAGAATATGTATGAAGTATGATGTCTTGTAATGGTCCATGGTGTTGGTACATTGCATACTTGGATGTAATAATTAATTCAAGGATTTGATGAATATGTAATAAAGTATGTGTATATTGAATCAAATTTTGTTTCTCTTATATGTTAAGATATTCATCAAAACAATAACTGTTTAAATCTATGAGATTAATATTTTGATACCCATATATTATGATTCATATAATTTTATAATATTTTTCAATATTTAAAACGGGTAAGAATTTTTTTGTTCAGAAATTTTTTTTTTAATAATATGTGTAAATATTATTCCACCACTAACACTATCATATTTTGAAAATATTGTCATCTTCTAAATAATTCTCTAAATACATAGAATATGGATATTCTAGTTTTTTTAAAATATTTTCATGAGAGAAAATAAATTTTATTTTCTAAACACAAAAGAGTTTTTACACATTAACATGATATTCTAAAATATATAGTTCCAAATAAGTTAGGGGGCTTCTGAATATAGATAAGTAAAAAGATAAAGAATAAAAAAATTAATAGTTGATACATAAATTGAATATCCCTTTCAAGGATAAATTTTGATGGAATAGTATCCAAATTCAATAATTATGATAAAATTATAAAGAGATCAAAGTATAAAAATTATTTTATTAATTTCATAACATTTTATGTTTTAAAGATTATAGTTTTGAATTATTTTTTCAAGGAATTAAACATTAGGAATATAGTTCATAAGTTTCACTATTATTCAATCATTATTCCTTAATAGATTTTATTCACTAAATTGTTTAATGGGATAATATTATTATAAATTCACATAGATATGTGACAAGAATTCGATAGAGATATAATGAGTTTAATGAAACAAGAAAACTACAGAAAACTTATGTTGATCTGGTATACTATCATATGTGATATGTTACACAATCGCTTATGTATAATCTTCTTCAATACTCTTAAAAGGTTTAGGATTATAAAATATACCATATTATATAATAGGTAATTCCCATATTATAATTATTTCATATTGGCTAAATATATAAATATAATATATTTTGTAAAGATAAGTGATAATTAACCTCTCAAAGTATGACTTTATATTATCCCTAATTGAATTTGTTCATTGAGTTTTATTTGTTGACCCAAAATGTGATAGTTCACATGAGAAGGATACTTGTATCGAGATAAGAAATATGCTCATGCGGCATAAAATGGTTATTATACAACAAGGATTGTTATACACTATGTCATTGGTGAACTAGGGGAATGGTTTATAATTAGGTCCCTGATACCAGTGGTAGGTGAGATATATAGCATAATAACAATCATACTACGAAACCTTTCTTATGGTATTATTGAGGATTTTCTATTCGGGGGGGTTGGGTATATTTTTTATCATGTTTTAGATTAAGGCTTAACCAATATGGGATTTTTGAAATTATGTGGTGTGTGTGGTGTCTAGGCCCTTCATTGAGATAGACTGAGGAAGTGACTAGATATTCTTAAGAGGTGTAGATGAGGTTCTTATCTAACTAGATGTTGGATAATGTGGTGTGATCAACTTCTTAGAAGAATGATATGTGATTTATTCATCAACCTGGCCAATCTATACTCAAAGGATCAAGAACATATTAGGGAGTAATATGGGATTCACATACTTTATTTCCCATGTTCTCTAGATGTCTTGGGAAATGTGATTATATAATTTTGTTTTCTTACATGTGATACATTATTTGGAAATAGGTATAAAGATAAAGTTTTTCTAATATAGAATATGATAGATATATTTATAGCTAGAGTATCATTGATTCTTTTCTAGAAGCATATCTTTTATTGCATTATTAATTCATGAATTCATATTTTTTAATGCTACAAAGTCATATGGGGTAACACTTTTTGGTTTACTGAATATATATTAAATTATATTAAACTCAGATAGTTACTCTAATTTTTTTTGGAATTTATCCAAAAAGAGTTTTGATGGGTATTAAAAAGGTATTTCATGTGATGCAGTTTATGATGAAATTGATGATAAATTAGTGTTTTGGAATATATCTAAAAGGAGTTTTGGATATGACTTCTCAAGTTATCATTTATGATACGATGTATAGGGGAATGACCCAAAGTCTATTAAGATTTATTGAAAGTGTGATATTAAAGAAAATATACCCTAAATCCATATAATAGGTTTTATATTGTATGGTATAATATGGTATATCATAGAGTATGACATGAATTTGTAAAAATAATTTTTTGTTCTATTAGTTTTATCAGATTATATTATATATAGAGATCATATCAGGGATCTCTGGGGTATTTATATTGTATGAAATAGTTGAATCATATTTCCATGAATTATATGATACAATTCACTTTTCAACATTATAATTCAATTAAGGCAACCAGATGACAATAGTTAATTTTCATATCTTATATCCAATTTTTTTATCCTTAATTAAGAATTTTATATGATAAAATTAATACATTTGTATCAGCTTTGGGTCCCCCAATCCTACATAAAGGAGTCTTGGCCACAAGAATTGGAGAATTCACTCATCGAGCAAGCTGTTAGCTGATACACTCACCTACTAAAGCTCTATTCCACTTTCCTTATTTTAATTATAAGATAATAACTTTAGATATGTACACTAAAGTTATATAAAAGTGTCAAGAATATGGTGTGGACTATTTTATGACATGCATGCATGAATGACATATTTATTCCTTTTCTTGGGAAATCATAATAGTATAAAAAATGATATCATGTTACTTCTAGTTAAATGTAAATAAGTCATCATTTAAATAATATTCCAACATTGGATATCATTAATATCAAATAATTTATAATATGAAATGCATGGGAAAAGTGATTCATTTATGCAATTAATGATTGGTTGGTAGAAAAATTTTCTCATATATTATACACATATGATTTAATGCATGGGAATATCTTGATGGCCTATATAATAAGGTAATAACCATGAGATAGAGATTATTTAAGTATTTCAATACAACATCTCTTTTGATAAATATCCCCACCCAATGTTCTCATCATTTTCCCATTTTACATTATAATATACTAGAATACCATAGAGGGGGGGATATTCCCACTCAAGCACTGGTTGATTAAAAAAAACCATGGATACACCATGGAAAGGTAATTATGATGGGTTTCCATGAGTGGTATTTATCAATTATATTGAATGAATATCAATGGAGAATCTATTCGGTGTAAGATACACAACTTGTTCTTTATTTTTTATATGCATGGTGAAAATCCCATGTGGATGGTTGATGAGTTTGGTTTGGTTTGTTTTCAATATATAATAAGGAATCAAAATTCAATTTTGATAAAGTCATCTATGATCAGTGAGTAATCTAGGAAATGATGCCTGGAGAATTTTTATGGACTCATTGATTGTCGTTTGGTAAGACAATTCTCCATGAGTACTGATGATGCCAAGATAATTGTTATTGACTTAGATAATTGGATGTCATGATTGAGAAATTCTCTATGTTGTTAACTCATACTATCATTGAGTTGTTCATAAGTTCAAATACATGTTCTTATTGTACTAAGAGAGTGCACATTTTCTTTAACATTTTTTAAGGTGAAGACCATAAAAATATTAATTTTCATGATGCATTTATTTTTGATGGAATATTAATAAATTTTCTATGTAGATAATTTAAATATTATTCCATGATGATTTCCTAATAAGATAAATTCCATGTAAATAAAACATTTATTTGGAAATTCTTTTAATGAGAAAGATTTGAAAATCATGCAAAACATCAATTTTTATGAAGTCATGAAGGGGAATTTAGAAGACCATGAATCATGAATTTTATATTTCATGATGTTAATAAGTTTCCATAAAAAAATATATATATATTTTCAAAGGATATGAACAATGTGTTTGGGAAACTTGGTGGAAATTATTGTTGGAAGAAGGATATTTTAGAATAATAATATAAATAAGTATTGTCAGCCTTAAAAAATATGTCTGGCCACACTTAGTGGAAAATCCAACCCCAACTAAGGCCTATTTGCGACCCATGTTTCAACAACTCCCATGGGTGGTTAGCATAGGACACCTACTAGGTGGTAGGGGAAAATGGGGCATATCACCCACAAAGTGTAGGCAGCCCATGTAGAGGGCAAGAAGAAGACAACACACCATGAAGGGTTCATGGAAGGAGTGGAAGTGAAACTATGTGAGGTGGAATGGTGGTAGGAGTGGTTGGAGATTTTTGAACCTCTTTCCACACACCATTATTGATATACCGGGAGTGGAGGCCCTTGGCCAATTCAATGTGGGAAAAAATATCAACGTGTATTCTTCATCCATATTTAAAAAGATGGGAAGAACGTAGATCATCTAATTACTTTGATCCAAGACGTTTGATCTCCCACTCCCCACTAGTTAAAACCAGCGATATTATCTTCCTCTTCCTGACTTTTGGAGGCGATATCACTTATGGTAGTGAGTACTGATCAATCTCACCATATCCGATGACCATATTTAGTGATCAACACATGAAGATGAGATTCCTCAAATCGATTCAAATCCATGCATTATATAATTATCTTTCATTAATGAGAGTAACGTGAAGAAGATTTTGGACGGATGCATATGTGAGTTGAATGGGGCCATTTGAATAAGGGTTGATTTCAAGATTCAATATAAATGAGAAACATGTAATTTTAATTTCATTCACATGAATATATCACCAAAAATAAGGTTCTCAAATCTGAGACTCCATTATTTTCTATGTCGCATGAATATTAAAATACCCCAAGATATTCAAGCATTTAATAGAATAAGACTTCGAATAATTCTTGGAAAAATGAATATGGACTCGTAACAGGTTAAATTGTGGTGTTTAAGGTGGTGAAAGGAATTTATCATATTCCTATAAATATGAATGGACCAAGTATGAATAATTTTTTCTGATATTTTTTAGAGAGGCTCTCTTTTCCTAAGAAACAAAGCTCCGTAATCCTTTATAGTTCATGAAGCACAGAGGTTCTGCACATATACTACTTACATAAATTATAAGAAGCCTATGAGCGATCAACTTGTTCTAATCACACTATTACTTCTTCTTGAAGAACCAAGTTCCATGAATCCACTCTATATAAAGTAATATGTGTCTCTTGGGATTGCTTGAAGAATATATAGAACCTACAAGATAGTGTACACTCACACTGTGTCTCGTGATGAAGAATAGGATTCACCCACTTGGATTTGTGTGAAGTTATATTAAAAAAGAGGTAGAATAGTCCTAAAACAATTTGAGTTCATGAAAATGAGGTATTGAATGTGTGCATACATGACACACATGCATTGAACTAAACAAAAAATTACATAATCAGAGTGTTTGTGTGTGTGTATAGTGTATGGGCAAGAATGATGTTTTAAAAGAAGTCGATAATGTGTTCATGATGATGCATGAATAATTTTCAAGGCATGAGCACATGCCCACATGATTATACACTTAAATATATAACCCAAATATGACTCAATAGTTAACACATTAAATAAAAAGAAATGTGAATTTTGTGTGTTAGGGTTTTGGCTTATGAAGTCCATGAGACAACCCCTCATAAAGGATAGTAAAAAAAGTGAATTGATATTTTGTAAATATTATTCTTACATAAAATATTTAATAACATGTGTGTATCTATTTCACACATTAAATTGAGGTCCGGAACTTCATTGATAGAAGTATTGTCTATCTATGAATTTGATAAAGTGAGGAAGAAGTCAACTTTTAGTGTATTTATAAATTCATTAGTTGTTCATTATCAAAGAAATATAGTGAAATTGGAAGTATCATCTTCCACTTACTAAATAATACAAGGCCAATGGTCATATTATCTTATTGATTTAGTGAAATAAGAATACCTTTATCAAAGGAAAAACATTATACAGTTTATGAAATTCATTTATCATGATAGATAATTATTTCTCGGCGTGATTTTTAAATGTATCTTAAAGAACTAGTGGTTCTAGAATAAAAAACACCATTAATGACTAGTGGATCCAGTATAAAGAACATCGCTAACTAAATATGATTTTTTATTTCCTACATAAAAAATTTGTTCCAATTCTAGGAATTTGTAATCACTATAAGATATAGATATAATAAAATCTATGAAACTACTATAGGTTGATCATGGCAAGGAGAAGGTATTTATACCAAACTTTGTAAAAAATATTGTTTGATTTAATTTCCTTTGTTATCTACATTACATGTTTATGTGATTTTTAATAGAACACAAAAAATCTATTACACTTAACCAAGGTAGATGTTAAAGAGTATTAAGGTTAATTGAATGAAACTAAATTCTGGTAAAAAGTTGGGTAAGAAAATTTACCCCCCCCCCCCCCCCACCCCTCCTAGTGTCTCTATGTGATCCCTATGGACATTACAGGTGGTATTAGAGTACAGTTCTACCTCTTATTGGATAATATTTTTTATCTAATTTTTTTTTAAAGTTTTAAATGAAGTACAGATTTTAAGATGATTATAATGCACCTCCAGTGGAAATTTTAATCTACGTTCATGTTGAACAAAACATAAAGGTATATTCTAAGTCTTTGAAAAACAAAAATAATAGGGAAGAGAAGTGATTGAGAAAAATATCAAATAAATAAGAAAATTATCAATTCTCTCATGTTAAATCAGTTGAAAATTATTCTTATGAAGAAACTAGTTCAATTTATGGAGAGTATGAGGAAGTTAAATCTATCAATAATTTTGAAGGCCTATACTCTAAATTTGAAATATATATGAAGAATGTTCCTAAAGAATTGATTTCGTATTTAAATTATTCATTCAAGGGTATTTTTATGAAATATAACATATTTAAGATGAAATAAACATTCAGGAGGAAGCACATGCAAAGAAATTCAAAAGGCGAAATGTTCTCACATACCTCATTGAAGAAATGGATGAAAATTTTACACTTATCAATAAAAAGATTTTAATAATTGAATATGAATTGAAATGGAATTCTTATGCGAGCACCATGAGAAAAAATTTATTTTGGATAAGTAATACATATGCTTGAAAATTTTTCAAATGTTTCCATGAATGTCATTGATTCTCGTCTGAAAGAAAAAACATATAAGGTTAATGATATTGACATGTTAGTGGAAGAAAAAATCAATATTCATGATGAATATATTTATAAGATCCATGATCTAGAGGAATCACATAAAGTTACCCTTAGTGTTAAGGAATCCCAATTGGAATTCTAATCTAGAATAATAAAATACATTGGAAAATATTTTAATAAAGATAGAAAACATCATACAGATCAAATTATTAAACAGAAAAGTGATTGGGAAGGCAGGGTGACATCAATTGAAAATGATAATTTTTCCTACAACATGAAGTGTCTTGAAATTGAGCTTTAATTGAGAAATTTAATGGAGAAAAATTCTAGAACATCCCAAGTTATTGAGAAGATAAATTCTACCACCCGAACATATTAAGAGAGTCAAACTCAAAGAAGGAATGTGTCTACACAAAATTTTGATGAGATTAATTTTTCCAATGTGACTTATATTGGTGTAAATAAAAATTCAATAAAATCACTTGATCAACCTTCTCTAAGATCATGTAAGAAGTTAACTCAAAAACTAATTAATGTTTTTTCTACTGATGTAGTCTCATTTTATAGTTTTGGTTCTATGAAAAAATCATGGAAAATGTGGGTTGATAATATTGTTGGTATATCCACAAAAACACTAAGGGATGGTACTATAAATATGAGGAAACATAACTCCCAAAATAATACTCCAGATAATGAATGGTATATCCATAAATAGTAAGGAACTAGGTCTAGTAAGATTTTTACTATAAGTAAAATAAGGACATTTTTTGCCTATTGTTGGTGCTACTTGAAATTTGAGAATCAGGACATTCATTTTTATCATGATGTGTTAGAATATTAAAATTATAGAAGGACTGCATTCAGGGAATGTAGATGAGTAGAAATAGAGAAATCTGAAAAACTAAAACAAAATGCATAGTTAAATAATAATCTGTCTATCAAGAACATATTTGGTTATCTTGAAGGCATTTGTGATTATTAAAACATAACTGGTCATAATTTTGTTGTGTTCTGGTATATTCCAACCATTCACTATTCATATATTTATGAGAAGAAAAGGAATCAACAGATTCATAAGATTAAAATAAAATGTGAAAATACTTCCTTGGGTGATAATAAGAACAAGGAAGTCAATAAACCTGTGAAAAAATATACTCCCAAGAAGGATGGTAATTTTTCATCTAATAATGTATTCTAATCCAATAAAATATTCTTCTACTATGGAAATAGATTTCATACCATGGACCACATAAAACCGTCTACAGAATTTAATGGAAGCAAGATGAAATCAATAGGTGAATCAATCCAAGAGATAAACAACAATATGGATTGATTGAAGACATTACTGAAGAAATCTTTGATAAGTTTCCAAAGAACGATCACTCAAATACATTGAAGAATCCATGTGGAAGCTCTAAAACTGAATATGTTAAGAAACATTTCTTAATCATCTTCCATGATCAATAAAAAGTTTCTACAAAAATGATGAATGTTGAGTACAAAGCACTTGCAAGAGAACAGTAATGAAAAAAAGTGGTTTGACATGAAGATCTTGAATTTCATGATAGTTTTCAACACATGACTACTCTAGTGTCACACAAAAAAATGTGGAATGTGGAATTAGGATGGACATAATTCAAATAATTATATAATAGTTCTACCCACTCAAAGGGATATGTTGAAGACATAAAAATAAGAATTAGGGGAAGCTACTTCACTAATGGAAGAAGTTTGGATAAAAAATCCACACAATATAAATGTGAATGAAAGTAAAGTTTCCATGATGTCAAATAAATTTCCAATTGTCAAATGTAATATAGAAACTACCATAAAGAGTAATAAAAAAATTATAGCTATAGGGAACGAATTTTATAGGTTCAGAGGGAATTATCATCCCTATTGCATTTATTGAGAAGCTCATGGGTATTCCACATTATTCTCATATTTCCTTTTAATTATTTGAGTTCTTATTTAAGGCCCCATGTTTTTCCAGACTATAATTTTGATTATAAATTTTATTTTTTACTTTTAAATGCTTGTAATGGGGTGAAATGTTATTTTTACCCTAGAAGATAATCGTAGATGATTTTTATGACCACTCCATTAGTCTCAGTATAGTGTTTTTAACCTAGTACAAGAGTTTGGTGGAATTTTGAGTCATTATAATTTTATTATAATAATTAATATTCAATATTCAATAAATTAAATATTAATATATTCATGTAGGTTCATTAAACCATTTTTTTAATGGAGCCTTGGATTGAGATTATGTCTCTTCCATTGAGTCCAGAATATGATGTTTTCCTAGGAGGGGCATAAACTCAGGTTGGGCATTGGGGCTATCCATGCCCAACTTTTTCTTTTCTTATCTTTTTATTTTGTTTTTCTTCCTTCCATTATTTTCTTTTTCTTTTATTCCTTTATCCTCTGGCTTCTCATGGATTCCACATGCGGCTCTCCTTTGTCACACCATCGAGAGAGGAAAACGGAGAGTAGAAGAGGTAAAGAAAGTAATAGGGAGAACGGTACCTCTATGGAGCTCAATACACACTAGATTGATATGTGACAATAGTGGAACGTGGAAATGGGCGAAGCTTTGACGAATTCCGCCGAATGTTAGGCCATTTTTAATTGTTACCGAAAATCACTTCCATTTTTCATTTTCTTTTTTTAAATACCAATTATTATTTCTTGGGACCCCAAGTGGGCCGATCTATATCTTTTTCTGATAAAATGTGGTTTTCATGATGAATTTAAGGTTTAATGTTCGGTAAACCCCATCTACATGGTGTGTGGTTCCGAGAACACACACAGTGTGTTCTTCCATTTTGGGGAAGATGAAAGTTTTATAAGTACACACTGTGTAAGGGTCATACACACCATGTACTAGTACTCATCTACGTTTACGAGTACCCAGCTAGGTTTCCCATGTCAGGGGCACATGTCAAGTAGTGTACACGGCCATACCCCATGTGGGTCTCATGTTGTGTAGATGTACATGACTAGGACAATACATGGACAGGCCATGTGAGAGACACAGGAAGGTACCCCATGTAGGGTAAACATTGTGTACTCATCTTACATGTCATGTACTTGCTAATTTATATAGAAATTCCATCTAGAATACATTCACATGTGGGGATTTGGGATTACATGTTGTGTGCACAGGGAAACTGTCATGTACTTTCACTTTTTCAACCATTTTTTGGGGGTTTCATAACTTTTTTTCAAAGAGTTAGAATTTGACCCGTGAGTATTCCATTCTTAGTATCATTACATGTAGATTGCGATGGTTAAACCCATGGAGTGATTTGAGGAATCTTAATTGGTTTCTTTAGTATTTTACTTAAATATAGAGGTTCTTCCTCTGATAATTGGATTCAATTGTCTCATGAGAGTGTGTCCTAACCTAAGATGATTCATGATCTATCTCTCTATAATGATTCCTTTTTAACAATTCCCTTGATGATGTATCACTTTCAATACATTTCATTATAGACTAATAGGTTGAGATATCGTTTGTTTTGGGGTTCCCTTATAGGATTCCTCTATTTATGTTTCAACCTAGAGGATCCCTTGTAGGATGCATTAATCCTCTTATTGTTACTAGGGGTCCCTTGTAGGATGCATTTTCTTACATAATCTCTTAGGGAGTACCTTTTATGATACCTTTACCTATTGATCATTTTGAGGATCCTGTGTAGGATTCCTCTTTTTGGTTACAATTTCAAGATCTCATATAAGATTCCTCCTTTAGTTTAAATATTGAGAATCCCATGTAGGATTACTCCTTTAACTTATCTGTTGAGGATCCCATGTAGGATTATTCCCTTGACATTTTATCCATGTATCTTAAGTGGTTTTCCTTTTCTTATGTGTATACCTCATGGATCCCAAGTACGATTCATCTTTAGTGTTTTGACTGGAGGGGCCCAGTGAGTGACCTGATATTTGACCCACCCTATTCTAGTATATTGTGTTTGGGTAGAGAGGGTACTGAGTTTCACCTTAGAACCCATGCCGAACTTGTAATCCCATGGGGCTATGGAATTAGTGTTGGGTTTTTAAATTCATCCACCCTCACTCATTTTTTATACTTTCAATTATTTATTTATTATTCAACAATGATTGCTAAAGGTGCTTCTTAGTTGGTGGTTGTTGAGCCTGACTTGATGAATCTTTCATTCTCTTTGGGATTCGCGGGCGTGTTTTCCTAGGATCCAGCTTCGGAGCCATGTTATTTTTCATATGATATTTTTATTCCAAGAGGAACTACCTGGGATTTGGTTATTAATTGTTTATTTATTATAATTATTGTATTATTGGTATTTATATAAGTGTTTCCTAGTATCCATCTATTGAGACTACAACTATGATATACGGGCATAGAGTCCCTAGGTTTTACACTCATGGATTATTCCTCTCTCCTAAGTGATCAGGATGATTTCACTCTCCTCGGATTGATATGTGATGAGTATGATTATGGTCTCCTCTATTTTATATATAATGACTATTATTACACTCTCCTCAACTTTTGGTCTATAGAGGATGATTACGGTATCCTCAACCCATTCCTTATGATAGGGATGATTATTCTCTCCATGATTGGTAACTTGAACATAGTGTTGGTCATGGTGTCTCACATCATTGGATACCCAGAATGTTTATGCTCTTCAGAATGATTGGTATTATTCTTCTCTCCCTTATTAGGGAATCCAGGGGTGGGTATTGCGTCTCACTAGTGAGCTATCCTTACATATCACCTAAGGGTTGTTCCCTTGGGGATTATCTGAGTTATGAATGTTGTGACCACCTATATACTGGGACCTAGGTCATGGACATTGAAATGGATTTACCTAGAATGAGAATCATGGAATCCAGATCAGTGACCATTTATAGGATTTTTGGATGTACATCCCTAGAATCCTTATTTATAGTTGTTGGTGGTGAGTATGAGTAAACTTAGGTGTAGGAAGAGTATCCCCCTATGGAGATGTTTATTATTTAGAGATATCTATGATGTTGGGTGAAGCATGTATATTTGATTCGGATAATGGAACCACAGATTGAATTAATGATACATGGCTTGAGTTTCATGAAGTCCAGCTCAATGGCCATGCATAGGATGTCTCGACAATTGGAATTACGGACCCCATGAATTACTACTAATGTTTTTTATGTTATTTTCTTTCACCTTACTCTTATATATACATTATTAGTTATATATTTATAGGTATTTTAATATACATGTATATTCATATAGATATGGACATCCATGGTGTTACTTTCCCCCTTGTGGAAACATATTTTGTAATTTCATCATTCGTGTGTCCTACTGGGATTATTTATCACCCCTGAATGTGAACCTAGGTGTGTTTGTAAACCTTATGTCTTGTTTGCAGTTTGAGCACATTTTCATAGTGGATATAGCTGAGGCCCTCAGTTGTATGATCGAGTGGAGATACCTGTGTGATTTCTTCTGATTAGGCTAGTGCAGTTCGATAGTGTATGGATACCAGGTATGTGGTCTGGCTCGGAGTTAGTAGTAGAGACCAGCATTGTTATTTTCAGTTTCTTTTGTAATCCTATATCAGTATGTTCAGATTAGTGGGTGACCAATGTTGATTGTATGACATAGTTTTTAGGTATTTTATATATCTTTTATGTATTATTATAATATGTTTTTTTCTTTACTTATTGCTTTAAAAATATTTTTATTTATTTTTGTGTATGATGCATATCTATTTCCACTATTTTCTGTCTATTATATAAGGTAATAGTCTCCCCACTATCACACCCTGGGCCCTCACTGCTAGTCGGAAGCCTTTGGTGTATGTGGATCAAGGCTTGAGTCCTCGTAATTAACTGTGTTGGGGCACCATTTTAGTGGCATCTGGGCTAGGATGTTTCAAAGTTGTATCAGATTTTTTATATTCCTTGGATTTACTATTTGGTATATGCTAGATATAAGTATTAGGAATGTATCAAAATCTATGATGGATTTCATACTATTGCATCAAGAACTCTTATTCTAGTAAGAATTCTGAGTTTCTAGGTTATATGATTATTATTCTAATATGTTATGTTATAGTTGTATATGATTTTTGAATTGAATTACACTCATGTTTTGTGGATGTTATGATTTACTATGTATCTTTGGATATTGTCCCATTGTAAATAGGCTTGGTATGTATTTTGAATTGTGTCTATCAAAGGTAAGAGGCATCTCATTCATATTATTTGGCACATAGGATTCACATCATATATGCCTTCTAGTGTGTGTGTGTTTACTGAAGATGGATGCATATTTAATAGGGTCTACTTATATATATATATATATATATATATATATCATTCTAGTGGCAGGTTATGTGGATCTATGTTGAGGAATTTGGTGTGAGGCTGATAACTCAGTCCTTGTGAATAGGAGTTTCAATTACCCTAGTAGGTTGATATGGAATGTGATTCCCTTTGATTGTACCCCTTTTAGGTTTTTGTTTCTTAGGACATGGTTATCTAGTCAGATCACTGGGTATGATGTTGATAGGTACTAGTATGTTTCTAGTGATCTTGACCTCTAGGGGGTATTACCATATATGGATGCCTAGTGAGTGTTAGTTCATTGTACCTTATTGATTGATATCATGGCCTTCAGGGAGTATTTCCTTATGAGGATTCTCAATGAGGATCAAAGCCCTCTTATTCCATGTTTCTATTTTTTACCCTCATAGGTTATTGTGATCATTGCTCTCTTTATGGAGGTTTGGTCTTTTGTACTATGTGGTTATAACTTGTGACCCAATTGTGAGAACTCATATTTAGGGATAGGTGGGAGACTTAGAGACCCATAATTTCTAATAATAACCTTGTAGGTCGACATAATTTTTTCTCAATGGAAACCTGTGTGAGTGATGTAGGCCAAGGTTTTCAAATTCCTTTTTAGGCATTAAGCTTGGTTATACGCTCATTTTGGTATCAAGGCATGGTAGGTGCTTGATTTTTTTGTTATAGGCATGTTGATGCCATCAGATTTTGACAATCACCTAGGGTTCTTTGGTATCAAGATTGACATTGATGGGTAGGACTATTCAGGTTCCCGGCTCGATCGACCAGTGTTTCCGCTATTTCTAGTGTAGTTAGAGCATGGGTAGACGCTTGTGGCTGGAAAGAAACTTGTTGATGGGAAATCATGGAATAAATTAGGGTGCAAATGAGGTGCTTGATTTTGAAGATGATTTCCAAAGTTGGTTGTGTATTAATGATGCTAATGTTCAATGTAGAATGATCATCTTGTCCTTGTAATGGGATACATGATGGAGTGTGATTCAGGTGGTAAAGGTACATGTTGGTTTCATGTGGTACCGTTTCAATATTAATAGGTGAGTGGTTGGGTGAGAGCTGAGTACCAATGTTTCCAACACTTTCTGGGGTCCTGTTTGTCCAGGAGTTGTAGTTAAATTAAGAATGTCCCTCCGTATTAGAGGTGACATTGGGAATAAATCGGGTATTATAAGATGTTTGACCCGTGCTAAACCTGGGAACGCATTTTCAAGAGGTGTGGTGTCACGTGTTGGATAATATGTAGTTATCCTTGTTTTATGTGAGCATGTATTAGAGAGAGATATATAGATTCATTTCGATGGTATATTATTTTAATACTAGTTAGAGATGATCATTCTCTATCTTGGATTCTTCTTGAATATGATGAGAGAGCTTCATCCTTACACTGAGCTTCTTCATTTTTAAATGTATTTCCTAGCTTGGAAAAATGAACATATTGAAGTTGTTCTTGAGGAGTGGTGTATGTTATACCATATGGTGGGAAGTGAACCATTGAACCTTTGAGGGTGGTGACCTTTGTTTTCATTTGAACTCAATGTTTTTCATGCGTTGTTGAGATTAGGGTTTTCTTGTGAGAATAGGATAAGGATATTCCTATGGTTAGGAGTACCATATCGGTTGTAGTTAAGTGTCTCCTAGGTAAAAGATATTTATGGACGCTATGAGGTTGTTCATTGGATTGTCTAGATAGATTGGTTTTTCAGATTCTCTGGTTGAAAGAATGGTTTCCAGTTTTACCACCGTGCTTATTGTGGAAAAGAATATTTATAGTGGGGAGATTGTAAGGAACTATATTTTTTCATACTACAATTTTGAGCAATAATTTCAATTTTTAATTTTAGATTCTTGTAAGGGTAAATGGTAATTTTACCCTATTGGATGATCTTGGATAATTTTTATGACCACTCCATCGGTCCCATAAAAGGTGATTACCCTAGGAATGGAGTTTGGTGGAATTCCTAGCAATTTTAATTTTAGGAGAATAATTAATAGTTAATATTTAATAAATTAAATATTTATTTATTCATGTAGGTTCATTCGACCATATTTTTTAATGTAGTTTTAGATTGGGATTCTTTCTCTTACTTTGAGTATATAATGGGATGTTTTTCCTAGGTGTGGAATAAAATCAAGTTAGGGGATTAGGCCGGTCGGTCCCCCATTTTCTTTTCATTTCTTTTTTTTCTTCCTTTTCATTATTTTCCTTTCCTTTTATTTCATTCTCCCCTAGATTCTCATGCACGCCCCACGTGGATCTCCTTATTTGTGAAACCAAGAGATGAAAAATATGGGGATAGATATAAAGAGTGGGAGAGGGATAATATAACCTCAGCGGAGCTCGAGATGCACTGGATCGACGTGAAAAAATCATGGACTGCAAAAACAGGAAAAGATTCGGCAGATTCTTCCTAATGGTAGGCCATTTTTATGTTTCACCATTAATACCTACAGTTTTTTTTTTGTTTTCTTGTTGTAAATAATTGTTATGATTTCTTGGGACCCCTAGTGATATGATCTATATCTTTTGATTAGAAAATGGGGGTTTATGATGATTTGAGGGTTTTTCGTTCAAGAACACCCACCTACACATTGTACGGTTCAGGGAATAGACATCATGTGTTCATTCATTTTGAGGAAGGTAATATTTTTAGAAGTACATTCCATGTATGGATCATAAACACCATGTATTGGTACTGATTTGTGTAGCTGAATTCCCAGCTAGGTTTCCTATGTAAGGGGCACATGCCATGTAGAGTACACGTCCAGACCTTGTGTGGGTCCCACGCTGTATCGATCTACATGGCCAGACCAATACATGGCCAGGCCATGTGTGGGACATGGGGAGGAACCCTGTTTAGGGTAAATGTTGTGTGCCTATATTACACACTGTATACTTGGGCATTTACATGCCACATCTGACCATAGTCCATTTCCAAGTGGGACTTTGTGAGTACACATCATGTGCTCAGGGGGACATGTTGTGTACTTTCCCCTTTGTCAACCATTTTTTGGGTTCCCCATAACTTTTCACCAGGAGTCGGAATTGGTCCCATGAGTAGTCCATCCTGATTATATTTAAACGTAGATCATAATAGTGAAACATGTGGAGTGATTTATGGAATCCTAATGGGGTTTTTTGGGGATTTTACCTAAATGGGGAGGTTCTTCCTTTGGTAATCGAGTTCATTTGTCTCCTAAGAGTCTGACCTGACCTCAGATGAGCCATGATATATTTCTATAGAATGATGCCTTTGTAACCTTTCCTTTGAGGTTGTATCCCTTGTGAGATGTGTCCTTATGGCCTAAGAGGTTGACAGATTAGTTTTTCTGAGGATCTTTTATAGGATTACTCTTTTAGGATTCGACTGAGAGGATCACATATTGGATTCCTTTATCTTCTTGTTTTTACCATGACTCCCATGTAGTATTCTTTTACATTCATTCTAGCTTAGAGATTCCATTGTATGATTCCTTTACCTATTGACCATTTTGAGGATCCCATGTAGTATTCCTCTATTTTCTTACCATTTTAGGATCACATGTAAGATTCCACCTTTACTTTCTCCATTGATAATCCCATGTAGGATTAATCACTTACCTTATCTACTGAGGATCCCATGTTGGATTCCACCCATAACTTTACATACAAGGATACTGAGTAGGATTCCTATGATTATGTTTATAACTTTAGGATCACACGTAGGATGCATGTTCAATGTTTTGAATTGAGGGACCCAGCAGGTACCCCAATGTTTGACCAACCCTAAGCTAGTACATATGGTTTGGGTGGAGAGGGTACTAGGTGTCACCATAGAACCTTATCTAAACCTATAATCCCATGGTTCGGTGGTAGTAGTTTTGGGTTTTGGAATTCATCCACCCACAGTAATTTTTTCATATTTTCACTTGTTTATTGTTGATTCATCAATTATAGTCATATGTTATTCCTGTTTGGTGGTTGTTAATCTTTAAATGTTACATATTTCATTCTTTTTTGATACCCAGACATGTTTTCCTACAATATGGCTTCTGAACCATATTATTTTTCATAGTTTATTTGTATACCCAAAGGTACTTCCTAGGATCTGGCTATTGATCCTTTTGTATTCTAATTATTATATTATTTGGATATATAGAGTTGTTTCCTAGTATTCGACTGTTGATCCACTGACTATGATATATGAGCATGGAATCCCTAGTATTGAAACTCGTAGATGATTCTTCTATCCTGAGTGATGAGGATGATTCCCCTATCCTCTATTTGATATGTGATGAAGATGATTCCACTCTCCTATGTTTGATATATGATGAGGATTATTACACTCTCATAGACTGTGGTCTATAGAGGATGGTTATTCTATCCTCAACATATGGCTTAATATAGGGATGTTTATGCTCCCCCAGATTGGTTACTTGAGCGAGGTGTTGGGGATGGAATCCCACATCATTGGATACATGAAATGATTACTCTCTTATAGATGATAGGGTTGATTCCACTCTCTCATATTAAAGACTCTAGGGGAGGTCATGGATTCTCACCGGTGAGTTCTCCTTATAGATCATCTAAGGGACAAAACCTTAGGAACTATTCGAGTTATGAATGTCAAGACCACCTACAAACCGGGATGTGGGTCTCATACATTAGAATGGATTTACATGGAATGAGAATCATGGAATCTATCTCAGTGGGTATTTATAGGATTCTCGGATGTAATTACCTAGAATTCTTCTTTATAGTGATAGGAGGTGAGTATAGGTGAACCAAGGTATATGACAAGTATCCACCTGTGGTGATGTAGATTTCTTATAGATATCTTCAACATTGGATAAATAATGTATATGTTGATTGGAATTACAGACCCATAGATTTACTTAATGATACACAGCTTGAGTGGCATGATGTCCAGCTCAATGCCCTTGTATAGGATGTCTAGGATATCAAGATTATGGAACAAAAAGGTCATATGTTGATTGGTTTTATATTATTTTCATTCACCTTACTCATTAATATTTATATTTATGTATATTTGTATAGGTATGGGACTATAAATGTATAACCATATAGATATATACGTCCATAGTGGCACTATCATAGTTGACCAGGATTACGGACTCAGGGTTCAACTGTGGATTCATGTCTATTGTATTTACTTATATTTTCAATTGTGTCACGTATTGGATTAGAATATTTATTTTCCATACACTTATGGTAGAATATTTTATAGGTTCATCATTAGTGTGTCCTAATAAGATTATTTCTCACCCCTACATGTTCACTTAAACTTGAATGTAGACATTATGTCTACTTTTCAGGTTGAGAATTGTTTCACTGTGGATAGGGTTGAGGCCTTGAGCTTTATAATCGAGTGGATATACCCATGTTGGTTCTTCTGATCGGGTTGGTGTAGTTTGATAGTGTTTGGAGGCCGAGTATGTGTTTTGGCTCGGAGTTAGTAGTAGAGCCCTGCACTTTTATTTCAGTTTCTTTTGTACTTTTATATTCATATGGTCGGCCCAGTGGATGATCAGTGTTGTATATATAACATTATTTTTTGGTATTTTTTATACTTTTTGTTTATTATTACAACTTGTTCTATTTCTTTTTATTTAATACTTCAGCACTCTGTTTATTTACTATTGTGTACGATACGTAGTTGTTTACGTTGTTTTCTTACTTTGATATGAGGAAATAGTCTCCCCACTAAAACACCCTAGGACCTCACTACTACTTGACATCCTCTGTAATATAAGGAGGAATGCTTAAGGCCACAGAACCAACTAGATTGGGGAACCATTTTAGTAGAATCCAGTGCGGGATGTTACAGCTTACATTGCAGGGAATTGAAGGTGATGGTCACTCCCAAGAGGATAACATAATGAACAATGTGGAATACAAAAAGTTATAATAATAATTCAATATCTTAGGAAAACAATAATTTTTCCACAGTGGTGGATCATCAATATGAACATCTTGATGTCCATCTAATGAAATTTTCTACCAAGTCAAATAGAAGGGGTTCACCCTTGAGGGGGGGAAAACAAATAAGGGGATGATATCGAAGATTATTTCATTAATATTTATAAATCCATGTTATCTATATATAATCTGAAAATTTAGGTAACCCAATTACAATTATTTTCCTTTTAATTATTTTATAAAATATATGCATCAAGTGGGGTGTTGGATTATGAGAAAAATCATAGAAAGGGGGTGTAAAATATTATTACACTAGAAATTTATTATTGTTTTATGAAGTGTTTAGTAGAATATATTACTTGATAAATCTATTTTATACAACCCATTACATCTTTAATAAATATGTTTGGATCATGATAATGCATGAATGGTTGTTAATGGATATCATAGAAAACCATGGTTGTACCTCTCTTGTTTTCTACACTGGGTTAGCCCATGTAGACATATAGTGGACTAATTGAAGCCTCTTTTCCAACTGAACCATATGGTACCATCCTTACTTCATAAAAAGGATAAATTTTTCATGACTTTAAGGGAATAATAAAACACCTAAATTAATCCTTTTCATTTTTTTCAATAAGGGGGTGAAGGAACATTTAATTTAAGGAAGTTGTATTGACAACAAATCCATATGGGGGCATTGAAAAACTCATGTGGATAGTTGATGAGTATGGTTTTGTTTATTGTAAATATATAAGGAATCAAAAATCAATTTTTAATAAATACCTATATTATTAGTGATTAATCATGGAAAGGGATAGATGGAAAGATTTTTAGATATACTCAAGAATATTGGTGTTGATTCCTGGAGTATTGTTATGGATGCATAGATTTTCATTTGGTAAGACAATTCTCCATGAGTAGTGATGATTCATGGATAATTGTTATAGATTCATAGTATTGGATTTCATGATTTAAAAATTATCCATGTTGTCAAATGAGATGATTTTTCACTGTTATTAAGTTCAAATATATGTTCTGATTGTACTGGGAGATTGCACATTGTCTTTAAAATTTGATAAGTTTAAGACCATTAAAATATTCATTTTCATGATTCATTTATTTATGATGGAATATTTGTAAATTTTATTGGCATGTAATTTAAATATTATTACATAAGGAGATACTAATTGGATCAAGAACATTAAAATATAACTTTTCATGGGGAAATTAATTTGAATGGGATGATTTAAAGATCGTGATGACATAAATTTTCATGTAGTGGAGAAAGGGAATATAGAATACCGTGAAATATGAATTTCATATTTCATAAAGTTAATAAGTGTCCATGAAAAAATATAAATATGTATTTTTCATAAGTGAATAAGATAAGAGTTGGAAATCTTGGTTGGTTTTATTAATTGAAGAATGAATTTTTGGAAAAAGGATTTGAAGAAGGATTTGTTCCCTTAAAAATTATGGCCAACACAACTTGGTGGATAAGAAAAATTCAACGAAGGCCTATATGGGAACTAATGGTTAACGATGCCCATGTGTGGTTATCTTGGGCCACCTAGAAGGTGACATAGGAGAATGGGGCATAATTCCCACCAAGTGTGGGAAAGGCCCATGTATAGGGATAATAGAGGACAACATTCCACTAAGGCCACATGGAAGGAGTGGTAGTGCCACCATGTGGGGAGAAATAGTGGTATGTGGGGTTTGTGATTTTTGAACCTCTTTTCACACAACATGAATGATATACCAGTGAGTTGGAGCTTGGCTGATTTGATGTGAGAAAAAATATCGGCATGTACTGTTATCTATCTTTAAAAAATAAATAGAACTTGGACCATCCAATTTCTTTAAAAAAAGCTATTTGATCTCCCATGCCCTGTTGGTTTAAACCATCATTATTATCTTCATATTCCCAACTTTAGATGATGATATATATTTAGTCGGAGAGCTCTGATCTTGCTCATGATAGCCAACGACCATCTCTAGTGATCAACTCATGCAGATGACATTTCTCAAACCAAACCAAATCCATGCATGAAATATTCATATTGAACGCATGAGAATAACTCAAAGATTATCTTAGAGGGATTCATACATTAGTTTCAAGAGGCCATTCTAATAATTGGTTCATTCTAGCTTCATAAAAAATGATAAGCAGGTTATTCTCATCACATGTACATGAGGAGATCACCACAAATGAGGTTCGCAAAGCTGATAATCCATTATTTTTTGTGTTTCATAAACATTAAAATAACCTAATATCTTCATTCATTTAACAAGATGAGACTTAGAATTATTCTTGAAACATTGAATATGGACTCAACATGATTTACAATGTGGATTTTAAGGAAGTTCAAGGCATTGATCATCAACTTATAAATACTGATGGATCCTTTATGAAATGTTACTATTTATATTTTTTATAGAGGCTCATGTTTTCAAAGAAATATAGAATCATTATCCTTCCTGGTTTATGAAGAGAGGAGGTTCCTCATAGCTACTTATTTCATGAAGGATAATAAGCATGCGAGCAAGTGACTTGTGCTAAGCACACTTGAACTGATTCTTGAATAACCTTATTCTGCAAAGCTACCTAGGATTATGAAATACATGACTCTATGGTTTTTATGAAGAATATAAATATCCTACAAGGTATTTTATACTCACATTGTGTCTCATGAAGAAAAAAGTTCTATCAACCACTTGGATTTGTGTGAATTTGTAGTGCATAAGAGGCTAAAGACACCTACACCCATTTGGGTTCGTGCAAAGGAGGAATTGCATGTTCTCATACATGAAACACATGAATTGATATAAAATAAAATAACAAAAGCAATGTGTATGTGAGGATCGTGTGTTTTCATGAAGTAATCCTGAGAAGAAGTGGAAAATGTGTGCATAATTTTGAAAAATGAATTTCTTATGCATGATAACATGCACACATGAAGAAACAATTAATTATATAACATAAATATAACTTGTAAATTTACACATTAAATAATAAAAAATTAAATTATGTGTGAAAGGGTTTTGGCTTAATAAGTCCATGAAACATCTATGAATTAAGTAAATTACAAAGTGAATTGATATTTTTAAAGAATTATTGTTACATAAAATATTGAATAACATTGAGTTCATCTCTTTCACAAATTTAATTGTGGTCGGTAACTTCATTGATATAAGTAGTTTCTAACCTAGTATTTGATAAAGTGAGGAATAATTCAAATTGAAGTGTATTGATAAATTCATCAGTTTTTCATTCAAAAAAATATTATGAGTGGAAGTATAATATTCCACTTGTTAAAGTGTACAAGTACAACATGAATATTATCTTGTTGATTCAGTATCATTTGAATAAGATCATTAGAGGAAAAATATTATCTAATTGACGCAATGTAATCCAATGCAGTAGAGAAATATTTTGCGATGTGTTTGTGGAATATGTCTTAAAGAACTAGAAGTTCCAGTATAAGCAAATCCACTATAGACTGGTGGAAGCAGTATAAATAACACCACTAACCCAATAATGGAATATCTAGAGTTTTAGGATTTCTTATTGCTTTCATTGTGATTAAGAAGTTTTGTTTCACCCTGAGAAACCTAATAGTGGTATTTAAGATTTACCGTGTCATTTATATCACAAAATTATTTTAAAATGATGAAAATAAGATATAATATTTATATTGTAATGGTTTTCATTTAAAAATATTGATATATTGTTCAATGATAAGACATGAGAAATGTGATATCATTTGTAGTGATCAATTCATTCCCAATAATATGACACATCATAAGCGACCAAAAAATTCAAATATTCAGTTTTTCATTATATATTATTGTATGATATTTCTAATCATATCATACATTATCAATAATAATGTTCCAAAACATAAGGAATTGAATAATCAATACAATGTAACATATATCATATTACACAATTTACAAGCACCTAGGGTGGTATCACTGGTTGGGATAAATAATTGTTGGGTTAATCACACATATATGATATATTAGTTAATATTACATGTGATATTCAAATGTTTCTAGGTTAAACCTACATTAGTTCCCAAGTAGTATGTTTAACATTACTCAGGGATTTATATCATAGGTTTTGATTTCTGATTTTGTGTGGTATTCCTTAGGTAAGATATGTGCACAATGTTTTCCTGACACAAGCTGTAATTTATCTTTCATAAGGTATGATAGATAAGATCCCACTATATATATCGGATGTGGTATATCATGTCTAAAAATATAGGGATACTATTTAAATGATATAAAAAATCTTTTTTCTTATATTATATTTTGAAATTTAATTAAAAATACATTTTTCAATTATATGATATTACTTATAATTTAGATATAAAATTTTTATTATGATATTATAAGTTTAATTTATAAAGGTTTTATAAATTAAAAAATAGGAAAAATATAAAATAGTTTGAATTTAAATTTTTTCAATTATTCATAATTACATAGATTGAATTTTTTAAATTAAAGTCCTTATTTTAGAAATTATTTAAACCATATAAAAAGGTCTTTTGATGATTTATTAGATCAATTTTTAAATAATGATAAAGATTTTATATTTAGATTATGTAAATTTTTTCATAATAGATTCAAATAATAAAATGTTTATATTTCATTTATATATCATATATTTTTTGTAAATTCCATATAATGAATAATATAAAGGATTTCATATAGTAATAATAATAATATGTTTATAATTATTTAATTATGAAATGTCTATAATGCATCAAAAAATTATAAAATGGTTATAACTATCCTTATTTATGATTTTTTCATAAATTGTTTATCTCAAGTTTAAATATATGAATTATTTATTCATTTATTTTATTCATTTATTTATTCATGAATATAATTGGTATATTATGAACTGATGTGTGATTTATTTTAAATAGTTAAACTACTTATATAAATTTTCATACATTCATAATAGGATTTATATGATTGAAATGACCATTGAATAAGATTTCTCCTCCTTTTAATTTAGATTTTATAGGTTTTTGAGCTTAAATTTAAATTATATTTATTATTTTATATATATTATGTGTTAGAATTAATATTTAATTGGGAACAATCTTGTGTTAAGTATCCTTGGGTATAGATGCTTTGGGTCAGATTTCTCAGTAACCGGGAGTCTTATGCCTTGCCTAGAAAAGTTGGGATTGGTTATCTCTCACTCCAAGCTTATTCATGTTGGGTTTTAAAATTTCATATAATTATAAACCTTTTCATTTCCTGGTTTCATATACCTTATAATTGAAATCCATTTGGATAAGTATGAATATAGTTGTCTTTTAATTTGTGTTAGTAAAATGAGATATGATTTATGTGAAGAGTTACATATCAATATGGTTTGAATATATTGATTGGTTGTAAGGAATAAAATTCCAAATTAAATCATTAGAAGCATGAATGCATTTACAGGGAATAACTTGATATAATATGGGAACATTAAATACACATTAAAAATATTAAGTGTCAGATTCCTTCCATTGTGGTCACTATTTAATACCTTGATCGTCTAATCGGTTATATCATGCTAATGTAGGGTGCACCTAGATTATATTATTTTAGGAAAAAATGTAACTACTGACCTTGATAGGATTCGATACATGTTATTGAAATTTTAATTAGGTTACACTAATTCAGGATGCCCAAATAGGATTTTGTTACTAGATTATTAGATTTGGGTTTATCTATATTATAAATTGGGAAAAGAGTTTTAAATTCAAATATATAAAAGTAATATGTGATATGAGAGGGGTAATACCCTAGCTAAAAAAATATTGAGGAAGAAAATGATAAAGTGACCCTAATCTTACAGAAATATGTACCTTAACCCAAAATTGGATTTAATAAATTTTAAATGGTTTATCATTTAATAAGGAATATGATTAGTAAAAGTACTTATGAAGTTTTTATAAAATATGATACCCATATAATATGAGATTATGTTACGTATAAGTGACATCATCATCATCCAATTTATCTTTGAAACCAATCTTGATAAAGAATAATATTAATTTAATAAACTTTATATACTGGTACACATATAAAGATTTGTTCTTACGAAATAAAGAAAAAACATGTTATGATATATTAACCCTACTCCTATGTAACTAAATATTTAAGTTGATCAAAACTTGAATCTAGATTGTTATAAAATTGATATAATGGTTAACTTGTGGTTTCATTGGTATTGGATAGAAAATGACCTAAGAGACATCATTCTCTACTTATTTATTCAGTATGATTGAGTATATTAATGATTTGGTGGGACTTTAAGTTTACTAGAATCATTATTATGGTTAATGAATTTATTCTATTTTCATTTATATAAATTTTCTAGAAATTGCAATGTGTCCAATAAATGATGAACCTATTTTCTCATAGTGTTGACAATAGATAAACTATAGCCTATGATGTCTAGGTTCTAGTGTTTTATCAATAATTATTGTGTGTATAAGTTCCAAATTTAAGGAGAAAAGTTTTTTAGAAAGTCTAATTTTTTTTTCAAGTAGAAATTAAAAGTAATTAAAACCTAAAGGTGGAGTTGGTATTGAATTAAATTAATTTCAAGTGATAGAAACATTTGGTATTCCTAAAGTATTTTAGGAAAATACATGGAATGTCCATGTAAGTTATTGTTGTTATAGAAATAAAAAAAATCATTTTTAAGGGTGTATAATTTAGATTTTATTTTTTTCAAGTGTTATAAATATAAAAGAATATAAAATCAAGTTAAGGATTGATAAATCTTGTAGTTTTTATTCAAATATTGATGAAAAGGGTTACTGAAACATCCTCTTGAATACAAAGGAATATAAATAAAAATGATATGGATCTAAATAAAGGATTTATATTTTCCATATTATATTTATTATATAACTAGGAAAATTATCTTTATTATTATTATTTATAAACATTTTGGAATGAATGATTTAATTCACATTGTTTATGATTCATCAGATTCTATAACATACTTGAGAAGATGATATGTATAAAAAAATTAATCCATTATAAAAGAGTTTATCCATATATTTTATAACATATAAGGGATTTGATCTTACCACCTTCAGTCGAATATTTGAAATAATAAATTTTTCTTATGAGATTAACTATCCAAACACTTGTAATATTTTATATAATATGAATATAATAGTTTACATTATAAATATTTATCATTAAAATGAAGTAAAAGTTATTTCCTAGCACAGAGAAGTTTTTGTATATTATCGTGATATTTTTACAAGAATATAGTGTCCAAGTGGATAGTGGGAGTATATTTTGACTTTAAGGAGTTCATTGTAAAAAAATAAAAGATCACGGTAGATGAAATATAAAGAGAAATTCATTTTATCATAAAAGTGTTTAGGATGTGTTAGTGAAGTAATAATGTTAATAGTTTCTTTAGTTATAAAGGATATAAATGAAAAGTTTTGATAGAATTTTTTTAAGAATTGTGATTTTTATGATGAACATTGAAAGATTTCTAAGTAGGCAATGGAAGTTGATAACATCGTAACATTGGATGTTTTGGAGTTAAGTATCACAATTATTAAGAATAGATTTCTCCATAGATGTTACTCACTAAAGATTTTAGTGAGAAATTATTATCAAATATTCCAAATAGTGATTTTGTATAAATTTCATATATACATATTGAGATAAACAAAACCCCTAAAAGTTAAATTAACATAAGGCTAATTTGGTAGTCAATAATATGTGATATGTTAGACAGGAACTTATTTATGGATTTTTTATGTATTCTTAAATAATTTTTAGGATATAAAATGTATCATGTTATAAAAATATATATAACCACTTCAACTATATTTCACGTTACTTGATTATTCATATATATAAATATATATTTATATTGTGATGTGAAATGATAATTAGCCTCTCAAATCATATAATTTAGTTATACATTAAAAAAAATTCATCATGGAGTGTCATAGGTTGTAAATAAATGTTAAGGTTATTATGAGTAAGATTATTATATCAAGATATAAAATATATTCATGAGGTTCAAAATAGTTTTTGTGCACTGGATGATGTAAGAACCCAGGTTTTTAGAACAGGTCAAAATCCTAACCCTGTTTGAATTTTTTGATATGTTTCTGAGAAAACTAGGAAAATCTGGGAAGTTTTGGAAATTTCCAGATTACATGTCGTGTACTATAAAGTACACGCCGTGTAGGGGTTAGAAAAGTATCGGTTGTGGGCTCGCCGAGTACATGTCATGTGATGACCATGTAGAAATTTCCTACTACAAGGCGTATAGTGTTGCTCGACACGCCTTTTATCCAGCTTTCTACGTATCGGATTAGTTCTAGCCATGTGTCAACCCATGTAGAAAGTCCAAGTCATGTGGCTACCTCTACTTAAGTCATAGTACGGACAAGACTACTACACGGTGTGTAGTCCATAATACACACTATGTACTTTTATTTTTATTCTCTTAAATGAAAGAGTGTCGTATCTTATTTCAGTAAACACCTTCTTCTTCCCCAACTTCGTAACAGGTCTGTTCTCAAAACATGAAGAACATACCTTGCCCTTGATTCTTCATCTGGAGTCTGTTCTTCAATCCATCGGTGGCTGTGGGATCACAAAATTGTGGCGAAACCTACGCACCCTATTTTGTTCCAGTTTCTTTTCCTCACGCGTTGCAGTTTCCATCTGAGTGGAATTGCTGGGATTTAATGGAAATGTAGATCTATGAATATCAGCTTCTAATTGGAGCTCTATATCGGATGTGCCTATGTCTAGGAGTCTCTAGTAGGTGGTGCATATCTATTTTTGTTTTTTCGCAGACTTTTGGGTGGCGCGGCCTTTTGCGTGTTTTCAGGTATTTTGAGTGTGACCCTGTATTACCTATTATTGCTTGTTTAATTGTTATTTGACCTATGGGATGCCTTTGGGTATTCCATGTTACCTATTTGTTTGAGAGGGGTTGGGAAATTGGTCTTTGTTCATCAGGGCATTTTGGTTAGGGGATGCCAAAATGGTTATAATCGAATTGTATTGTTTTAAACTATTGAGTTTAGTTATTGAACCTTGATATGAATTATAGAGACTTTAAGGACCTCAGTTTCGGTATGGGATAACACTTGGTTAGTTTATTTCAACTTTTTAGTTTGTTTTTCCTATTTAAAATTGATTCTTTTGATTTATTATGTAATTGTTGAATTGCATATGCTGGAACTCTTGCGGTTGTGTTGGGCATGGCCTGAATATTCTTGAGTGATAGTGATCAGGTTGTGCTTCACCCAAGTTACATTGGGTGGTTCTGACCATGGGATTGGGCATCATGGATGTCGCCTTGAGGCAGGGTGACTGTCAGGTTGGGCATGACCGGTTTTACTTGGATGGAAAGGTCATCGGACTTGAGTAGTATAGTCACTGGGACACAAGGTTTCAAAGGTGTTGTGGCTTGGGAACTTACTTTGGCAATTACTTCTCACCCAGAACCTTGAGTAGTGTGCACACAGAGAGACTCTGTGATGAGGTGCTTTTGACCACCCGGGTTGGTAGAGGCTCTCGTTAGTTGTGGTTTAGGCACTTTTGGTTTGGGGGGCTTATCGTTGGAAGCCACGTGGAAGTTCAGGGGCCTTTAGGGGATAGCATTGAGGTTATTGGGTTGGGAGAAGAGGCTTTCCATAACTTGAGGGCAGACACAATTGTCCCTCTAGTTACTTTATTTGAGGGTAGACATCGCTGTCTCTATGGTTACTTATTTGAGGAAAGACATTGTTGTTCCTATGGGTTACTATTTCTTGGGCATGCCTTCATAACGTAGGTACTTGAGACACGTGGTGTCAGGGGGCACATGGTGTCGGGATACTTGACATAGATTCCGGTGTTGGCCGAAGCTGGTGACACTTCATGGTGGCTATAGATCACCAGTGGGGTTTATGTTTACTTGTGCATCGTATTGTTTATTGTATGTCTTATAACTGCATTCCTGCTTAAACGCTTATATTATGTGTGCACCATTGGGTGGTATCCTACTGAGATTTGTCTCACACCCTGCATGGGCCCTTCGGGACGCGTGTAGACCTTATGGATTTATATGAAGGAAAGAGGCCAGCTTCAGGAGCTGGACTACATTAACTGTTGCATGGAGATGGTATGGACCTTGAGGTCTTACCTAGATAGAGATTATTTTGTTTTTCTTCCTTTCCTGTATTAGCATGCTTACTTGTTATGTAGCTAGATTTTGTTATCCATTGGTTCCCTTTATATATATATGGATATGTATAACCTTCTTTGGATGCATGTTTTGTTTTTTAGTAGTAGTTACAAATGATCAGCATGTTGTTAAGTTTAATTTCTGATGTTGTTGTTTATATTCATTACTTCTGTTGTTTATCAATATTGAATGGGCATTCTCTCTGTGGGTCTGGTTCGAGTCTGCTGAGTCGTTTATTTCTCTGCATATTTATTATTATACTCAGACCAGTACCATTATTATCATTTGAGAGGGTATAGCCTCCCCACTATACCTATATGATCCCCGCTGCTAGTCGTCAGCCTTTGGTGTTCAGGGAGGTGTGCCTAAGGTAGTAACACCCAACCCGTTTAGCACTTTTCTGGTTGTTGTTTGGGTTCGGGTTATTACAAAGTGGAATCATAGGAGTTCTTGACAGGGATTTAGTTATAGTTTTTTGCTGGATACTAATGAGATTGAGGCTTCTCTTTTTATTTATGCTGGTTTTACTAATTGGGATATGGTTGACTGAAGATAAGTTGTGACTGGAAAGGGTTTCTAGCTTGTGCTTGGGTGCCTACAGCCCTAGGTACGAGGGATGGACCAAGTTTCCATGGGTGGGAATTATTGTTTGCTTTTTCTCAGATTATAGTTCATACGATTTCCACCTCGGTGGCTCACTTGATGTGTGATTTTATTTATTGTGATATGTAAACCTTGACCCGGTGTTGTAAGGGAGAATTGTACCTTGGCCTGGTATGGAAAGGTTTGGTTGTTTGGCTTTTGATAGGCACATTTTTAGGATATTTCAATTTCATAACTACACGTATGCTTTGTGAAGTGATAATTCCATGTGAGTAATATCAAATCTCCATGCTTTGTATGCTTTGAAATGTGAATAGGTGAAATTTCTGATAGAATTTATTTTTTATTTCTGTGTGGTATGCCATTCTTTATATATTTGTAGAATTGCATGTGGCAGGGTATTAGGGTATCTCTCTTGTACTAGCAGGCATGTACTATGGTTGAGGTGATTTTGATCACCAGGATTAGGCGACTCAGTCGTCAGTTTGAGGCAACATTGGTTGTCAGGACGGGCAAGGCCCGCGGTACTTTTTATACTTGGCTCTATTGAGGGCGGGTAAGGAGGCCATGAGGTCAGGATTTCATGGGAATAGGTTGCGATAGGGGAGAGTAAGGGTAGTTGTTTTATGCTACCACTATACTAATTTCCTTATCTACGTTGAGTATATATCGTTCTATATATATATATATGGGTTTTCTAACCATTTATGGTATTCAGTGGGTTCCTTTTAGTCAACTCAGATGGAGCATCAGGTGGGAGACGGTATAGTACCGTAGGAGTAGGATCAGGTTCAGGATCTGGTGCAGGCAGAGCATGAGCCGCAGGTACAGGCTTTGGGATAGGAATAGGTCCAGGACCCAGTATAGGTAGGACAACAGCTGGGTTTGGTAGTGTTCGAACCATGGCTCGATGAGAAGCTTTGAGCTAGCCTAGTATGTGTCTTGCAGGGGTTTCACATAGGTGTGTAGGGTACAGATCCATTTATGGAATATCTGACGTGGGTGTTCCAGTCACAGCACCCACCATTTTTTAGGGTGAGGGTGGTCCACAGGAGGTTGAGAACTGGATAGAGAGAATTCAGATGATCATTGAGCAGATGGAGACACCTCTAGGTGGAGGGTCAAGCTAGAAATATACATGCTGCGAGGACCGGCAAAGCACTGGTGGGATGTGCAGGTTTAGGCTCGCAGACACAAGGGACTAGCATGGAAAGACTTTGAGGATAGGTTCTTTGAGCACTTTTACATAGAGACACTGAGGGCCGAGAGAGATCACGAGTTCTTGAACCTTCAGCAGGGAGACATTTCTTCCATGGACTATGCAGCTACTTTCACTGAGTTGTCTCTCTTTGCACCTGGTATGGTATGCGATGATGTGTCAAGGGTGAGGCTCTTCGAGGATAGATTACGACATGCCATTCGGATCCAGGTGAATATATTTAGGATGGGTACATTCTCAGAGGTGGTGAATGAGGCACTTATAGCGGAGGGTAACCAGAGGGATAGGCCACAGGTTGGTTGGAAGATAGAATCAGGTGATGGTTCGAAAAGCAGGAAGCGAGGACAGGATGAGTTCTAGAAGTTCATTCAGGACAAGGACTTAGCTAGACCACCTCGTAGTAGTTCTTCAGTGTTTTTCTTTCAATGTGGACAACCAAGACATGTTCGGAATTTTTTCGATAGGCCTTCAACGGAATTCTAGGCATGTGGACAGGTTGGGCATTTGGAGAGGTTCTGCAGGCAGCCTTCTCAGACAGCTGGCAGATAGGGATCAGGACATACTGTGTTATATGGATTTGTCTCAGTTTCAGTACCAAGATAGGTTAGTCGAGTTTCAACTGCACATGGAGGATGTGACAGAGACAACGAGACCTTGCTGAGGGGTCAGTGGCTGGTGACTGGAGCAGCAACACATGGAGGTCAAGCATCAGGCAGTCGTGCTTTAGGAAAGGTGCACTCCATGGAGTTTTCAGGGGATTAGTAGGCTGGTGATCCGATGACGGTTAGAGGTACCCTTCGATTTTTTCCATGACTTTCTTGTTTTCTTTTGGCATGACCTGTTGAGGCATGTCCATTTTGAGTGCACGAGGTGCAAAGGACTTATGTGGACTGACTAGATGTTGGTTAGTGGGATTTGTTCCATATTGGGTGTGTGATATATTTATATATATGTATGATATGTGTGGAATCATTGCATCAAGTATGTGGGTTACTTGAGGTGCCATGGGCATAGGGGCATCGAGGATACGGGTTACTGGTGGTGTATGGCATCAGGTTTTATTTTTGTGCGTCCATGGGATGCAAGACCTCGTAGAGGCGGACACCGATGCGTTGCGGGATACATTGGGTTTTGGAAACAACACGGGAGCAACAATGAGGTGTAGGGATGAAGATGTGACACGAGAGTACCATGAGTCTGGAAAACAGGTTAGTGAACCCTTTCATTGTTGAGTCTTGTAGGGTTGAGACCGAGTTAGGAAATTCCTAAGGTGGAGAGCCCCATTGAGGAATTTATCCAGAACCCTTGAGATCGGGAATGTGTGGGTTACTTTGATTGGGTGGTATGTTTAGTCCCATCTCCGAGTTTCGTTTTATAGATCGGGGATGAGATATATTAAGGTGTGGAGATTTTTAGAACCAGGGTTTTTAGAATGGGTCAAAATCCCAACCCTGTTTGAATTTTTTGACTTGTTTCTGAGAAAAGTGGGAAAATCTAGGATGTTCTTGAAATTTCTAGATTACATGCCGTGTACTCTAAAGTACACGCCGTGTAGGGGTTAGGCAAGTATCGGATGTGTACTCATCGAGTACTTTCCGTGTGATGGCCATGAATAAATTTCCTACTACACGGCGGGTAGTGTTTCTCGACACGCCGTGTATCCTTCTTTCTATGTACCGGCTGAGTTCTAGCCATGTGTCAACCCATGTGGAAATTCCAAGACATATGGCTACCCCCGCTTAAGTCAGAGTATGGACAAGACTACTACATGGCATTTAGTCCTTAATACATGTTGTGTACTTTTATTTTTATTCGCTTAAATGAAATGGCATCATGTCTTATTTCAGGAAACGCCTTCTTCTTCCCCAACATTGGAACAGGTCTGTTCAGAAAACCCTAAGAACATACCTTGCCCTAGATTCTTCATTCAGAGTCCATTCTTCAATCCATCGGTGGCTATGGGATTGAAACAGTGATGCTAAACCCACGCACCCTATTTGGTTATGGGTTTTTTACCTCACACATCGCAGTTTCCATCTAAGTGGAATTGCAGGGATTTTATAGAAACATAGATCTATGAAGATTGGCTTCGAATTGGAGCTTGATATCAGAAATTCCTACGACTACGAGTCTTAGGTAGGTGGTGCATACCTCCTTTTGTTTTTTTTTTGCAGACTTTTGGGTGGCGCGGCCTTTGGCACATTTTTGGGTATTTTGAGCTGACCCTTTATTACCTATTATTGCATGTTTAATTGTTATTTGACCTATGGGATGCCTTTGGGTATGCCATGTTACCTATTTTTTTGAGTGGGGTCAGGCAAGTGGTCGTTTCTCATCAGGGCATTTTGGTCTGGAGATTCCAAAATGGTTATAATCGAATTGTATTGTTTTAAACTGTTGAGTTTAGTTATTGAACCTTGATATGAATTGTGGATAATTTATGGATCTCAATGCTGGTATGGGATAACACTTGGTTAGTTCATTTCAACTGTTTAGTTTGCTTTTCGTATTTAAAAGTGATTCATTTAATTTATTATGTAATTTCTAAATTTCATATGTTAGAACTCTTATGGTTGAGTTGGGTGTGGCCTGAATATTCTTGAGTGATACTGATCAGGTTGGGCTTGGCCCATGTTACATTGGGTGGTTCTGACCATGAGATTGGGTGTCATGGACGTCACCTTGAGGCAGGGTGACTTTCAGGTTGGGCATGCCCCAGTTTACTTGGATGGAAAGGTCGTCGGACTTGATAGGCATGGTCACTGGGACACAAGGTGTCAGAGGTGTTGTGTCTTGGGAACATACTTTGGTGATTACTGCTCATTCAGAACTTTGAGTAGTGTTTACACATAGAGACTCTGTGATGAGGTGGTTTTGACTACTCGGGTGGGTAGAGGCTCTCGTTAGTTGTGGTTTAGGTACTTTTGGTTATGGGGTGCTTTCCATAAGAATCCACATGGAAGGTGAGGGGCCTTTAGGGGATAGCATTGAGGCTATTGGGTTGGGGGTTGAGGCTCTCCATTACTTGAGGGAAGACATCGTTGTCCCTCCGTTTACATTATTTGAGGGCAAACATCGTTGTCCCTCCGGTTACTTATTTGAGGACAGACATCGTTGTTCCTATGGGTTACTATTTCTTGGGCGTGCCTTCGTAACGTCGGTACTTGAGACACGCGGTGTCAGGGGGCACATGCTGCCCGGTTACATGACATAGATTCTGGCATTGGCCGATGTAGGTGACACTTCATGGTGGCTATAGATCACCAGTGGAGTTTATGTTTACTTGTTCATCGTATTGCTTACTCTTTGTCTTATAACTGCATGCGTACTTAAAAACTCATATTAGGTATGCACCATTGGGTGGTATCTTACTAAGATTCGTCTCACACCCTACACAACCCCTTCAGGATGCGTGTAGACTTTATGGATTTACTTACAGGAAAGAGGCCAGCTTCAAGAGCTAGACTACATTAACTATTTCATGGAGATGGTATGGACCTTGAGGTCTTTCCTAGCTTGAGATTATTTTCTTTTTCTTCCTTTCTTGTATCATCATGTTTACTTGTTATGTAGCTACAATTGGTTAGCCATTGTCACCCTTTATATATATATATATATATATGGATATGTATGACCTTATTTGGATGCATTTTTTGTTGTTCAGTAGTAGTTACAAGTGATCATCATGTTGTTTTGTTTACTTTTCGCTGCTGTTGTCTATATTTATTGCTTCCATTGTTTATCGATATTGAATGTTCTTCCGTTGTGTGGGTCTGGTTTGAGTCTGCTAAGTCGTTTATTCCACTTCATATTTATTATTATACTCGGACTAGTACCATTAATATCCTCCTAGAGGATATAGCCTCCCCACTATAACAATAAGACCCTCACTGCTAGTCAGCAGCCTTTGGCGTTCGGGGAGGTGCTCCTAAGGTAGTAAAACCCGACCCGTTTAGCACTGTTCAGGTGGCTTTTTGGGTCTAGGTTGTTATAGATGACCCACAAATTATACCATATATATTTTCATATACTATGTCTTTAGTATAATGGGGGTGAATGGTTCTTGTTTTTAGTGCCCAATAGCTATGTTTGGTGAGATGCCTAGCATTATAACCTTTATAATTTGATAACTTTCTTATGAAATCCTTGAAGCTTAGCTATCAATGGGTGATTGGGCTCTCTGTTGAGATATATTGTAAGATTTTATGGTCAAACCTAGATAAAATATATGTTGTTCTTACTCAATCGAGTGTGGATTGTGTGATGTGATCATCTATAAATTTGGGTCGGATGTGATGCATTAATCCACAAATCTAATCTATACTAAAAAAATTGAGAATGTATGAAGAGGATATATGATATTAGTATACTTTGTGTCCTATGGTCACTCAATATCTTGTAAAAAGTGAACATATAAAATTGAATTCTTTCATATGATGCAGTTTTTTGAAAAAGTTAAAGTGATACCTGAGTTTGATGAAGATCACGCCAAATCCCTTTGTAGTTTGAGATTCACTAATTCCTTTCTAGAGGTCACTATTTTCATACATTTATTAATTTGGTAATTCATTTTTATTTTAAATTCTATAAAGGATCATGTGGTAAAATTTTTGATATTAATGAATTTGAATTGAGTTTAACTGATATATTTTCTCTAATAGGGTTTTATATTTTATCCAAAATTTGTTTTTGATTGGATTTCAAAAGTTATTTCATATGATGTGATACACTGTGATGTTGATCATAAAATTATAAAAAAAATTAATGATATAAAAATATGTGTTTTAGATATTGTTTCACAAGTTATTATATATGATATAGTATAATGGGAACCATTACTAAGCCTATGATAAATTAGTGAAATTAAGATATTGTTGTAAATATTCCCTAAATTCATATCATAGTGTTCAATATATGATGTGTCATATTGTGTGAATTTTTTTTGGTAATATCATAATAGCATGATAAATGATATCATGCTACTTATAGTAAAATTTTAATAAGTTTACATTTAAATAATCTTCCATCATTAAATATCATTAATATTAAACATTTCACAAGATAAATCGCTTGTGGTGAGTGATGTAATCATGTAATGAATGCATGGTTAGCCAAAGTGTTAACTCGTACATTATAAAAATACATTTTGATTGATGGGAATGTCACGATGAACAATATAATAAGGTAATAACCATGTGATGGTGATTATCCAATGAGTTCAAGCTTTCCTCTCTCCTATCAAGTATCCCTACCCAAATTTTATCTTATTCCTCCATAGAATTATGACAAACATGCATATCTTAGAGAGAAGAAGATTTTTTACCGAAGTTTGAGAGATTAACATCCACCCATAGATACACCATGAATAAAGGAATTCAATGGATTCCCTTGAGGGGTATTTATCACAAATATAAAAATATGATTTAAGTAAAAAATATTCAATGTAAGGTAAAAACAATTATTCATAATTTCATATATTCATGGTTTCAGTTTGATCAATGGTAGGTGTAACATCCCAAACCCAGATGACACTGAATGGTTCTCCAAGCCCAGTTGGCCAAATGGCCTCAAACGCATCTCCCCAAACACCAGAGGATGCAAACTAGTAGTGACAGCATAGGGTGTGTCTGTGGGTAGACTATTCCCTTATCACCAGAGTGAATCACAACAGATATAAAATAAAAAATAAGTAGAGGAAGTAGTAAACCAATAGAGACAAAATCCAAAAAAATATAAATAAACCATACCAAAAGGAATCTCATATATAAAGAGATGACTATACATTTCATGTCATGTGTCTACAAAGTATCCAAAATAGAAATACATGGAACCAGTACAATACATGGATAAAAATACCAAAAATACCAAAAATTATCCCAGCTAGAATCACGAGCCTCATATCATTCCTGTACTTCCCTACTCCTAAGAAGAAATCAGAAACCTATTATAGGGCGCTTTCCCTTGTCCACACCTGCAATCATATAGTCTGTCTGGGTACCCATCAGCGGCCAGAATAGGGTGTGAGATACAATCCAAATATACAACCAGCCAAAGCTCTAATTCCATCCAGTCAGTGAATATATAAAAATAACAGTGTGTAGGTAGTAATATAATTTATAAAGTATGTATTAATGGTAAACCTACCATGAAGGTCCGGGTTCCCAAGGACACTCATCCTATGCTACCTACTTCAGCCTTAGCTGAAAGGCTATAAATAATATTTTAGTCCTATATTAATTTATATTCGAGTTAATTTAGTTATTAAAACTCATTTAATAAATAAGTCCTAATACTTGGAACATAGAAAAATATACCCTATAAATATATATGATTAAGATATTCCTAACCAGGTCGTCTGTAAGGTGTAAGACACTGAACAACTACAAGCTTGTGCTTTGGCTTGGAAGACACATCATATAAATTATTTATTTCATTAATCAATTAATAACTTGATCCTATCCTTATAAATACTTATTTTTTATTCTAGGTATCACTCCAGGAATATCATAAACCAAGATACTTACAAGCTTGTCCAAGGCATTCCTCGTTGGAATCCTAGAATTGCTCTAGGTGTGGTATAACATCATTATCACTCAATGCCATCCTTGGTGGTCCACTAAGGGAGCCCAAGTATCAACCATGGATTATGTGAACAAATTAACTCTAAGCCATACTTAACACTCCATATGGATTCCAAGTATCACTTGGGCGTATAACAGTCACCCCAATGAGTCCATCCTTGTAAATCCACTAGGGAGTCCAAGTGTCACTCGAGCGTAAGCAAGGCAGTAGCTAAATGAGTATGTCCATGGAATTCTTATATGAACCCATGTATCACCCAAGGCATATAATAAGAATACATTAAACCAATATCATTTAATTATTTCAAGTTCATCATGATGATCAATTAACTTAAATCGCACCTCAGAAGGCGGATCAAGGCCTGAATAATCTTAGAAGGATTCGCCTTATAATATCCTCATGTGGAAATTTTATTATCAAGGGAAATTAATGCTCAAGAATGACATTACATAGAAGATTTATAGTGACATGGTCATCCATCCCATTCCTTTAATAAAATCAAAATTTCAAATCAAATTAAAATTCAATTCATCAATTGACATCCCATATCATGGGTAATGAAACACCTCAAGGGTGACCAAGTTCATATGTCTCCCATGGTGGTCTATTTAATTATACAACACATATAAGTTGTGGTTCCAATTCAAATTTCATATCTAAAATTGTATATTATGAAATATTATATGTACAAAACTTTCTATATAAGAAACAGACCCCTCTGCCTGCACCTTCAGTCAGGTTTGGGTAATGTCCAGATCATATAAAAGTAAGTGGTATTGCCTACAGTCCACTAATAAGGTCAGGACATGGTCAAGTTATTTTCTATAAACTATTAAATTTCCATTTAATTCACCTTTATTCTATTTCAATTTAATTATATCACAATTCATTTTAAATGGTTGAACTAGATGGTTCACCGAATTCTAATCTATAAGGACTCATACACATCAGGAACCAAAATATAGAATCCACCAAATCCATTCCATAACACATTCGTGTCCATACGAATCATAGTCTATGACTCAAAATTCCACAATTGGCTACTTAGGGTGTCTATTAGGGCCTAATTAAGAAAACACTTCTTATGTTACAAAAGACACTCTAAGTACCAAACATGTTTTTTGATTCCCTACAAAATCATTTACTAAGTAGTATGAATATCAATAATGGAACATATGAAAATAGAATGAAATCAAGCAATTCATCCTATATGGAATGGTATAATTCATGACATGTGAATTATAAAAGGTGTTTATTCATGAGATGGAATACCATAATCTCATCAAATTGAAACAAAATTGAACCCACAATCATATCAATGATAACATCACAATTCCAGAGAATCACCCAATGGTAGAATCAAATCAATTGAAATAGCCAAATTCTAGAAAAAAATAATTTTCACTCAAGTCAATTTGGTTTTTTCATGTACATGTGTTAACTATGAGTAGGAAAAGATCATTATTACACTTCTATTCCTTATTATCCCTTTCTATTTTCTCAAAATAATAATGAAAACTAGAAAATAACTTGCCTTTCATACCACATTGTAACGTCTCGATCCCAGATTCCACTGAAAGGTGCTCTGAGCCTGATTGACCACATGGCCTCAAAAAAATCTCCCCAAATGCCATAGGATACCAAAAATAATTTAGGGCCTTGGGTGTGTCCATGTGGAGACTATTCCATCATCACTAGAGTGTAGTACAACAAATATAAAATAATAGATAAGTATTAGAAGCAGTAAATCAATCAGACAAGAGACAACATCTAAGATAGATATAAAGATACCACATCGGAAGGAATCTCATATTTAATAATATGGTTATACTTATCATGTCATGTTTCTATAAAGCAGCCAAAACATGTATATATGGAATCAGTATAATACATGGATCAAAATAGAAAAAATACCAAAACAAATCTTAGCTAGAATCGCGAGCCTCACCATAGTCCAGTCCTTACCTACTCCTAAGAAGCAATCATTAACCTATAGTAGGGGATTTCCCTTGTCCATACCTACAATATTATAGTCTATCTAGGTACCCATCGGTTTCCAAAATAGGATTTGATATAAAATCCCAGTAGGCAGCCACCCAAAGTTATAATGGAATCTAGTTAGTGAATATATGACAATAACATTGTGCAGGAAATAATAGAATGTGTAAAGGAAGTACTAAAGGTAAACAAACCATAATTGTTTGGGTTCCCTTGGACACCAGTACTCTACTACCTACTTAGGCCATAGCTATAAGCCTCTAAATAAATATTTAGTCATGTATCAATTTACATTCAATTTAATATAATTATCCAAACTCACTTAATAATTATTTATTGAGACTTGGAATGTAGCACAGTATTCCCCATAAAGATATATGATCAAGACATGGCTAACCAAAACATCTTTAAGGTATAGGACACCGAATTAATCTAAGCTTATGATGTTTCTTATCAGACTTATCATATAAATTATTTCATTAATTAATCAATTAATAACCTGATCCCATATTTGACATTCACTATTTGGAATCCAAGTATCAGTCTAGGCATATCATAAACCAAGAACCTTACAAGACCATCCTAGTAATTCCTCATTAGAATCCTAGTATCACTCAAGGTGTGGTATAACACCATTTCCACTCAAGTCTGTCCTTGGAGGTCCACTAAGGGAGGTTGAGTATCACCCATGGAATATGTGATCATCTTTCCTCAAATTCCATCCTTGTAAATCCATAAGGTGTCCAATTATCACTTGTGTGTATAATATTTATCACCCATGAGTCTTTCCTTATAAGTCTACAAGGGAGTTCAAATGTCACTCGGGAATAAGCAAGGTAGTATCAAACTGAGTTGATCCATCATGTTCGTATATGAACCCATGTGTCATCCAAGGCATATAACAGATATACATTCAATCAACATCATTTAATTATTTCAAGGTCATCATTGTGATCAATTCATTTAAATCTCACCTCAGAAGGTGGAACAAGGCATGACTAATCATAGAATGATTTTCCATTTAATTTACTCACAAGATCTTTTCATTATAAAGGGTAATTCGTGCTTAAACAATCCATTACATGGGAAAATCCTATGTACATGGTCATTCATTACCTTCCATCATGATTCTTTGGAATAATTTGGTGACCGTTCACCTAGAACCTTTCCAAAACAGTCATTTTCATTCACGGGGGTGGTTGAAGACGTCTTTATGGACCTTCCTCCTTATTCGGGGAAGGCAAGGTTGGCCTATATTCCTCCTATTTCTTTATTGGATAGAACTTCCTATATGGTTAAGGAACCTGGATTTCATGATGGGCCAAGTAATTATTCAGCTTATAAATAGGTTCCCTAATCATAGTAATGGTCTCCATCGATGGATGGGGTTCTCTTTACTTGGAAAAATTCAAGAGAGGTTCTTAATTCCTCCTCATCTTCAAAGTTAACCAAACCAGGTGGTTGAAGGGCCTCATCTATCATCTTATAAATTTATCCCTTAAACATTGATAATGCCCGAGGATTGGGTTCTTAGGTGAAGTGTGGATTTCTTTCTAATGAATCTCATAGACTTTATAATTCTTTGTGGAAATTCTGGAACTGAAAAAACATGAAAACCTCATTGGATTTCTTGCTCGCAGTATAGGTTTTCCAAATGTTCTTCAGGGATCTATATGTATTAAGAATTTTTTGATTTGTTTTGGAAGAATAACTCAATTTTGGAAAGAATGGATTTTTATTCTAAACACATCACTATGAAGGTAAGATAGGATGTGTCGGGATCATAGAGCCTTCGCCGAAGCTGATAATGGTGATTAGGGTTCATGGATTGTAGGTCCTTCGATTTGAGAAATGATGGAGGAATCACAACTATTTCAAGGTATTTTTAAATTCCAAAAACCTACCAAGGATGGAATCGGTGCTCTGCTTCACCCTAGATGGTCCTTCTCATTGATCCCCATACATTGGTTAGTTACTCCCATGCACAAGTTTTTTACCATGTCTTGACACATACTAAATTAATTTATACATTTACCCAAATAGTAAATCAACAAAAAATAAAAACATGAATTCCTTGATAGAACTTTATAATTTCCCCCAATCTAATAATCTCTCATGTGGCCAAACCAAGTTTGTAACGAGACCTCAAGTACACCTCCCCATATTCCAGAGTCTGATGATTTGTATCGGGGGTGGGATATGTATTGTGGGGATACTATAACCCTGGGTATAGAGTTACAATACAACAAAAATTAAGAAGTATCAATAAATATCATAGTAATGTAAATAGATTAAATAGTGCATAGAAAAAGGAGGAACCAATAAACCAATACAAATGAACCATGTAATTATATGATGAAATGTATCTTAATGAAAAACCAAAAACAATAAAAATAAAATAACCAACTGACACAAATAATCTCAAAATACCCTATTCCTAAACCCCATTTTGGTCTTATATCCAAACTCTAACCCATCTAGCATGCAACAATCAGCAACAATGACTCTTTCCCTGACCATACCTATATCCATGTAATTTTCTTAGGTACCAAATGGAGTCCCGAATAGGGTGTGAGTAAAAATAATTTGATTGACACCACAATGTATAAAAAAAATCTTATAATAATTTCATGAAATAAAGCAATAACAAGTGTATTGATTAGTTAATGTAAAATAATACAACAATAAACTTTCTTCAGCACCATGCCAGAATGTCTCAAAGCATGTAGCATAACCATGCCAACCATAAACACATAACCATGAAATAAATAAAAAGCATGGCATATCCCTCTGTATATACATTTTAGTATCTGGGAATTTCCCTCTATATAATATTTTTAGCATCCTGTACATTGATCTCTATATTATAATTTTATCATCAACTGGTCCATGCGTGCTTTGTAGGAATTTCAATATCAAAATAGGGCAAGCCATCTATATAATAATTTTATCATAAAACTGGGAAAATCCATCTATATTACCATTTTAGTGTCAAACTAGGACAAGCCTACTATATAATTATTTCAACATCAAATTCGTCCAACCCCACAATATATGAATTTCATTATCAAACTAGACCAAGACTGTTATATGATAATTTCAGAATCAAACATTGTCAAACCATTGTATAAGAATTTCAACATCAATCTATTCCAATCCCTATAGATAATCATTTTAGCGTCAAACTAGTCCAAGACTAATATATATGAATTTTAACATCAAACATTTCCAAGCCCTCAATATAATCATTTCAGCATCAAAATGGACCATTCCCTTCATATGAAAATCTCAGCATAAATCACATCATATGTCAGAATGACACAAATAACACAACATAACTTTATATGGAACAATGGTATATTGACCAATTACCATTTATCTTTCAATTACCAATTCATTCAATATGCTGGTCTTAAAAAATTAACAAGTCATCCATTTCAATAAAAATGATCTCGTACATAAAAGGGATTCTATATCAAGAAATAACCTTAATTTATATGTCATTATACACAGACTTTATGAAATTAGATAATTAATTATTGATCAAGGGTTCACCCACCCAACAGTTATCCAAAAGACAGGTTAATAAACCATTGAATCCAAGGGATCCAAGGAATAAACCAATCCATGATTAATAACCATTTATTATTAAATTAATTAATGCGTATGTTGTGTTGGTGTAATATCAATATTTTACATACATAAAAATAAAACATACCATAGGTTTAGATTTTAGACCACATGTCTTAAACCAATGATCAATGCAATGCTTCTAATGGGAAACATCGAAAATAGAGAAGGTGTAGAAGATCTCACGAAGAAACATAGATCATAAAAGAACCAGATCAAAACCCAAACCAAGCACATTCAAGAGATTCCATCACCAAAACAGAGAACCATGGAAGATAGGGTAAAACCAAAGCAAAAACTCAATGGGGATCGAACGCTTAATTGGGATGTATGGAAGGGAGGAAAGTTCTCTAAAATTTCCTAGAAATCGCCTTACGTTTGAGAGACGAAAAGCTAAACTAAGTGAATAAGAATCATATGTGATTCCCATATTAAAACTATTATAGTTGAGAAATACATTGTGTGTATCCCTTTAATATCATGTATTTCTTGATTAAAGTGATACACCGAAAAATACATCACCACAGGTTAATATTTATCCTAATCAATAATTGTGTGACGTGAACTATATTTATGACATGTAATCACTTCACATTATGAACTAGTTCAAGACATGTCTGGTGGCAACCATATTTCATGGAACACGTGCACAGTTTTTAAATTCCCTTCAGACAGTTCACATACCAGCTTCTGCAAAAGATTCTATACCACCTATGAAACACTCCAAAATCAAGGAGAACCCTAATAATCCCATTTAACATGTTTATACCCAAACTCCATTAATTCAAAAAATATATACATCCCCAAACTTTAGGTTGTTTTCCCTAAAAAATCTCTCTATCTCCAATCGAGTCTCGACCAACAAGGTTTATTGGAAAAGGAAACCCAAAAAATGATGTTTAATGAAAAACTCAGAGAAGGACATACCTAGAAAAATGAGGGATCTTACAATTTTTGTATTCCTAAAGTATGAATGAAATAATATTTCATTCCACTACCTTATTCAATCTATGAATTTCATTATGTATGAATTTAAATATCTTATTCCATGGAATTACCATTATTGATGTGGGTGGCTGAATGATTAAGTGTTAAAGTAAAAGTATCAACCCTCCACCTAATATATAATCATGGAATCATTTCATTATATGTAACTCTAGGGAGATAGATTAATACATGCATGAGATGCATGTCATAGTCAAGGCATTATCTCATGCTTTATAAGTAATGACTTAATGCATGAATTGTTAAATATTATCTATATGGGTCTTTAAAACCCAAATTGAAATGAAATGGAAGGGGTATTCATTTTTTTTCTAACCCTCAACTGAATCTCCCTAATCTTGAAGATCTTCATTAGATACCTCCTTTAAGTTTCAAGGTGTTAGCATGTCATAGAGGGTGTTGTGTCCCTTATGGATAATAGGTGATCTAATTCAAACCAAGGAAACATCTAGATGGAATATCCTTCTAGTAATTCATATTTTATCTTCATAAACCATATAAGATGAAGATATTGTATTGGATGTGATGATGTAAAGGATACATGATTTACATTGTTCTTCAATTATAGTATTTTAGTTATTTTCTTTATTTATGCATGGTGTACATGGAATTTGTAATTTAGTCACTTTTATTGGATCTAATCAATGTTATTAGACTCTAAAATCCTATAATTTTTATCAACGCCTCCCATGTAATTAGATTTGTGAATTCCTGTCAAAAATAAAGAATATAAAATTGTATTCCCAATTATGTTGCAATAGTAAAATGTGATACATTTTATTATTATGTGAGTTTTATATCACATAATTTTATATAATATATCTTAAACAATTACATGATTCGAAACTAAGGATTTACACTATTAATAGTTCTTGACACCCGCATATCATAGGATATGATTTAATTTTCCAGTTTTTCAAAAATGTAGCATTGAATCACTAATGTGGTATCAATGTAAATCATAAAATATGACATGACATATCATATGAAAAGATAAGAGATATGAATGAAACTTCACTTTTTATTAATATGAAAGAATAAGAAACATTTAGGGGTGAAATGATGTAAATCGAGAGAGTCACTCCAAATAAAGTTCTTACAATATTAGGGTAAGGATCCAAGGAAATAAAAAATAATAATGTTATCATTAGGGATCACATAACTGGCTGAGGCATGCACTGAAAAATTCCCTTCTATCAACATATTGATATCTTAAATTCTTTAATTTAGTATCAACCTAAAATCCATTATAAGATAAGTGAGATCCCAATGATGGAGGTTTTGTTTCTAAGGAACCCAACTGGAAAAGAGGAATCTGTTTGCACCATATAAATATTGAGGTTTTAAATGTCACAAATCATAAGAACACTATGCATGGATCTCACCTATGCTACAATGGATGTACTAGGGCTATAAAAAATATTGAAACCAAAAACATAGAGACACCTTCATTATAGACTACTCCACCCCCTTTCAAACCCCATGGTTTTAAGATCCATCCATGTTCAACATAAGGCCCAAGAAAGGAGGCTCCCATCGAACCCATATCCCTTCGCCTGAGTTGCCTCTATCCATCGAAGGAAGAAAAGAACTTGGCAGGATTCCCCTTAGAGAAACTGATGACCCTCCTCCAGACATGAGGGAACAAAAATATGCCACCAAAGACATAATGAACACCTTAATCCCTAAAAGAAAGGTTTGTTTTCCTTTCCTTATTTAGTTCATGGCTTCCCAGATGGTCCATCACTCCACTATAAACACCACTTCTCGAACTCTAATTTCCATCTACACCTGATCAAATCCATAAAACTATAATGATAGAAACTCTTGAAAATAATCCCCATCAAGATTGATACCCTTGAAATTAATGATAAAATCCAACAAAAAACCACCCAATCCCCACTAAAGGCATTCATAATGGTTTCCGAACTATGATAACCAAAACATCAAATGTGTGAAGGTAGATAGAACCCATTCTTTTTGGATATATTCATCTATGGGTATTGAATGGTCACTCAAATTCCAAACCAAAAAATTTATCTTAATAGGGATATATTTCACCAAAATATTGAATCCACTTCATCTAGTTCATTGGTTTCATACATCCACATATGAATGTTCTTGCTAAAAAAATGAACGGAAGGTGAATTCAAGAACACACATATGTCTGGTTCATTCACCTGCATGCATGACATTTTAATACTCATGAAGAATTGAGTTGATGATATAAGGATAGAGAATAGCCTCTCTATATGAAATATCAGGTATAGAACTCATATGGAAAAAAGGTAATCACCACCTGCCCAATTATCCTTCCATTACCATACAACGTCATAACCCACTACCCATCGAAACTTCTCTGCAAGAAGATCTATCTGGTTTATCATACATATTTCTATGTTTGATAGCCTTATAGGTCCCTTATCCCATTCTCTTCAATTCACACAATATTTATTCTGAATATATATAGCCCAGATTGTACTTATTTTAAGGATTCCCCATGCAGGCTTATCCTGCATTGCTTTCATAGAAACTGTGACTCTATGTAGGTTGATTATCGCGGCTTTATTCAGTTTCGCTAGCTTCTTCCAAGAGGCCCAGTGACATCATCCATCATTATTAAAAACCAAAAGAAATATCTTAAATATTTTGACTATATTTTCAGTGGTACCCTTGGGTGGATTGATGATTGATAAAACATGCATAGCTATTGAGGTGAGTAAACTATTAACCATAGTTGTCCTCCCTCCAAAACATATAAAATGATTTTTCTAGTTAAGGATACAACCAGTAATCTTGTTGATAATATTATTGATCATTGCCTTATGGATCCCGCCATCTATGATGGGTTCTCCAAGGGACTCCATTGACAAGGAACGTTTCTGAAATCCAATTATGTCATTAATAACATTTCCATGCCTAAAGGAGCATTTTTTAAACAAGAAAATGCTAATTTTGGCATTGTGGATCTATTGCCCACTCCACAAACCATTGGATCCCATAATGTTGTTGAAGCCTTCAATATAACTTTTCTTACCATTAACAAAAAAACATGTCATCAGTGAACATTAGGTGTGTCACCAATCCATTCTTACCCCTATATAGGATGATGGTCCCTTCCTGGAATCCTCAGTGGATGTTCCATGAAAGGGCCTCTTGAGCTTGAATTAAGAGGTTACAAGACCCCAAATCACCTTGTCTTAGGACTCTGGATTTGAAAAAACCAAAAATATTTCCCACAATGTAAATTAAAATCCATGGGGATGTATATCATCTAAAAAAGATATCACATTCCCAATATGAAAATTCAAACTATCTCATGACCTTGATAATAAAGCTCATGTCTAGCCGATCATACACCTTAAACATATCTGCTTTAATGATTATGATAGATCCAAAGTAATTATTATTTATTTCAGCAACCATATCTTTCATAATTATGACTTCTCTTTGGATAATTTATCCTTAGAGAAAATAATGTTGTTCCTCATAAATAATACTTGGAAGGATATTACCCAATATTTTATTTAAAAGTCAGACCAAAATGTTATAGCATAAATTAAAGAGACAAATAGGACTATAATGTCTAAGATGAGATGGTCCCAGACCTTCGGAATGAGAACCATTCTAGAGGCACACACTTCCCAGATAAGCACCCCACCCATTAAAAATTCCTGCACTACTTCAATAGCATGCATCCTAATGATATCCCAAGTAAGGATATAAAAGACCCATGGAATTTCATCAAAACCAGGACCACTTTTTAGGTTCATACTGAAGATAAAATCTTTGATCTATTACTCCCCTAGAATGGAACACAAGCTCTAATTCTCCCTAACATGCAATAAACATGGAATACTTTTAAAAAATATCAACATCACCAACCACCCCAAAATTCCTCCCATCATTAGATATATCCAACCCTTCCAATAAATTAACATTTTCCATTTGAAATATTACCCACCACATCAATATAATTCATATACGAAACATCCTCAAGCCTAAGATTTGTCATACTAGATATATGCCTCTCCTTTAAACACACCTTGAAGAATGAATTGTTCAAGTCTCCCACTCTAATCCAAAGGGCTCGAGATCTTTCCTTTCGATGGCCAGTAATTTCATATCCAAAAACGTTTTTCCCACAATAAGAACAAAAGTGTTATCATCCCAGAAGACTTGAAGGCTATCATCCAGCTTATGATTATCCTCCTTTATGTCCACTAGGCTCGAGGGGAATGTTTTTTTTTTTGAAATCCAACATTGGATGACTTTTTTGAGGAGTTGGAGATAGTTCACTTGTCTTTCCCAAGAGGAGATTTGATTTGGATGATCCCATGGTCATTTTACCAACTAAAGGAAACCATAAAACTAGATCCAATTAATGGAATAGAAAAAAAAATTGGTTATATGATATCCCTTCTCAAGAGTCACCAATAAAGGGGAGTGGCCCAGAAAAGAACAAGTGAGGTGGGTTACGGAGGCCTGTAGAAATAAATCATCTCTTTAGAGGTTCGAGATACAATGATCATATCCACTCAAAATAGAGTGTATGAAATTCCAATTATTTCACAATTTCTATTTGGGTCCCAAAGAAACAAGATCCCACAGTCCGTTAAAATAGATAAAATCTATCAAATCCTACATAGCCTTACTATAAAAGGCTAAACCTCTATTCTTCTCAACATTCTACATGATTCTATTGAAATCACCACCAATTAACCATGCTATATTTCCTTCCAAAAATATATATAGAAGATGCAAATATTCCATTCGATCTGAAATATCACACATCAAATAAAAAAAGAAAATAAAGATAGTGCTCTCAAAAATTATACTCAAAAGGTTCAGGAGAGAGGAAATCCTGCTCCTAAAAATTTATTAGATAAAATAAAGATGGAAAATTGAAAAAATAAATGGATGGTTTAAAACAATGAGGCATGCCATCATCCATAAGGTAATAATACAAAGGGAATAAATGATCGTTCACATAACCATGATCAGAATCATAATCATCATCATCAGTTTCACATTCCAACCATGGGTTCCATTTATTGAAGATAACATAGTACTTCTCATTAATATTTTCCTACTTTGGTGTGACCAAGTTCTTAGAGTCCTTGGAAGAAGTCCTGGTAGATACATTTCAGCCATGCCCTCATGCTATGGCCTAATCATCACGACCACATCCTTGGTCATAAACTTTCAAATGCCTACGCTGTCTCCAAGACTTTTGATGAAAAATTCCTTCAGGTTCTTCTTTCCCAATGACCAGATTGTCGTTTTTAGAGATAAATTCCAATGGGAATTCAACCTACAAGGGGAGTTACTAGATAGGATAAGTCTGTACCACTTCAGACACATACATACATATCACAGAGTTCCAGGGAATGACCAATTAGAATCCTTTATCATTCACAACTATTCTATTACCATTGAGAAAAGACACATGCTTATCCACATGAACTTCTTGCTTATCCATATTCACATTATCACCACATGAGTATTCTTGTAGTGAAGAAGCCTACCTTCTTTGACTCAATGAAGTTTCAACCCTTAGGGGGGAACCCTGGATAGTAGAATAGATATTTCCATGAGATTTATGATTCAATTGTGTCTTACCTTTGGGGTATCTAATAGAAACAATTATTTGATGATCAGCATCATCATGGGTAGTAGCGTCATCAGCTGATTCAATATCCATCAGTGTTCTAGTCTGCTCACCATCCGCTGTATGGAGCATCATCTCAGGCTACACAATATAATTAGACTAAAAAACCATATCGTTGTAAGATAAATACATTTTATCACTCATGAGGTCGAAAATTTTATTATCATTTGAATCTGGGGGGATAACATCCAATTCCAAATGCACAAAGTCATCAGCATCCAAATCATCCTAGGTATTACATTTTTCTTACATATAAAGGACCAAAACACCACCATCATTAGCCACATTTTCATCAAGGGATGAGTTAAAGATCTCCACATTTGTAAGAGTACCCTTAGGAGAGGTAGTGTTAGCCCCAACATTCATCTCGCAACTAATGTTTGTAGATTTCATTTAAGACCAGAGTGTCCTTTCATGTTACAGAATTCATGGAATTTTTCCTATGTACATAACTCCTTGGTGAGCCCAATTTAATTTAAACCATTACAAAATGGAGGCATATTGTCATAAATGATATATATATATATATATATATATATATATATCAAAGTTTTATTCCACATTTGATAGTGTCACATTACCAATGGGGGTGACACTAAGGTCTACCTCAATAAGAAAGCATGAAAAGTAACCCAATCGTGCATTCTTTGTTGCTCGATCCAATTTAATAGGAGTTCTAATCCCTAAGGCGATGTCAAAAAGAATGAGAGAATGACACCATATCTAGTTAAAACCATAAATTATTACCCACACTTGGGTCTTTGTATTTCAAATAGAAAAGGGATTAAAGTAGGGATTCCAATCCTGAAAAACACCATATCTTGTATGAGGGAGATCAAACTGAATTCCCAAGATTTATGCTTCAAGTATTCTATCATGAATAAAATATGAAAATAGTCTCTTCCTATGGAAATACATATCCATTCATTGAAACCACAAGAAAATGAGATCCTTCCAACTAGATCCTTAGAACTCCATGGCTTAGTTCTCGAAGGAAGAACCATTCTTGCAATAATTGAAAACTCAAAAATCTTAAATATCTCAAGAATTAAGTCCTGGTTGGCATGGATAAGAGTTTATTTACCTCGTTTAAATATTTTTTTCACTAAATCATCGTTTCCAAAAGAGGTAAAAAGGTTTGGCGCACTCGTCATTCCTAGCTTCGGAGATCCCAGTCGAAGCCTAGTGCAGATCTTGGATTTACGTTGTTCACCATGAGGATTCAAAAACATTATCGATTCAATCTTCAAGGACCCCTTTCGAAACCTAGGGTGAAGAATATAATATATTCTATCGGTGGTGGTTATGTGGGACTTAGAATGACTTTGAACCAAGTGCAATTCCATCATTGTTTCCTGAATCACAGGATCCACAAGTTGTGAAACCTAATCACCATTATCGGCTTCGGTGGAAGCTCACCCAACTTGATTCCATCCTCTCTTACCTTTATAGTGATGTGTTCAAAATAAACTTCCATGATTTCCAAAAATGATTTATTCTTCCAGAAAATACAAAAATTATTATCACACGGAGTTTCATGAAGAATATTTAGAAAATCTATACTGCGAACAATAGATCTAATGAGGTTTTAATGTTGTTTTAGTACCAAGATCACCACAAAGAATCATTATGTCTTTGATATTCAATACTGATAAATTAACCCTTCACCAAATCCCCCAATCCTCAGTAATTCTTGAAGATCGTGGTATACATTTAAAAATGATAGATGAGGCCCTACAAACACATGGTTTGGTCAAATTTGAAGATAAGGAGGAATCAAGAACCTCCTTGGACTTTGTGAAAGTAAGGTGAACCACATCCATCAAGGGTGACCATGACTATGATTAGGGAACCTATTTAGAAGATGATTAAATCCTTGGCCCAAAAAAGAAATCTTGGGCCTTAACCGGAGAGGAAGGGCCATCCTAAGAAGAATCTGGAGGCATAGAGGCCAACCTCGCCTTCCCCGGATAAGGAGGAAGGTCTATAAAGATGTATTCAGCCACCCCCCTCAAAGAAAATAATTTTTTTGTCAAGGTCCTAGGCGAACAGTCACCAAATGATTCAAAATCTTCGCGACTGGTGTAGAATTATTCTCCTTAAGATCCAACACCATAGCTTCCCCTGATTATCCTTGGGAACCATTGACCCCTTTGGTAGACAAAAATGGTGAGAGGGTGGAATCCAGGGAGTAATGAGAAGGACAATCCAAGTTCCTAATGATTGGATTTTTTATGATATCCACTTGTTACAATTGATGTTATTTCATCTCGAGTGATTCACATGTTATGTAATGTTTTTCTATATGATATTTATCATTGTAGTGGTTCTCTATTGTTGTCACCCGTTGAGGTTGACCAAGTTTTTTTACAAAGGGTTATAAGGAGTGTGTTTGTCTTGTAGAAAATATGGCTCCACTTACTCTTTAAATTGAGTGTTAGGAGAGTGGAAACAAGTATTCTCATAATACAACTAAGCCAAAGCTTCATGTAGTTCTTGGGGATCAAAAGGACGTTAAATCCCAAGAAAACTTCTTGAGGGTCATGTGTTCCATGGAAAATGAGACTGTTTTCATCGTGCCTTCGATGTCTAAGCTAAATAGAGTGTTTCAGGTGAATCATATGCCTACAATCACTAGGGAGGTAATCACATAGGTAGTTAGGCTATAGATTGATTCAGTCTAGATGATCTTTGAGAGCCTTTGGAAACCCACGAATAAGAGGGTGAAGCTTGTTGCATATATGATCCATTGACTATCCAAGTGTTTATGGGACATTCTAGAGCAAGATAAGTAGGAATATTAGTTATCTTGGAAGGACTTTGAGGTGAATTTATAGAGACATTTATATCCAAAGACATTGAGGGACAATGAGGATTGAAAGTACATGAATATTACATAGGAGGGAATGTAAGTGATGTAGTACACTGGATATTTCACTGACTTTCATCAAATTACTCCATCCTTGGAAGATGATGAGATCCCCAGGGTGAGTCGTTTTTAGGAAGGGTTTATTTATGAGATCATATCATGGTTGAATGTCTTTTTCTTGAGTAGATTTTCAGATATGATGAATCATGAACTCATCATGGAAGGGAATCCCAAGAAGTGGCCATTATATTTTAGCAGAGTGAACTAGGAGCTCTTCTTTTGGTGGAAAGAAGCACTTATATGGTAATTTTTATCATGGAAAAGAAGGTAGAACAACCATGGTAGTGGGAAACCGTCTTAGTTCAAGGTTTCATTGTAGTTATATCAGGGTGTAATGTTGGTCCATAAGTGGACTTAGTGTTCATACCCTGATTTAGAGTGCCATGCTTACTATAGGCTTGATCACATACAAAGTTTTTGTAGGTGCATGTAGTAGTAGAGCAGTGGTAGGGGAACATGATAGGTATTAGAGTCTAGGAAGGACCCGACTACCCCTAGCTGTCTAGTAGTTGGAGTTCTACTAGATGTTTAGGTTGAGGTAGGGGACATGTTACGCTAGTGTAGGAATGGAAATACCAGGTAGAGGTAATATATTAGGATAGTCAGATTGGATCTGAAGGTTGAGGGGTAAGTCACTTGAACACTATGTGGTCTACTCCATCAAGCGTCGATGTAGGACCTTCTATTGTCATAGGTACGCGTCCTGTATCATCTACCCTTGCTTGCATTTTTTTGATAAAGAAGAATCCCATTACTTTTTATCTGTTCTTTTTTTTCAAATGGTATGGGCTTGGTTGTGGAATTCATGGATTGTTATTTGACCATCGATGCACCATTGAGAGTTTTTTAGAGAATATAAAACATTCTAAGGCGTGTTCTATATAAACCTGTGGTTACCATTTCTTTTGGGAACAATTTGTGCTGGGTATAATAAGTTTCAATCTAATTCATGGTATGGATTGGATAGTTCAATACCAATATCTTATCAACAATTACTGGAGGAGAGTGACCTTTCTATCTCTAAAAGGAGATATCTACTCTCAACATGGTGGGTGGGATATTCATGGAAGTTGTCCAGGACCAATTCAGTACAGATTCGATTTTCTCATAGCTCAGATAGAAGGTATTATTATAGATGATGGTGGAATGTAGCAAGATACTTTTCCTCGAGTGGTAGACCATTTTTAGGATTTTTTATAACGAGTTCTATGGCATACTGCATGAGTGAGGGATAGAGTTCAAAATCAAGCTGGGGCTGGGAGTAGATCCCATTTCTATCCCACCTTATAGAATGGAGCTAGAAAAGGTTCATGATTTGAAATTTTAGTAGGAATATCTAACAGCTAACGGTTTTATACGGCCTAATATGCACCAATGGGGTTCTTTAATTCTTTTTTACATAAATTTGGATGATACAATGCACTTACATGTGGATTGTCAATGATTCAACCAGATGATGGTTAAGAACTAGTAGCCCCTTACACATATCGATGATTTATTAAACTGTTTGAGAGGTTCTAAGATATTATCCAAGATTGATTTGAGATCTAGATACCACTAGTTGAGTGTGAGACCATTCAACATACAGCCAACTACTTTTAGGTATAGGTATGGCTTATATGAGTTTCAATTGATGTCTATTGGTTTGAAAAATGAACCAGTGGTATTCATAGACATTATGAATCAGATATTTCATCCTTTTTTGGATCAGGTTGTGGTGGTTTTTTCAATGAAATCTTAGTTTACTCCCTATCAATATACGATCATGCCCAACACCTTGACATAATCTCAAGTATATTGAGAGAGGATCATATTTATGTCATGCTAACCAAATACAGTTTTTGGATTGATAAAGTGAAATTATAGGTCCATGTCATCTTAGAGGAAGCTGTGTTAGTGGACTTAGAGATGGTTACAGACGCGGTATCTTGGGAATGCGTAAGAATGTCTTCGATATTTGGATTTTACTGGGTTTAGCAGGTTATTATCAGCACTTTATCCAGGGCTTCTCCTATATGGAAGCACTGATGTCCAGGTTGAATGAGAATGGAGTGAAGTTTTTTGGGCAGATGTTTATGAGAGAAATTTTTGGGATCTTAAGAGAAGGATAACCTCATCCCCTATCTCGAACTTACCTACGATGGGTAAAACATATACAGTGTACTTTGATAGATATCCATATTTGGACGTGGAGTATTTATAATATAGGAGGATCAAGTGGTTGCTTATGGATTAAGACAGATGATACTGGATGAGAGGAATTATCTTATTCATGATATAGAGTCAGCAATGGTGGTACATGCACTGAGATATTAGAGTAACTATCTTTTAGGTGAGTGGGTTTTGGTGTATATGATCCACAAGATGGTGCGAGTGAGAGATCTAGGGAGCAATGAGAATGATCATCCAAATGGATAGTGCGTGAGGCACATGGCGCGAGTTTGAAAAAAGTGAGGGCATGCTAAAAATGGGAACCTATGCTTGAGAAGATATCCACATCCCTTGACCTATAACTAGACACAACCATAGATCAGTGCAAGGCCAGCCCCGGTCTTTATCTGCGCTATGAAAAATGCAGTGATAAAAGAGGGGCATTTATCAGCACTGACTGAAAGTACTGATAAATTTACCCTTTATCATTGCTAAAATAATGCTGATAAATGTGTACCCTTTATCTGTGATTTTTTTAGCACTAATAAAATGTATATTTATGACCTCTATTATGAGCACTCAAAAAAGTATACATATAAAATTATTATATTTATATTAAATAACAATGTTTATTTGTACACATTAAATAAAAAACTTATGTTTTTAATTAATATATATATTTTTAGTAATTGAAATATATTTATAATGTTTTAAAATATGTATTTATAATATTATAAATATATATTTAAATAATTATACAATTATAATAAATTTTAATAAATAATAAATATATTTATTACATTTATAATTATATATGACAACATCAGGAAAGACAAAATCACTGATGACATCGCCCTCAGCCTCCTGCCTCCCACATAATCCTGAAGTCGTCGTGCCTCACATACCAAGGTCATCGTCCTACGCCAGAGGTTGTAGCTGGCATGTGCAGTGGTCGCCGGCAGTTCCATTTCACTTGATGCCGGTCATCAAGATCCGGATCGCCATCGGCCTGCTCTGATAGTAACTGTCATCATGATCCAAACACAAACCCTACTTTGACGTGTTGCTGTTGATCTTCCCGCCATTGAGAGTGACGCCGTCTGTTCCAAGTCACCCAGATCACCCGCCGCCGGTATCCCAATCAAGTCGTCGCCATTCAGTCCCAGCATTCAGGTAGGCTACCCTACAACCCAAGGTCTCCATGGTCCAATAGTGTCTCCATCCCATCGGTCTGCCCCTGGTCATGCAGAACCCACCTCCTACCCCGTGTTTCACCCACCAAACGAATAGCGGGCCGCGACACAACCATCGATCCACCCCCTTCTGAAGGAAGGAGTCCGGTTCTGACCCGATCTGCCTTCAATCCATCCCTGCCAGAAGGGAGGAACCGTGACCCCAACCCTCCTCAACCACCCAACACCTTGCGCCAACATCAACAACCGCATGCAAGGTTTCATCGCAACCCACCTTTGTAAAGGCTTCGTCGTCTGCACCCATCATCGAGGCGGCTTCACCCGCAACCACCAGAGAGGTACCCTCCTTACCCTCAACTGACTCGACATGGCAGCACCCTCTACTGCACGCAAGAAAGAGCTCAAAATGCCCAAAAATCTCATCCGGAACAACTCCTATTGGAAGGAGGGGCAACACAATGCTCTGATTACCTGACCAATTCCATGCAAATTGTAGAGTGAGATGCTCTCATTTTTTGAGAGATAAAATTTCCAACTTCTTTCTCCAATATAAATATACATACATATATATATATATATTTATTTATAATTATATAAAAATATTTATAATTATATTTACTTATACATATAATTATAAATATATATCTATGAAAATAATTATAAAATTATAATAAATATATTTATAAAAATTAAAAAGTAATAAATATATGTAATTGAATAAATAAATTTATAAATATATTCAGATATTTATAAATAAATACAAATGTTTATAATTATAATTCTAAAAAAATATAGATATATTTAAATAATTATAAAATTATAATAAATATATTAATTATATATATTTGTCAAATTATAAATACAATAAATATTTTTTAAAATTTTATAATAATTTTAATATATATATATATTTATAATTATAACTATAAATAAATATTTATTTATTATAATTTTTTATGAATGCGAATATGATCATTGATTGAGTAACCCAAATCCATGACCCCACAAAATATTATTAAAAAAAGTAATGGCAAACAAACATACATAGCATGGCCCATAGACCCACATTCTTCTAATACCCAAAATCCAACAACATAATGGCTCAGAAGCCCAAAGCATAACACCCATATGTCCATGATGTCAATCGACAACTGCTGACCATGAAGATCCTACACACCCAATCGCACTGATGCACCTAATTAACCGACAAAGCACCACACAAGAACATCATACGAAAGACGATCACCTGAGGATGTCACCATGCCTTAGCGTTGTCGCTCCCGCGATTGTGCTCATCCCGAAAGCCCGTCGTGGGAGATGTCGATATATATTTCATCATCCAAAATTCAAACTGTCAGTGTCTCATACCATCGACAGCTCAAGATGTCCAAGAACAACACACCCAAAATGTCTCATACCATTGATAGTCATCAAGATAGACAAGTGTAGACTCCCAAAGTCATCTCAAACCCATCATGAGGTCACCCCCAATGCCAATCTATGTACCTCTATGTACTACAAACATCACAGTCACCGTCTTCAACTAATTAATAATTATATTAATAATTAACTAATTAATTATTAACTATTTCTTATATATTTAATCCACATTTTATGTTTCATTTATATTGGTCTCATAATTTGTATTTTATAATCATTCAAAACCATGTACTTGAAACATTTTTAAGTTTTAAGTTGGTGGTTTTGAAAGTAACCATTTATCAGCGCTGTTAAAAGTAACTCTTTATCAGCACTTCTTTTAGTAGCGCTGATAAAGGGAGGCATTATCAGCACTTTTTCCTAGCACTGATAAATTTTATGTTTCAAAACAAATCATGAAAAATAAAATATTGTTATATAAGTATATTTATATTGATATAAATATAATATATATTTTTTAAATATGTTTTAGATAAGTATAAATATATATTACATTTAATATATAAGAAAATTAGTGAAAATGGATTTAAAATATTTTAAAAAATATTATTAATTAAAAATTTGCTAATTATCATCGATTAATAATCATTTAATATCAATTTGAAGACACAAAAAATCAAAAAAATTAAGAAAAGATCTAAAATAAGTTTAAAATGTAACTCAAACTTCAAACGGCTATAAATTTTGATTCGAGTGTCCGTTTGAGCTCTACAACATATCAAATCGAAGCCTCCGACGAGCTCTACGCGATAGCAATTAAAGCTAATCTTCTGTCACATTTTTTGAGGCAAAAAACGGCCCATAAGGCCTCCAAAACTGAGTTTTTAGTCAGGATATCCCGATTTGTTAACATTCAAACACATATAACTTCTTATCCAGATATCTGTTAGGTCTGTACCACATATCATATCGAAGATTGTTTCATTTTTTTCGATTTGACTGGTTGGAGAGTTGAAAAAGGCTTCTGGATTAGAATTTATGGTCGTTTTAACATTCTATGTCTTTTTGAATACATATATATATGTATTTATTCGTATATATATATATAAATCTATATTATTATACGAATAAATATAACTATATATATGTCTATATAAATATAAATATATATTAATATATGAATAAATATATATGTATTAATATAACTAAATATATTCATATCAATATGAATATATATTAATATACGAATAAATATAACTATATATATATAAATAGATAGATATATCATTAAATAGAAAAAAAATGAAATCGATTAGTGATAAAGGTGCAGACGCGCAAGGGGGGGGGTCGCAGGTTCGAGTTCTGGTGGAAGCAAGGAGGTGCCTGCATGTGGGGGATGCGCGGGAAGGGCAGCGCATGGGAGAGTGTGAGGAGGGGGGTCCGCCTAGCGCTGATAAGGGGGGGGGGGGGCAGCGCTGTTAAATGGTCCCCCCGCATTATATATTTTTTTTTGACTTTTATCAGCGATTTTTAAAAGCGCTGATAAAAGTCCACCTTTATCAGCGCTAAAAAAGGGATGATAAAGACCCCTTTTATCGACACTTTTTTTAGCACTGATAAACAGTACCTTTATCAGCTCTTTTCTGAGCGCTGATAAAAGGGACCCTCCCTCCTTTATCTTCGCCTCAATTAACATCGCTTGTTTTAGCACTGTTAATGCACTTTTTTAGCGATGATAAATGTCATATTTGTAGTAGTGTATTTCTTGTATTTTTAATCCATATATTAAGTTTTATTTATATTGGTCTTATAGTTTGTATTTTATAATCTTTCAAAGTTAGGTACTTGAAACAAAATACCAAATCGAAAATGAAGAATGTACTGTGCAGGAAAGGGAGAACCTAAATCCCACATCAGAAATGCAGAATGATTTCCAGGGCAAGCTCTCTTATAAAAGAGTGCCCTAAGTGATGGTTTCTATCAGAATCCAGACTGTTATAATAACAATACTGCTAGATATTAAATTGAAGTTAAATTCTGCTAATTTTTTTTGTTATATATATATATATATATATAAACAAAACAAAACAGAAAAAAATTAAAGAAATACAAAAAAAATTAAAAAAATATTTCTGTAGGATGCATGAACGGGGTTCACACATCCTTCGTAAAGTTTACAAAGGATGTGCAGACCTTGTTCATGCTTCCTGGCAAGGGTAGATGCCTGAACGGGGTTCACACATCTTTTATGACGTCTGCAAAGGATGCGTGAACCCCGTTCAAGCATCTTCAGTGCGGAGAGATGCGTGAACGAGGTTCAGGCATCTCCGAAGCCATTTTTAAAAATAGTTGAAACCCTATCCTTTTTCTACAATTTTTTTTTCAAAAACCCATTTATATAAAAAACCCAAAATCTTCCCATCATCGCAAATTAGTAAGATGTTGAAGGGATGCCGCTGGGATCCCAGAACTGCGTCGCCCCACTAAGAATCCGCAACAATCGCCAACCCTAGAAACCTAAGAACTCCATGCCGCTAACTAGCCGTCACCTCCAATCAAATGCAAAAGAACCATAGGCACAATAGTTCACCGTGCCAAAAAGCAGTCGTCGCCGGTACACGGTTAGACGACCCTCTCCAAACAAAGAATCCAGTCCATCTTGAGGTTGGTTGTGTCTCAACAATGCACGATGAGAACATTCGGAACATCGTCTCCCACTGGACCTACTCACAAGATCCATCTCCGATCGTAGAAAATCACTATCTGGTTCATCAATCGGGGCACAAAGGGACGCGCCATAGTCCCTTTTATCAGAAATATTATTAAGTTAATCTTTCCCATTGTGCGAGAAACAAAAATCAAATAACTGGTTTTTCTCAACCACATGAATATCAGATTGACGATCATCACATATACTAGAATTGGAGCGATTATCATAGCAATCACCATATATCTAAAGAGGGAGAAGCTCTCCTCTTGAGAGAGATGCCATCCCTCTAATATCAAAAAGCACCTTATTATAATTTTTTTAATTACAATTAAATATATAATTATTTTTAGTTATAATTATAAATTAATATACATTTATTTCAATAATTATAAAATTATAAAAAATATATTTATTATTCCTATATTATTATTAATTATATAATTAAATAAATATATTTAAAAATATATAAAAATATTTATAAATAAATACAAATATTTATAATTGTAATTATAAATAAATATAGATATATTTAAATAATTATGAAATTATAATAAATATATTAATTATATATAAAAATAAAATTATAAATACAATAAATATAATAAATATATTTGTTATAATTTTACATTTATTTAAATAAATAAATATAATTATAATTATAACTATAAATAAATATATATTTATTATAATTTTTTAACTATAAATAAATAAATATATATTTATACATATGATTATATATATATATATAACTGAATAAACCCATGGGGTGTTTGCTAAGTGGTACCTGCTAGTTGTACCCCTTGCTCTCCCTAGAAATTGGTACATGCTTAGGACCTGCCAGACTCGGACACTGTGCATATTATGTATAGGGAAATTCAAAGCCTTTTGCCTAGTTGAGGAACGTGCGACGTGCACTAGGCCTGACGGGTCCCCCTAGTTGGATGAGACCATTACCCTTACAAACATTTTTTTAGGAGAGAAACACACTCTCAAGAGATCTCTCTCAGGAGAAACCTATTAGGGTTTGGTGGCGACATTGTCTCGATCTACGACGCCCTACGACGACAGGAGGGGCAGGTGCTCATGTGGTGGTGGGGCCTTTCCCTGGTGTACGACACCCTGTTCAAGGGGTGAATGGCTGCTGGTGGCTCGGTGGCTCCAGCGGATGATGGAGGAAACAGAATGCGTGGCATGGGTGATCTCTATCGATGACCGGTGATGGCACGTCGAGCTCAACATTAGTGGGTGACGACGGACTTCTCAACTCAGGTGGCAGCGTTCAACTACGTTGTAGTCAGATCTGATTGGGGTTACGACGGGCAGATGACTTTGGTGGTAGGGGTTGGGGGCAGGTTGTTGTTGTGGTGGGCTGATCAGTGGACGGTGGATCATTTTTTGAAACCTCCTCCTAGGATGTGCCAAGAAGGAAAGATCACACCGGCGATGCATCAGTGGAATTGCGACGTGCTCTCTCTACGGCGACGTTGGTGGTATCTTTGGTTATCTTTGAACATATCCTTTTCAGATATGGTGTGCACGGTGGACCTTGCGGCCTGGAAAACGGTTGGGTGCTGAGATGGTTGTGGCGAGTCAGTGGTTCTTGTGCGACCGGATGTGCTTTTGGTATTGTCATGGGCTTTGGTTTTGTAATGGGTTTTGTCTCACTGGGATCTCAAACCACTGAATCTTAAGGCTATGTGTCTCTCAGGCTATGGGTGTGTTATGGGTTTTCCCTTATTCCAGTTCAAAATGGGTTCCTGTTCGCCTGTTCTCTTTTAATAATGGGGTTTCCCCCAACCTTTTCAGTATAATTAAATAATATTAGAAATTATAATAAATATATTTATTATAATTATAATGTTAATAATATATATAATTATATAAATATATTCATAAATATATACAAATATTTATAAATAAATACAAATAATTATAATTATAATTATAATAATTATAATAATTATATATATATTTATAAAATAATAAGTATAATAAATACAATTCTTATAATTTTATAACTATTTAAATAAATATATAAATATGTATTTTTATAATTATAACTATAAATAAATATATATTTCTTATAATCTTTTAAATTATATATTTATATAAATATATATTTATTATATTTATAAACTTATAGATATATATAATTTATATATTAATTATATAAATTTATAAAATTATAAATATAATAAATACAGTTATTATAATTTTATAATTATTGAAATAAATATAAATAAATTTATAGTTATAAATATAAATAAATAAATATTTATATTTAAATATAATAAATAAGTTAATTATATATATTTATTATATATAATTATAAATATAATAAATATATTTATTAAAATTTATAATTATAAATAAATATTTATTTAATCATGATATTTATTAAATTATAAATATATTTATTATATATATTAATATAAATAAATATTTATTTATTTATAGTTATAATTATAAATAAATAAATTCATATATATATATATATATTTAATATATATAATTTTATAAATATATATAATAATATAAATAAATTATTAACATTATAGTTTTATGAGTGCAAAAATTATATCGATGATAAAGGTGTATATTTAATTGCGCTAATAAAGGTATGTTTTATTAGCAATTTATATTTTAGCACTGATAAAACAAACCCTTATCAACACTTTTTTACTAGTGATGATAAAAGCATTACCCAATATTATAAAGGAACCCTACCTACACCGTGAACCCCACCTCCGCCGTAAACCCCTCCTCTACTGCGAACCCACCTCTGCAGTGAACCCCACCTCCTCCATGAACCCCACCTCTTCCGTGAACCACACCTATGTCGCAAATCCACCTCCACTGCAAACCCCACCTCCATCGTGAACCTCTCTGCGACCTCCACTACCGCCACCTACCCTGACTCTTCCACCACCGGACCCTACTATTTCTGTCAGACCTCCAAATCTAAGGTATGTTCTTATTTTATTTGGAATGCTTATATAGTGAAAGATTAATTATAGGGTTTTACTATTGGAAATATTTTTGATGTATGAATTATGTGTTTCGTATGATTCATTATTGTGATACAATGGTCTTTTGATTGGTAAAGTGTTTGATTGATTTTGGGCATATTCTATGAAACATTTGATAATTTTCTATATATACTTTTCTAGGATTTTAGAGCAATTAAAATTTCAAAATTTGGATTCATCTAAATGTCAGAACATGTTTGAATAAGGTGGTTTGACATATTAGAAGCACAATAGGGATTGTTTTAGGTGAAAAGTGTCATGATTGGTATTATAATGGAGTGATTCTAGTAAGTAGTTTTAATAAAATATAAAATTTTCAATTGATAAATAAGATAATACACTTTTGAGTTGGAACTTATAGTGAAAGTGGGATTTGTGTTTGGGTTTTGATTAACATTTTGATGATTGGTTTGGGATGAATTGAGGTGTTTTCTATGTATGGTTTTCTAATATATATTTTAAATTTTATCATGTTTAATTATGGGTGTTGATGTGTAAGTGGATGTTTCAATGGATGTTATAACATGTTGACATGATAGTTTTATAAATTTATTTCATTGATTATTAGTGTTGGGATTTTAGAAAAACATCATGGGAATATTTTGGTAGAGATGTGAGAATTCTAGAGACATGAGTTATAATATTATGGTCACACATTTATAATACCCCTATCTTAGGTATCACACTCACTACTAGAAATGCCTTCTCAATGAGGCCATTAATGGTGAGTTGATTGTGTTGCATTTATATTCCAACAATATTCTTGTTTGATGATTCCCTTAAAATTTTAGCTTATATTATCTCCTCAGGCCTTTGGTAGGTACCCCTTAACAGTTGATTCCTAATATTTAATTATTATTTTATCTTACAGTTTTATATAGGTAAATTATATTTTCTTTAAAATAATAATATATGTTTGTTAGTTTTATTTACTCAACCCTATGTAATATTTTTTTTATTTCCCCTAAAACTAGAATTTTTTGGTTTGTCTTAAAAAATGAATGATATAAAATCTTTGATGATATCTTACTAGGCTCTTTTCTCACACCATACATATACACATTAGTGAATATATAGACATATTTGTCTATGATATAGGTAAAAGGAATGGGTCACACATTTATAGTGGTGTTCCATAGTCACTTGTTCAAGATATAATGATAATGGGATGTAGAGGTCACTCTAGGGCACAAAGAGACAATATTCATTTTATGTTATATTAATATATTTACTACAAAGTGCCTCTATTGAAAATAAATTTATTTCTGGTTTACCTTTATATTTTGGATCCTGTTTAAACCTTTTATAGCATTATATTTTATAAAATGTTGGTTATTTTTTATTCAAGTATCTTTTATAAAGTTCCTCTCTTGGGATTTATGTCTTTCTGAAAATGCCTAAGTGGTTATTCTTAAATTATTCAAGTGTTTTGAAATATTTCTTTAAAAATTATATATGTTAAACATACCATTTTTCGGTTTTAAATAGATTTAAAATGATTTAAACACTAGGCATGGACTTAGGTTTCGTGCCAAGTGTTTGTCAACTCACCCAATTGACTTTTATAAAGGGATGTGAATGTTTTGAAAGCGTATTTAATACCATTTTCATTTAAATAAGGGGTCTATGAAGTTTTAAATATTTTTTTAAAATATAGTGGGTTTTCACACATTTTAAATGATTAATACTATTGGGTCATGAAATTTACTTGAATGATTAAAAAAAAGAATTTTGGTTTTGTAAAAGAGAGCCTGGAATTAAATGGTTTTTTTAAAAGGGTGTGTTATTTTAAAGTTGAATTTGTCTAAATGGTTGTTTTTTTAATGGGATTTCAAGTGTGATTTTATAAATAGTTTTCAATGGAAATCTGAAATATAGTTTTTCTATAATATTTTAATTTTATATTTTTATAGAATTATAAAAAGCATTACATTATATAGGGAAGACAAGTAGATTGATAATAACACCATTAGAAGGGAATGTCACTAACTCCATCCAACCCCTAGGATATCCATTACAACCTCACTCCTGAAAATGGTGAATTAATGTTTAACCCCCTTGAAAATCAGAAATCTAATTTGCATCCAACATCACCTACATGGATTAAATTAAGGGAGTCCTCTACAATTACATCTTCTTTCTGGTTTGGTTTTAGCTTCTAAGGGGATTAGTCTCAGGTAAAAAATGAAATAAAATCTATCATTCAAATGTTGAGTTCCCCTTATTTGAAAGACCTATTTTTTGTATTTATGTTGTTAAATATTAATATTACTGAATCAAATAGGATGGATATGAATAAATAATGGATAAATGAAAATCGCCTAAGAAAAGAGTATAATGATGGAGTGAAAGAGTTCACCATGATGGATCTGCACTCACTCTGATTCCGTTGCTCCCACACTATGCACTTATCCTTCTAGGGTTTCTTGTGTCTGAGATAACACTTCTCTCTGCCTAGTCCATCCTTCTCCTTCTCTCGCATTCTCCTACCCCCTATCGTCTGATGCATCTTGCTGGTGAGAACATTGAATGTTGCTCACCATCCCTCTTTCCGTCTAATCTTGTGCATCCGACCCCCCATTCTGGGTCTGTGTGTGGGTGATTTAGACGTCTTGGTTTGTCTCTGGTGGCAACGTCTGGCGTCTGGATTCTCCACTTCCCTTACAGCTATACCTTTCACATTCGACTCCATTTTGGTCGGGTTTGATTCGGGATCATGGCCTACTTAGGATGGTGTTGGAGGGGGGCTGGAAGCTGCCTCAGTTCGGGTTCTTCTTCATCTTTAGCCTTGTCTTCTCTTTTTCTTGGCTCCTTCTATATTTACTGTGATTTTTGGGTGTTAGTTTTTTTTACTATTGAATCCCTACTTCTAGTTCATTTCTTTGAAGGGGTTTTTTGCGGTTTATGGTCCCCTATCGAGGCTCACACCCTCTCAACCCTTCTTTGATGTCCTGGTCCGACACTCCCTTCCCAGTCGGTTTGCTACGCTGGTCTTTGAGGAGGTTCTGGGAGGTTCGGTTGAGTGACATTTGTCTTTGGGAGGGATACTGACTCATTGGCATTGGTTTGTAAGTCTATGATGCTTGTTATGATGTTTTTATGGCGGTAATATTGGAGTTCACGACAACAACTTTTCGACAGCAGTGGTGAATGTCAACGATGAGGTCGATAGGTGGAAGGGTTCTACCAGTTTTTTATTATTCTGATCGTCAGTTTCAGCAGTGATGGATGGTGGCAACAATGAAGGTGGTTTACTGACTATGATGATGAAAGAAAGCAGGCAAAGTGACTGGCTGATGTGGGTTCTCATAGTTTGAGGCCCCCTAGGTAGGGTAGGAGTCATGATAGAAGTCGATACGTGGATTATGGAGGGAATGTGTCATGCAGTGTGTGGCTCAAGGATGATCAATACTGAAAAAATGGCTTATTGTGACAGGTCATTTGTGAGGGGGTACCTTCGCAAATGACCCATTGTAGAAAAAAATGTCGTAAATATTACCTTTTGAGATAGTCCATTGCAAAAATTTATTATCTGTGACGGGTAGTGACACCGTCCCAACAACGTGTCAACATTTTTTTTAAAAAACTCTATTGCGATGGGCTGACCATCTGTCACAAATAGTTTCTCGATTTGTACCTTTTTGCAATGGATCGTCGCAAATACTGCTAAAAATATAAAAAATAAACACTTTTGCATCAGACTATTGCAATTAGTATTTGCGACACGCCCATCGCAAATAGTGGAAAAAATAAAATAAAAAATTTAAAAAAATATATTAATAATATATAATATTAATATAATATAAATCATAATATTAATATTATTACAATAAAATTATTTATAAAATAATATTAATATAAATAAAATATTAATATTAATATTAGTAAAATAAAATTAATTATTAATTAATTAAATAATATAATAATAATATTATTAATATTAATAAAATAATAATAATATTATTATTAATATTATAAAAACCTGAGTATTCAAAAAAATATAAAATATAATAATTAATAAAATAATAAATATAATTAAAAAATTAAATAAATAATAAAAACTATAATATTTGAGACAATATAAGAAACACACTATTTAAAACTTTAAGTAGTTAATATTTGAAAAAAATGCATTCAAATGTTTCATTATAAAAAAATAAATCCCTGAGGGTGAGGTTCGTTTAGAGGAGCTGGAGGATATGGTGGAGGGAACTTAGTCCCTAAACTGCGAGTTAGATGTTGCATGTACTCCATCTGATCCTGCTCTTACTGATTCCACCATCGACACATCTCATCCTGTATATCCTGCTGCTGCTGTCATAGAAAATTATCCTACTACTGCTACTACCACTAACGCATCGATTCCTTCTCCATACACATAGTCTCTATAAGCTCACTCTAAGCTCATAGATGCTCCTCATAGTGTGCATGAAATGATGATGAATCTTTGTGATCTCCTCTTGAGTTGGATGCTGATATCACAAAGGTTCCATAAAAACCCTGAAGGGTCAATCGAGAGTTGATACCAACAACTCATCCTTTCTGGAACGCATACTAGGTCGCCTACATACATGGTTCCTCATAAACTCAGGGGGGGGGCATTGGTCTGACTATCAGACTCGACCTGACTCTCAACATGTTTCTGAGACGTCGTGGCCTCATATGACTCCTTCAATTGAAATTTAAAATTTAAATAGTTAAAATATTATTTGCAGTTAAATTTAAATCAAAAAGAAATTATACTGGAAAAAATATGACGCTGGTGGGCACCATTAATCTATCCAGTGGCTGGATTAGTGTACATCCTCCAATAAATGTTATACTCCATAATATTGGGCTGTGTGACTACCTATATGAATATAAAATAATCCATTTACATTTAAAGTTATATACAATATTTAAAAAATGTATTTACCATATGCTCCCTATGCATACTAAATGTACGACTACTGGCTTGCTGTGTCACCTCCTATCTCTCTGGATTTTGTCGACCAACCGATGATCTAATTTGAAACCTCCTACTCAACTAGTGTGTACATAATCCATCCCAACCTTGAGATGAAATATAATCAGGTTGGTGAATGCGACCTATCACATCAAACTCCTTCACGCTTGCTTTTTTCCTTTTCTTTTCTTTTCAAAGTGTTCAAAAACTGAGTGCAACGCAGACACATAACTCCCTACCATGCCTTCCAGATAGCCTCTTACATGCTCTCATCATTGGGATGCCATAAACCCTACAGATAATTTATTATATCATGTTATTAATTAAATTTATTTCAAAATAAATATTATCTATTTACCTACCAGCAAATGCTAGAACATACAGTTATGTACATCCACAGGAATCTGATCCCATGAAACCCATGCATCTAAAAAATAATTTTGCAATATATCAATCCCCTATCCAATAACTATATGCGTAAAACTGTGAATAAAAGAACAATTATTCAAATAATTAGCATATAAATAAATTAATGAAAAATAACTAAAATAAACATGTAAACATACATCTATGTGCATGGATCGAACCCAAGATATAGACGTCGCTCGGGGATAGGGTCTGGAATCATCAGTCGGGCAAGACCATACCCCCTATGAGTTCCCCTAAACCGCCCATAGGATATGGGTCAGATGATCTGCCCTCTTGCTCGTCCAAAGGTAGATCAACCTCCTGTAACAAACGATACAGATCCCTGTCCATCTAAAACATGAAATGTTTGTTGTTAGAAAATAGTTGAAAATAACTATTATATATAGATATATATTATATATGATTATAACCAGCATTTAATTATGTCAATGTCCATCTTCATCCTCATCTTCATAGTTGTCGATGTCAATGTCATCATCTTCCTCCTCAGCATCATCAATTTATATATTAGCTTAAGTTTCATCATCTCTTGTCATTCTACATTTAGTTGTAACATCATTAACATCACTATCACCATCAGCCCTTAACTATGGGGTGTCATCAATGATATTCGTGTCTCTTACTATAAAAGACGGATTCAGGGCAGTCTGTTGAAAAATTTCAATTCCTTGAACTTCAGCAGAACAAAATTCACTTTCAGTAGACTAGTTCTCTCGAGATTTAATTATTACCAATTATTACTAATTATTATTAATTGTTACAAATTATTACTAATTAATCCTAATTATTATTAATTAATCCTAATTATTACTAATTAATACTAATTATTACTAATTATTATTAATTATTAGAATTTATTACTATTTAGTACTAATTATTATAAATTATTACAAATTATTACAAATTATTACAAATTATTACTAATTATTATAGTTTCGTACTAATTATTACAATTGTTTTACGATTAATTAGAATTTATTACTTATTATTACAATTTATGACTAATTATTAGAATTTATTACTAATTATTTCTAATTATTAAAAATTATTACTAATTATTTCAATTTATTACTAATTATTACAATTTATTACTAATTATTACCATTTATTACTAATTATTACCATTTATCAATAATTATTACTAATTATTACTAAGTAATCCTAATTATTACTAATTAATCCTAATTATTACTAATTAATCTTAATTATTATTTATTAATCCTAATTATTACTAATTAATCCTAATTTTTACAAATTATTACTAATTATTACTAATTATTTCAATTCATTACTAATTATTACCATTTATTACACATTTTTAGCATTTATTACAAATTATTATAATTTATTACTAATTCTTAAAATTTATTGCAAATTATTACCATTTATAACTAATTATTGCAAATTATTACAAATTATTACAAATTATTACGAATTATTACAATTTTTTACTAATTATTACAATTTATTACTAGTTATTACTAATTATTACAAATTATTACAAACTATTGCAATTTATTACTAATTATCACCATTTATTACTAATTATTAGCATTTATTACTAATTATAACTAATTATTACACTTTATTACTAATTATTAAAATTTATTACTAATTATTACAATTTATTACTAATTATTGAGAATTATTACAAATTAATCCTATTTATTTATAATTAATCCTAACTATTACTAATAAATCCTAATTATTGATAATTATTACTAATTATTCCTAAATATTTCTAATTATTACATCTTATTTCCAATTATATCCAATTCTTACTAATTATTACAATTTATAACAAATTATTACAAATTATTACTAATTATTACAATTTATTACTAATTATTTAAATTTATTAATAATTATTACAATTTATTACTAATTATTACAATTTATTACTAACTATTAAAATTTATTACTAATTATTACTAATTATTACTAATTATTTGTAATTAACACTTAGACATAATTATTCATAAAAATAAATATTGAATAAAACAAATATTGAATTCTAATTTAATTTAATTGCATCTAACTAAAAAAAATTAAAAATAATTAAAAATAAAATAAATAAACTAAACAATAAAAAAATAGATAAATTCCTGGAAACTGGAGCTTTCGGAGTATAAAATCCGTGGATTATGCTCCGATTTAAAAATTTAAACTATGAAATATTTTAGAAGAATTTTTTTTAGAAGAGATAGAGAGAGAAGTTGAGAAAGAAGTAGAATGAGAGGAAAAACAGATGAGGGTATATATAGGTTAGATTATTTTCGACTGGCTTATTTGCGATGAGTCCCATCGCAAATGCCCACTGCCCGTATTAATTGCTGGCGGTCATAAAAAATTATTTGCGACGGGTCCCATCCCAAATGCGTACCTTCCGACATACTATTTTTGACGGGAAATGTATCCCGTCGCAAATACTAAAAACTGCAGCCAGGCATTTGCGACGGGAATAAGGAACCTGCCACAAATACCCTTCCCCTAGTTTGTCACACATTTGTGCCAAACATTTTACAATAGGTCCTTACACACCCGTCACAAATGCTTATCATTTGCAATGAGACAATGGGCCCATCGTAGATGACCCCTTCCGACGGGTTATTTGCGTTACCCCCTCACCCATCTCAAATAAACCATCGCAAATGGCCATTTTTTCCATTATGGATGTTAGAGGTTTCTTTGAATTTGAATTTTAAATTTTGAAGGTTTTTTGTGTGTTTCTTATCATGGGTATGTGTGGATGGCGAGGTGGACTTTTCTGTATGGTTCCCATTAAACCAAAAAGTTTTTTTTAAAAAAAATCAAAAAATTGGTTTTTTAAAAGTGAAAGAGTTCATCAAGTTTGCAAAAGATCATACATATGACCCTTCTCAAATCCTTTGTCCATGTTTACACTATTTTTATTCAAGATTAATTATTCCAGAGGAGTTGGAAGAACACTTGATCTATCATGGAATAGATCGAAGTTATAATTGTTGGAATAAACATGCAAAAAAAGATAATGTATCTAGTGGCTGGGATAACACTACGTTTTATAGATCATCTGATATGATTACAAGTGTGGACAATGATGAATATCATGAGGTTCTTCTTGATAAAAGAAATATGAATCCAGTCCTAGGAAAGTTGTATGGTACTTTCCAATCATTCCAACGTTTAAGTTCTTATATGGAAGTGAAGACACTACAGAGCATTTGAAGTGGCATGCCAATTAAAGAATTAATGATGGGAAACTACATCATCCGAAAGACTCTCCTCAGTGGAAGAGAATTAATAATGAGTATCCTAAATTTTGAAATGATATGAGAAACATTCATCTTGCGTTTTCTACATATAGAGTGAATCCTTTTAGTTTTCAAAGAATCTCTCATAGTACATGGCCTGTTATGTTGGTAAATTATAATTTACCATTGTGGTTATGCATGAAACAAAAATACATCATGTTATCTATGCTTATATCAGGACCAAAACAACTGGGTAATAACATAGATGTTTATTTTTCTCCATTGATCAAAGATTTGAAATTATTGTAGGGTTTTAGGTGTTACGTTGTATGATTCTTATAGAAATGAATATTTCACATTTAGAGCCATGTTGTATGAAAAGATAAATGAGTTTCCAACTTATTGAAATTTTTCAGGATATATAATTAAAGGAACTCAAGGGTTTCTCATTTGTGAACAATGTACACAATTAATTAGGTTGAAACATTCATCGAAAACCATATTTCGAGGACATCAGATATTTATACCTCGTTGACATAAGTGCCGATCTTAGAAGACATCATTTTATGGAAGATCAGATGAACATACAACACCGTGTCCACTAATAAGCGATAAACTGTTCGAGAAAGTAAAAGATGTGGACACTGCTTTTGGTAAACTGTTTTTGAAAAACCTTACGAAAATCGGTTGGAAAAAGAGATCAGTTTTTTTTGAATTACCATACTATAATTTTTAGTACGTTAGAAATTTTCTTGATTTTAGGCATGTTGAAAAAACTATATGTGATAGTTTCATCGACACGTTTCTGAATGAACCCAACAAAACAAAGGATGGAATTAAGGCTAGGTTGGACATGCATGACATGAGAATATGAGAAGAGTTGGCACCTGTGAAGGGTGAAAAACAAACTTTTCTTCCTCCAGCTTCTTACTCTCTTTCCATATAGGAGAAATATCAGTACTGAAACTTCTTGAATGACATAAAGGTTTCATAGGGGTATTCATTGAATATCTAGAACATTGTTCCTACAACTGATTTAAAGTTAAAGGGTCTGAAATTACATGACTTCCATGATTTGATGGAAGATCTAATTCCTATTGATTTATATTGAATGTTTCCCAATATTTTCTGACATACTTTAACCAAGATTTATTTCTTCTTCAGTGCTATATGCAACAAGTCATAGACTTGATGAAATTTCCAACTATGGAAAGAGAAATTTATGTCATATTATGTGAATTAGAAATGTTCTTCTAACCAGCATTCTTTGATATGATGGTTCATTTGATGGTTCACTTGGTGAGAGAGATTCGACTATGTGGTCTTGTACACTATAAATTGATGTACCCCATTGAACGGTATATGATTATTTTCAATGATTATGTAAAAAATAAAATTCATACATAGGGTTGTATTACAGAGTGATATATTGTTGATTAAGACATTTAATTATGTACTGAATACCTATATGGTTTAGAAATAATTGCACTACTAAAATCTTATGAAATTGGGAAACTTTTGGGTGAAGGAATTTCTAGAAGTGATGTTGTCACAATCAATATTAAAAATCACGAGCAGACCCACCTTTATGTTTTTCATAACAGTTTGGGGGTTGATCCATATGTTAAAACCCACAACGAAATTCTATGGAATTTGAATCCATCTAGGTATGAATGATGGATTTAAAATACACATAATAAACAATTTTTCAAATGGTTTATAGACCATATTTTTTAACGAGTTAAATGAAAATACATATTCCATTTAAAAACAATATCGGTTGCTGTCTGGAGGAACAAGTGTGTATGTATTATCTTAAAATGGTAATATAATTAATGGTTATAAATTCAATACAAATGAATATGATGAAGACAGTACCATGAAAAATGGTGGAGTTACACTTGTGGGTGAAGAGATGCATGTTTCTGGTAATAAGGAAAGAAATCCAATTTACATGAATATGTCATACTTTGGCATCACCAAACAAATATGGGAGTTAGATTATGCAATATTCCAAGTACCATTTTTTCAATGCATGTTGGTTGATAATAATATTTCTGTTAAAATAGATGAATTGGGATTCAGGAAAGTTGGTTTTAGTAAGGAAGGGTTCAAAGATGAAATATTTGTAATGGAATCACAGGAAGTACAAATATTTTATATTCCAAATCCTGTAAACTAAATGTTGTCAATTTTACTATTATTGACCAAAACCACTAAAGGGTTAGATGAATGATCAACTGAGGATGGCCCTTTCATTGGTGCATTTCAATCATTTTGTAGTGATCCCAATGTAGATGGAATTTTCTATGTCAGAGGAGACCACAATGAAGGGATTTGGATAGTTGATAGAGGGGTAAAATCCATTCATCAATTAAAAAATATAGCTCAATAATCATGTTATATATTTTTTGTAATATACATTATGTTACCTCATGTTATTATATGTTCGCTACTGCATTTATGTACATTAAATTAAATGTTATACCACTTCGGAAGATAATGACTTACGCACGTATAGGTGCTCCCAATATCAATGAACAATAGGTTTCTAAAAATACTACTTCTCACAGTGTAGAGGAACAACAACCATCTGTATATGATCGTGTTCCCAATCCTAAGGCACAATAGGTTTCTCAACCTGTTTCTTTGCCCAATGTAGAGGTACAATGACCATCTTTACATGCTGATGATACTGCTCCATAGGAACACATTGAAAATTTTGAATCTGAGGAAACAGTAGGCAATGAAGAACCAAAAACACATTAAAAATAGGAGTGTCATAGTTTGATGGTGTTAGTAAAAATCATTAATGAGAAAATCAAAGGCATCAAATATGAGGTTGGACGGAATGAGTGGGGACAACATGTTAACCCCAACAAGGACATGTTCTATTGTTTCATTGGAATATTCACTCGGAAATGCTTAACGATTGATGCAGATTCATTGCACCATGTTGTGGCTGGGATTAATACACCGACGTGGGAAGAGATTATGGTAGAATTATGATATCATTTCTTTATTTTAATAAAAAAATAAAATAATGAAACATTAACTTACTATTCATCATCACTTGCAGAGTGAATTTATAGTATAATAATCCCACAAGAAATATATATTAATACTTTCTAGAAGGATTCATAGAGGCATTCTCACAATAACAAAGAGGCATTATCTTAATGGTTAAAAAGGTAAAATAAACTCACACCCACCGCTTATCTATGCAAACCTGATAACATAAGAAGCGCGAGATGCATTTACATTGTGTCTAGGAATACATTGTTTGAAAATAAATGGATTCATAACTCTAATTTACAAATATTTATTTATGAAAAAAGAATTGAGTGATAGAAATAATGAACGGGTAGAAAAACCAATGTAACCCTACCATAAAACAAGGATAGGGGTTTGCTCCTCCGCCAATGGCCTGAAGGCCTTCATTTTTTTATTTTTGATAATCCACCTTTCAAGGGGTGCAGTGGAACCCTTACAAGGCCCGTAGGCATAAGTATTACACGGATCATAGGCCTTCAAGGATTTCATTACCCGTAGGCTTCAAACATTACTTACTACCCAGACTAACTACATGGAACTACTCCTCCCCAGCATCTTCATCGTGAATCAGCTCCCCACCTTCGCTTGGCTATTCGACTAGGCTTTCCCATTCATGCACAAGATTGTATTGATGGTAGGTGTCGTACCCTCTCACTCTTCCTCTATTAATATATAGGTTTATTAATCCAAATCTTAATCCAATTCCATCTGACGCCATGTTCTATGGAAGTATGAACATGTAAATAAATATTAGATTTTAATATATGAAAAAACACAAACAGTGAGGGAAACAATTGTAAGTATGACATAATAATAATTTTTATTTAAATCACTATTATATAAAAATGATTAATTATTTTCATATTGTTTCAATCTGACACAGTCACAAGAATCAGTAACACCTATACTCGAATACCACCAACTATCGGTGTCCTTGTAGCAGCTAGAACAGTATGGATGCATCAGAGGTACGGGTTTTGGGTTGTCACCCTAAAAATATTTCGAGGAAAAAACAATAGGATAATCCAAGTGATGAAATGAAACAGATAAGAGAAATAATGTCTAACCTTTAAGAATAATTAAAATGATAGAGAGAGTATATATCAATTTTTATGGGGGGAATCAAATAGAAGAAAAAACACAATAACAACCATCGCCTAAATATCCCGCCCCACCCCCACTAGTTTTGAGGTGATCCATTACCCTAAAAAAACTATCATAGCCAAGGTAATAAATGTACGAATAATAGTTTCTTTTAAATGAGAATCAGATAAACACTAACACATTTATTGAAATGATATTTTACATGGTGATAATGACTATGATTTATATCTATCAACACCCACCCATCGCCTTATATCCAGGGCTACATCGTTCAATATTCAAAATGAAAAGCTACACAACATACCAATTACAATATGTCATGTGAGAGTGTCGGTTAGCATAGCCCATGAGCCGATCATCGACCTACCTATTCTGATTGTGAGGAAGATATTCATAAGGTCGAACAACCTGTTGGAATATTCATCTCATGACCATCACAACTTATAAAAATACATTTTTATGTGGAGGTATTCATTTCCAATTTTTTTTTCAAAATAAAACTTTCAAAATTAATGAAAATAGTTCTGAAATGATGAATGTTATTATATATGGACAAAGGGAAGGGGTTGAAATGCAATAATGATTCAAACCCATATAATGGATCGATCAACCAATCAAAAAGATCTACCGAAAGAACCTTCACCCAACATGTTCTTTATCTGTATTTACTATCATTGATGGTTCATGTGGATACAAAGTTAAAAAATGATTGCATTCACATAGTTGATTTTGAATAAAATATGTATAAATATGAAGTTAAACAATTTGTTGGGGTTGAGAATGTAAGTGAAATTATCTAATATGATTGGATAAGAACCTCAGTAGTAAATGTATGCATGAGGTATGTTTTCATGATTTTATTTCCCAAAATTTGATATACTATGTTTATTATAACTAAATACATTTCATATTTTTGGTAGGTGTATATAACAAAAACAATGTAAGGGATTTAACCATGAAAAAATCTGGACTCATTAGTCCTCACATATCCTCTATTGAACAACCAAAAATAGAATCCAACAAAAAGGATGAAATTGTGGTAGACCTATTCAAATGTTTTGAAAGAAAACATTCAGATGACAAAATTTTCTTAATACCAACGATACAAGGGGTAAAAATCTAAAATTTAATCATAAAAAATATATTTTAATTTATTTCATTACTTATTAATTTTTGTGTTTTTCTATAATATTGGATTCTCATTGAAGTCAATTTGGTTACTCCAAAGATTTATTTACTTAATTAAATGCATTGATATCCCACAAAATGACCACACGTGATGGTATTTTCCAATTTTCAATACACTAAATGAATAATATTAGAACTAAACATCATGTTATATAATATAGATTATGTTTTAATGAGGATTATGTTATGATAGGTCGGTTCATCAATATCATGAAAAAAAGGAATGAGGCTAGGGGCTAAGCATGAGGGCCATGAAAAGTTCTACGACTGAATAAGTATCTGGTTATATGTAATAAGATTTCAATATCGAAACACATATAAAAAAATTACTTTTTCTACTCAATGTTTATGAAATGTCTGAAACAAAAAAAAATGAAAAAGACTGTGGTTATTAAGTTTGTAAATTTATGAGAGAGATCATTTTCCATCAACAAACTAGCATCCCTGAAGAGGTATTTTCGAAGATAATTACTATTTCATTTAAAATATTTATTAATCCTTGGTGTATTTATATTTTTCTACTACTACTATGACTATATGAACGACTCTTATTCACAAGATGATATAGATTTTCTTATAAATTAAATGGAAGCATACATGATGAAATAATGTACACAAATAGAATGAAGATGTGACTTCCATAGAAGTAGTGGATTGTTTCATATTTATGTTTAATTTAGTTCTTTTCCTTATTACTTATCTAAGAATTGTTTTCTTATATAGGTAGATTCCTTTGTTTGAGTCTGGGTGGTTTGTTCAAAGACGCTCATTCTCATGAGAGATAGGACTTTGAGGCTGAAAATAAAAATTCAAGGAGAATTTAATGTTTTTTTCTTATAATATGATTTTACTCAAAATAGTATCTGTTATATACTAAATTCACATAACCTAAGTTCTTCTTTTTATTTAAAATTGACATTAATGTAAGTAAAAAAGAGAACTGACATACTCACAACTGAGAAAACACATTATGATTGTTTTGATACATTCAGAAAATGATTTATAAGGCAATTTTAACATGTAGGAATTAGCCACCCCTCAATATGATCTATAGTTTGGCTGGTATAACTCAAAGTGTCTATTTTTATTTAAAATTGATGTTAATTTTAGTAAAATGAACAAGTGACATAATGAAAACTGAGAAAATTCTTTCGAATTGTTTTGATAATTTAAGAAAATGATTAATGTGTCATTTGTAATGTGTAGGAGTCAACCAAACCACAATACGACACACAATGTGATAGGTATGACTCCAAGTGTGTCTTTTATTTAAAATTGACATTAATTTAAGTAAAAATAACAAGTGACATACTGAAAAATGGTAAAACACATTCAGATTGTATTCATACTTTAGGAAAATGATCCATGAGTCATTTTTGATGTTCAGTACTCAACCACACCTAAATCCATTGTATGGTGTTACTGGTATGACTAAAAGTGTCCATTATTAGTTCAAAATAGACATTTTAGTTCAAAACATGTCACCCACTGAAAAAAAATTCTGATTGTCATCATAATTTAGTACAAAAATTTATAATTCATTTGTGATGTGTATTAATTATTCTCATGTCAAAATGATGCATAATGCAATCGATATGACTCAAAATTCATGTTTCCAGTTTGAAATGAAATTTTAGTAAAAAAACACATATCACATACTAAAAATTGGGAAAAATCATTCATATTGTTTTTATACTTTAGGGAAATTATCTAGGAGTTATTTGTGATGTGTAGGAATCAATAATACCTCAATACGATGCATAGTGTGACCGGTATGACTCCAAGTGTGTATTTTTATTTCAAATTGACATTAATTTAAGTAAAAAGAACGTATTCAGATTATTTTAATACTTCATGAAAAAAATACATGAGTCATTTTTGATTTTCATGAATGAACCCTACCTCAATCTAACAAACGGTGTGTCCAGTATGACTAAAAGTGTCTGATATCAGTTTAAAATTGACATTTCAGTTTAAAATGTGTCACTCACTAAAAACAAATAAAATGAACTTATATTGTCTTCATAATTTAGGACAATGATTCATAAGTCATTTTTGAAATTTATGAAGTATTCTCGCATCAAAATAATGCATGATACAATCTGTATGACTCCAAATACATATTGCCAGTTTGAAATGACATTTTAGAAGGAAAACTCAATTGGCATACTTAAAATTGAGAAAATGAATTTGGATTATTTAAATACTTTAGGAAAATTATCCATGAGTCATTTATGATGTGTATGAGTAAATTTCACCTCAATAAAACACATAATGTGACCGATATGACTCCAAGCGTGTCTTTTTATTTAAAATTGATATTAATTCAAGTAAAAAGAAAAAGTTACATTCTAAAAACCAATAAAACTCATTTGGATAGTTTTTATAATTTATAAAAATGATCTATGATTTATTTTTGATGAGTAGGAATCAACCCCATCTAAATATGATGCACAGTGTGACCAGTAGAAATAAAATTATTTGTTATCAGTTAAAAATTTACATTTTAGTTAAAATTGTGTCACTCATGGAAAACCAAGAAAACATGATCTAATTGTCTTGATAATTTACTAAAAATATTGATATGTCATTTTTGACATGTATGAAGTAGTCTCAAATCAAACTAACACATGATACGAGCAGTATGAATCAAAATATGTGTTTCTAGTTTGAAATGACATTTTAGTAAAAAAAAGAACCGGCATAATGAAAATTGAGAAAACACATTTAGATTGTTTTGATACTTTAAGAAAATGATCCATGATTAATTTGTGATGTTTAGGAGTATACTTAACCTCAATACGATACACAGTGTGACCGGTATGACTCCATGTGTTTTTTTATTTAATATGGTCATTAATTTAAGTAAAAAGAACAAGCGATATACTAAAAACCACACAAACACATTCATATTGTTTTGATACTTTAGTAAAATGATCCATGATTCATTTTTGATGTTTAGGAATCTACAACACCTCAATCTGACATATGGTATAACCGATGTGTCTAAAAGTGTCTGTTATAAGTTTAAAATTAATATTTTAGTTTAAAGCGTGTCACTCACTAAAAACCAAGAAAACACTCTATGCTTTTTGTTGATAATTTATGAAATTAATTCCTAATTCATTTCTGACATGTATGAATAAGTCTCATATCAAACCGATGCACGATGCGATCGGTATGACAACTATTAATATTTATGAATATTTATTAACATTTTGTAATATCTAGTAATATTTATTAATATTTATGAATATTTAATTGATATTTATTCATTTATAATGATATTATTACTATTTAATAATTAATATAAGATGATTAATTATTATATCAATATATAGTATTATAATCCATATTATAAAATAAATAATCAACTTAAATTAATTATTAATTAGCAATAATATTTATTGAATCCAAAAATACTTAATATTATTAATATTTAATAATGAATTTAAGAATATTATTTATTATTCATATATAGATAATAATACTAATTATTAATATGAATATCAAATAGTAATTATTATTATTTCCAATGTAGTTATTATTATTAATGTTTCTTAATTGTTGAAAATTATTTGTACGAATTTACAATTATATCAATTATTTGATCTATGGAGCATTATGATATTAGAATTTTTTTAAATAATGTATAAATAATGATTTCAAAAACATAAAACATGTATCATAAATCTAATATCAATCTAATCTACATCTATGGCATAGATGCTTCTATGTCCCATAACCAGTTGTATATAAGATGCATCCACACTAGGTCTATCTACATCTATGCTCTGCCGTTCACTGCTCCCATATATCATTGTTGGCACCCATATCTACATCATCCTATATGACGGGTGGTGGATGTACAATCTCACCGCCTGTACCATATCCTTCCTCTAAGGATAGTGGATGCTGGCTAGAACTCTATCGATCATATGAATAATATGACTACTGTGCTGTGGATTTATGAAAAGAAGAGTCAAATAAATTATCAATCTCAGACTGGTCAACCTATATCGGTGCCTCTAGCTATGAATGAGAATCTGGATATGTATCTATATGATCATGATGAACACCTTCCTCTTGTGCAACATTAGTATCCAAAATAGGGTCGTCACCCCTGTCACATCTATATCAGGCGCAACAGCCTCAACATCGTGTGGAAGATAAAAGAAAATCACACAATATATCTCATCCATGCAAGGAACCAACTCTATCATAGTTCTATGAAGATATGGCTTGTCAAATGTGCCTCCCTCTACTAGATCAGGGATGTGAAGGAGACGGGTGATACGAGTATCTTGCAAAAAAAATAACCTATTAGGTAATGATAATAAAAACCCGTTCAATAGTGGAAGGAATAATGATTACCAAGTCATGAAAGACCAGTCTTTTTCATGTAAGAAATTTTACTGGGGGACTGTAGTACAAGGATGTATAATATAGAAAAATGATTAAATGCATACGTACTGTCCTCATCCCTCGTAATTAGGACTAATGTCATCTGTCCCATAGATCAATATATCCTGTATGATACCTCATCCAATCAAAGTCTCTCTTCCCTGGCATCTTTAGGGAATAAAGTGAAGGTAACTGACTGGGCAGTGTAGGAATGGGATGATGTAATCCAAATTGCCTCATAACTCTATCAGTCTGATGCCACTCGACAATATGAAAATGAATCAAAGGAACCATGCAGGAGCCCATAGCAAGCATCATCGTACAATACTCTAGATGATTCTAGATGGTATCATTAGTATATGGAATGCATGAAACCTGAAAAAAGAAATAATCAATTAATAAATGAAGAGATGTATAGTAAAGAATAATGATTTTAAATATATAAATAATAACAACTTACATCATCTGGACAATGGATGTACAACTTAAGTCTGTAGGAAAGGACATCATATCTGGATGTATCTGAATGTTGATGTTCCTGAATCCACATGTAGATAACATTGTTATAGATATATTTCATAATATAAAGTTATACATTTAAGTTAGACATTAGAAGGAAGTAATAACATACCATCATCCACGTGAAGACTCTTCTACAATATCTATAGAAAATGGAACATGGGCATGTGGATCTAAGTGAGGGATGTTATCTAATATCCACATCTGTTGAAAAATAATGCATCCTATGATCTGCATCTTATCGATGATACATGCGCTACATATCAACCTATATATATATATGTGATATCATCAGAACCCTAGCTATACTAGACTTCCTAGTCAGAATCCTCTAGTAAAGGTAAATACATTAGATGTAAAAATTTAGTGGAGTGATCAACGGAAATTGTTCCATCGATTAGCCTCATAATGTAAACATGTTCAAATTATAGCATGGTGTTCTTGTTGGAATTATTTTATAGATGTGTGAAGTGATGATCTAACAAGGGCATGTGTAATCTACTAACTATGACAGTTCTACCATATTTGTGTACCTCAATGCCTAGTAATCTATGAACAAGATGAAACCAATCTACTATGACTCGACTGGTCACAACCGCACCATCGATGGAGAGGCCCAACATAATGGACACATCCTATAGTGTAATAGTCGTCTCCCCCTTTGTAAAATGGAATGCATGTGACTCTAGCCTCCATATATATACAAGCATAGAAATGAGATAATGGTTGAAAAAGTTGAAGTCTCATATCACTACACCATAGAATCCAACACGATGAAGATGGGGAATGATTATTGGAGGTGGTGTAGAATAATGAAAATAATGAGATTTCTGTACAATCAAAAGTTGCATTGGACATCCCTCTAATCCCAAATATGAAAAATGAGTATCCTGGGATGTGAGTAAAGGAGGACCTACCATCCACACAAATGATATCATCATTACTTTATTTATAGTTAATTCAACAAAAATTTTAAAATTTAGTTGAAAACTACAACAAGAAAAATAAAGTAGGAAATTAGCATGCATAGTTTAGCATTGTGATGAAAAAGAGGTAAAAAAATATATGTGGATGGTGTAATTATTTTAGTCTATGAATTTATTATTTTATTTATCTCCCATAAAGTTTAATTTATTTTAATTTTTTTATATAAATCATCATTGATGAATAACCCACATAGAACAATTGGTTGCATGATATATTAATTTTCATTGTTTGTTTATTTTTAAAAAGTTATTGCATCAAAAAATTATTTTTTTATAGAATATAGAAATGAAGAAAATCATTATTGAAAGAGGTCAAAAATTGAAAAAATCATAAATAAATGTATTCATTACTGAAACATACACAGATTAAAATAATATATACACATTCATGAAAAAATACATAGAATCAATCATGGATAATGGGAAGTGGATATTTTTCCTACCACTTGGGGACATCTCTTATGAGTGTGTCCTTCTATGTAAAAAATGCTACATCGTAGTACCCTCCCCATTACTGAGGCCAGTCCATCTCATTTATGATTCGAGTATACATTGGTCTTCCCTGGGGGCACAACCTAGTAATATCAAGGAAATAATTTAAAAAAATGACATAAATTAAAAAAAAACATAAATGAGAACACAACCAAATTAAAAAACATATAAATATTAGGGAAGATAATCAATAGATCAGCAAGTGATGGGATAGAATCAAAGTCACCAACAATCATCCAATATGTACTATAATAGTTAACCAGGGTGCTCATGCGATAGAATGGGTCAACACAGGTCTCCCATGATATGTTTACTAATGCTGAAGCTACAACAACATTTTCACAGGGATATCAGAAATTTCCTAACCCTAGAATCCCATGTCTAGTTCATTATTTTAATACATTTGGCATAGATACAAGTGTTAAATCCCAAAGGAATGATCAATTTAGCAGTCTTGGTAAATAGATTACATATATGAAAATTACATTACAATTCATAACATAAAATAAAATATGGATAATAAATTTATAATTCCATTATTCTTCTAACATAACCATGCATATCGATCATAATACACATCTTATCATCCTGGGAAAATAAAACATATTAAAGTGCTAAGCTCATATGTTGAGTAATGGTAAATAATATAGGGGAAACTATCATAAATAAGCATAAAATTTATGGTATGGTGTATAACTAAAAAATAATCCTTTTAAACACAATATTGAGCACAATATGGTAAGAATAAATAAAATAATTATATATAAAAATTCACATGGACATTCAACTAGCCGAATAATAACATGAAATATCAATAACTAATCTCATAATGAGGGAATGCATAATGATGTAAATCGGAAATATACCTTCCTAGACTCTTCTAATACATCTAAAAATAAATGTTTAACGTGTCATCAAAATCCATATATGAAAATAAATTGTCAAGGCCTCGACCAAATCCATATATGATAATAAATGGGAAAGGCTTAATCGATGTCCATATCTAGTTAGTCTCATGAGAACTACTAATGCATTGAGGGGATTTTATTAACCAGTCCCCAACCCATAGGTATTTCATTAACTGGACCCCTACCCATCACTTACCAAGTCCAATACATTCTTCATATGAAAAGGGTGAAACATAAACAACAGAAATATTTATATTAACTCTAGCATATAAAATTATAACACATTAACAATAAGCCATGAATGGTATAAAAATAACACTTCCAGAGTAAAGAATATCATAAAATATTAAATACAATATGATAGATTGTATCATAACGAAACCACATCAATTAATCATAAAATACAATAAAGGATGTTGAAATAGAAGAAAATAATCTAATAAAATCATTAATATTTATTGAGAAAATACCTTTTTTAGTTTGAAATAATTTATTCAAAATATGCTCATTTTTAAAAGAATACATTAAAATAAATATATATTTTTCAATATAAGTGTCCCATACCACTGTGAAACATTTAAGAGAAATTTGGAATTTATCATTTTAAAATATTCAAGTCCTTATAAATAAATCCCTAACACCCATTTTGAAAACATGGAAATGAATTAGAAGAATAAATAATTTAAAATTATTTTTTATTTAAATATTCCCTTACATAAAACCATAAAAATATTCTCTTTTCAAACATTTTTAAGAAACATGTATGCGGATGATAAATATTCCCGAGTAGATACCTACAGATAAACAGTCCCCAATAAAAATGAGATTGTGAAATTAACCCTTACCACGTACTTTCCTTTAGTTGGATGTACTTTAACCTCCTATATAATCATTTAAAATATGTAATTAATTCATACTATAAATATATACATTATTTATGATAACATATATGATTCATTTTTGACTTTATATTACCCATTTATTAATAATTCCAAGTTAAAGAAACATTTTGTGTAATAACCGCTTTGTTATTCGTACATGTTTTGACTTATTATATTACTTAGATCATGATTTAATTACTTAAAGAATGTAAAAAATGATTTATATATCATATATATTCAATATATATATATATATTAGAGAATGGAATACACTGTTCATGGAGAAGGTATGTCGTATGTATGCATGAACACTTTTTCTATTTTCTTATCATATTGAATGGAAGAAAGTAAATGAAATATGTGTATATATATATATTATAGTAGGGTTATTAGGTCATATATTTAATACTTATTCATTATATATATTTTTATAATAATTTTTGAGTGGTTAACATGGAATATAGATCTCATCGTGTCGTGGTGACGGTAAGTCGTACGTACGCACGAGTGCCGATATCATTTCCTTAATGGTAAAGGGGTTGGGAAATGGATGGTATGTTAATTATATAGAGAAAATATCATGTCATATTTATTTTTTATATCTATTTTATTCATTATTATACCCATCTGAATAAATTGGTAATGAAAAACAAATTACACCACAATGCGGAGACACTAAGTCATAAGTACACATGCATGGTGATATTGTTATTTGTAGGATAGATTAAAAGAGGAATATGGTTGTACCATAATCATAATAATATATAAGAATATATATTATACTGAAGTTATTAATTTAGTGTGGACAAAACATATGAATATGAAGAAGAAGAAGAAATGAAATTGAATTGAATTGGTAAAATAATTACCTCTTCTTCGAGTATCTCCTTTTGATTTGCACAAGATGACGTTTGAGGATGGAATTCTGCCTAAAGTATGAAATCAATGATGAAGTGAGGGAAGTTGGAAGGATAATTGGGTAGTAGTTGGATGAGACAAATGCTTTTAAAGGTGCGAATAAAAGATAATGAGAGATTCCCTTTTATAAGAGAGGGTGGTCAAAATGTTAACCTTATCTTTTGGATTTAATCCTTAGTTGAACCCTTTATCTCTTACCATAACAACATAAATTTTTACTCTTTATGGTTAATATAGTTACTATAAAATGACAAACGAACCCAAATTGGATCATTTATGAATTATTTAAATTTATACTATTTATTTGGTCTAAAAATAGTTTTTTATTAATTTTATATCATTTAATAAATAATTATTTATTTTTAAATTCTCATTTATGTCAATTTTGACACTATATATTACTTAGAAAATCAATTACTGCATCATCTTTATGTCAATGTTTAATTTAATTATTTATTTTAAAAAATTATAAATAAATTACCATGACATAGATAAAAATTTTATATTTCTAAATATTATTTATAGTCCACCATATAAGTTATATAACCTCATATTAAAAATGTTATAGTTATTAAAATTTGAGTTTAACCTTTTAAACTCTTCTTTAAATAAAATATAATAAATGTCATAATATAACACAATTTGATTAAAATGGATCATAATTTTAGAATAAGGATGATTTTTTTCAAAACACACAAATACAGTGAAATTGGGACAAGTGTGAGGGTAAGTTTATAATTTTGTAATATTATTGTTACCTTTAATTACTAGATTTAACCTTAACCATGTTAAATAAATAAAAATTTACTAAAGTTACTATTCACTAAAAAATTAAGTTGGTCCTATTATAATATAAATACCATAATTTTTGCAACTATGTACCTCTATTTTTACAAATTCAGCTCACAGAAGTGGCTAAATTAAGTTTATTGCTAATGTGGAGAGAAGGCGAGTAAAAGAGACATTTAAATGTTCAGTAAGTTTTTATATCTAATTTTAATATAAAATGATTCCAATGAACTAAATTGTATTGATATATATTATTATATATCTTTTTAATTTTTTAAAAAATTTAATGTATAATAATTATTTAAACTTAATAGTTAGTTTTTAACTAAAATTTAGTATTATTCACTATTCACCAAAAATGAAACTTTTAAGAAAAATACCAAAAATTAACCTGAAGATAATTTTGATATTATGAATTAAATTAATAAATATATTTTTTTTCAATTAACATATATAAAAGTTTCAAAAATTGGATTTAAAATAGGTTCACCATTAATAAGAGGTAAAACATGATCTTACGTGTAATGCAAGATAACTCAGTGTAGTGTGTAGTGTAATCTTAACTTTGTGTATAAAGAATGGAAAAAAATTAATTTATTATAAAATGACAATATTGTGAATTAATGGGGTGTTAAATTATCCCATCCTTCAATAAATTTTGTCCTCACAATTTTTTAATTTGGCTTTTGTAACTAAGGTTTGACTGTACAAAATTCCTTTATTGAAATCCCATATTGGAACAAAGGTTGATAAAAGTTACAATTTAAAATAAATGGAAGTATGAAGGTCAATATAGATAACACATACTAAGGTCCCATTTAAGAAAGAATGGAAATGGAAGATAAATCTAATGATCATGTTCTGATGGAGAGTGATAGAAAACATGATCAGGAGAAAGTTAACAATCAGAATGCTATAAATCTGTGATGATCTAAAGGACCATTTGATTTATAAGAAAAACTAATAGGATAATGTTTTTGGTTTCAATATCCATTCCCTATAGTTATAGAATTTTTTTAATTCATAGACTAAAAATAATGGAAATATACTTATTTTACAAGTAGAATTTCATAGTTTAAACAATTTCTACCACAAACACATCATTCTCTACAACAGATAATAAAATTCAAATACATTTTATTTATCTCAATTGAATAAAGTTAAAAATATGAACTTATTCATCATTTTTAATACTATTTAAATAAATAAAACTATGTTATAATAACCAGGACATCACGCAGGACAGTGGTAGGTGATGCACCCTTGTCGCCCTTCAGTTGCGAGTTCAAGTCTCACAGCTTTGTCAGATGTGACAAGTTGTTACCTAACTGGAGGGTTGTACTTTTTAAAAACTATATTATTATAACATTATAGAATTAAAATCAAACATTAATATCCTATTTATATCCAAACATTAAGTCTCATCTAAAATGCTTCTGTCCAAATTAATAGTCGAATTTTATTAAGGAAGGTAACTAAATTTGAAAAATCAATTTGTACATTAAATTACCCCAAATAATGTAATTTAGCTCTTATTTACACATAACAAATATTTTATCACATTAAAACCCTTAATCAAAATGTTCTTGCTTCTAAATATGTAAGATGAAGTACAATGGAACAATCATTATATGTCACATGATTCTTATAACCATAATTTCATAACATAATTATTGAATCCAAAAACCCAAATACACTAATTATTCAAATTCAAATATAGTGATAGTGAATTCTTGAACTTTATCACTTTTATTTTTGAAGATATATTTCCTTGATTCTTAGGAAAATCATTTGTATAATTTCCCATACGTTCAAAATTGTAGCATTACACATTTATAGGTTCTTTTTTTCCATTTCAATCATGAGCATGATGGCCTTTATCACCAAAAAAAAAGAAAACTCTTATTCTTTTTAAGCAGGCACTGGGGTGTTTCCTTCCATAATTATCATATGTGGGAAAATCCTTCTTTCCCTTATTCCCATTATCTTTCTCTTACTCCACTGTTCTCTTCTTCTAATGATTTCACTTAAGGTCATTAGACATAGAAAATTATTTCTCTATCTTGATATCACATGAGCCTATATATTCTTATATTGAGAATGTTTGGGAGACCAATTAATTTCATAGAAATGGATTTAACCCATAAAAAAATGATCAATATTAATCCTTGGGTTACTTATGTAGTCTGAAGTATGCCATGGTAATCATGAGAATTTAGATTTATATTTACAAAAAATATCATCCTCTTTTTTCCATGATTCAAGAAATGTATCTCTATATCTGCTCTCTCTTCATAAGGGAAATATTTTTCCACGAAAATATCCTTAAAATCATTCCATTCCATATGTAATGACCCAGACCCGAACAACCACCAGAAAAATTCTAAACGGGTCGGATGTTACTACCTTAGGCGCACTTCCCCGAACGCCAAAGGATTCTGACTAGCATTGAGGGGTTGATAGGTATAGAGGGGAGGCTATACCATCTCATAGGATTATAATGGTACTGGTCTGAGAAAAAATATAAAACATTCATAAAAAATAATGGACTCAACAGACTCGAACCAGACCCGTATAGCGGAAGTATATCCAATATCAATAAACAGTAGAAGAAATATTTAAAAAACAACAGTGGAAAGTTAAAAGAACAGCATGATGGACACCACTTGTAACTACTAAAAATAACAAGCATACATACATATAAAATTATTATACAAAAGGGGCGCCAATGACTCACTAATAGTAGGTAAAATAACAAGTAAGCATGATGATACAGAATGAAAACAAAACAAAGTAAACTCTAGCAAGGCATGACCTCAAGGTCCATACCATCTCCATGAAATAGCCAAAGCAGTCTAGCTCCTGAGTAGATCTATTTCCTACACGTAAATCCATAAAGTCTACACACATCCCGAATGGCCCGTGCAGGGTGCGAGATGAATCTCAGTAGGATACCACCCAATGGTACATACCTAATATGAGAGTTTTATCAAGCATGCAGTTATAAGGAAAACAGTAAATAGTATGATGCACAAAAACAAACAAAAACTCCAGTAGTGCTTACCAGCCACCATGGAGTGTCACCTACTTCGGACAATTCCAGAATCTCTATCATGTAACCTGGCACCAAGTTCCCCCTTACACTGCATGTCTCAAGTTATGATGTCCTGAAGTCACACCCATGAAATAGTAGATCAGAGGAATAATGATGCCTATCCTAAAATAGTAAATGGAGGGACAATGATGTCTGCCGTCAAATAAAGCAATCAGAGGGACAACGATGTCTACCCTCAAATAACAGCGAGCCTCTGCCCCCAAACCGATAGACTCAACGCTATCCCCTGAAGTATCCTCACCTTCCATGTGGCACTACTGGAAAAATGATTTTTCCCAATGCTTCTATACCAACGGTTTGTAAAAACCGTTGGTATAGGTACCCTTTCCCAACGGTTTGGCCAAACCGTTGGGAAAGCCCATTTTTTGGCCACCTTTCCCAATGGTTTGGCCAAACCGTTGGGAAAGGATGAATTATGGACAACCTTTCCCAATGGTTTGGCCAAACCGTTGAGAAAGGTTAGCCTATCCCAACGGTTTGGCCAAACTGTTGGGGAAGGCTGAATTCTGGACCACCTTTCCCAACGGTTTGGCCAAACCATTGGGAAAGGGTAGCCTATCCCAACGGTTTGCCCAAACCATTGGTAAAGGGTGTCCACAATTCAACCTTCGGCCAGAATACCCAAAAAAAAAGCAAGACCTTTCCCAACGGTTTTGCAAACCGTTGGGAATGGTCCTTTGATTTTTTTTGGAATCTACCTACGGAGAACATTATATAAATCAAAATTTAAAATAATTAGAACAATACATATATATATTTATGAAATTATGTTAACAAAAGTCATGTTAGGTTAGTGGTTAAGTCATTCCGTTATAAACTAGAGGTCCTGGGATGAAATCCCACCGGATGTTTCTTTTTTGAAATACATATACGAACGGTTTTGAGAACCGTTGGTATAGATTTTCTAATTACTTATACCAATGGTTTTCAGAACCATTGGTATAGAACCTATACCAACGGTTTCCCCAAAACCGTTGGTATAGACCTATTGTCACGGCTTACTTGCCAACGGTCCTCCAAACCGTTGGTATAGCCTATACCAACGGTTTGGGGACCTATACCAACGGTTACAAACCGTTGGTATAGGGTATTTTTCCAGTAGTGTGGCTTCCTATGAGATGAACCCCCAAACCAATAGTACCTAAACCACAACTAATGAGGGACTCTACCCACACGAGTGGTCAAAACTGTAACTTCCCAGTTCCAAAAGCCACCCAGAGGTGCCCGTACCTGGTTGGTCACATGGCCTCAAGAGCATTTCCCTGAAAGCCAGAGGCTACCGACTAGAAACGAGGGCCTTGGGTGTGAAAGTGGGGAAACTAGGCCTTTATTAATAGAGTACATAGTGGAAGTAAATAGATATACAATAGCTGAAGCAGTAATAATACCAAACAACAGTAACAACGGAAGACTAATAAAGAAACAACTGGAGCATATATATATAAATGATGTGTGATACATATATGTCTAGGAAAACAGCAAAAAAAGTCCCAATTCTAAATACAGTACTAAACCAAAGTACAAAAGGAAAACAAATAAGCAACTCCTCAGCATCGCAAGCCTCAGCTTGGTCTCATGCTCTCCAGCTCCAATGCAATCAAGTACCTAAAGTAGAAGGGAACTTGACCTTATCTATACCTACAACAATATAATATGTTTGGTACCAAAATCATGGCCCAAATAGGGCATGAGACTAAATACCAGTAGGCAACCACCATAAGATCTGTGCCTAACAGTCAATGAACATATGACAGGCAGTAAGAAAATAAGTGCAGTAAACAAGGAAGTACCCAAGGTAAAAAATTTACAGTTTCAATGAATTCGGTATTAAAAACAACAACTAATAAAGTAGGAAAACACAAATAGGTAACCATCTGGGAAGTACTCATATCCTATCCCCTCTAGTCCTACCTGGAAACACAAGAAACCCTCTAGGTAGCACACATAGTCTCACCCCTCTGATTCAGCTAAGGTATAGACTCTCTGAGGAAGCACTCACCGTCAGTTCCCCGTATTGTCTCGTATCGTACTAAAGGATCTATATGGAAGCACTCAACATCAATTCCCCATGTTTCCCGCATCAAGGAATTACATACACTCTGGAGAAGCACTCAACGTCAATTCCCACTGTGGTCTCACATTGTATAATTTTAAAGACACTCTGAAGAAGCCCTCAACGTCAATTCTCCCTATGATCTATACACCAAGTTCTCACGGCCCTGTGTAAGTCAAGAAAGTGTGGAAGCGTGTAAAAGCCAAGGTAACCTCAATAACCACATGTCTAGAATTCTACATCATATCATCATATTAGAACAACAGTCACACCATCCTAAAATACTAGGCATCGGAAAGTAAAACGCAAACTAGCAGGAAAACTAGACCCAATGGTCAAAACAAGAAAAAACATGCATGGGAAATACATCCAAAGTACAAAAATTTACCTTATTCACAAACAATAACCTCTACTCAGGAATACAAGCAAAGAAGACAAAAAATAGGGCTAAAACGGTAAACGTGCAATACCCCATTCATGGGTATTGGGAAAATTTGAACATAAAACTCAAAGAATTTCTACAGAAAGGAACAAAACACATACCTTAGCATTGGGAGATCAATATACTTGAACCAAGAGGCATGAATCTCCTTAGAACTATGTAGATCTAAAAAAATTTCTAAAATGTTCAACCCACGATAACTTGTAAAAGAAGAGGAATCATGAAACGAGGTACCAACAGAAGAGAAAACTCACCGATGCGATTACAACGCAATCAATGGTGTTCGAATTGGAGGATGGACAGAGGCTCGAGGTCTCATCGAAGATCCATGGCTGCTCAGTGCTCTCAGAAAAATGGGACCTAAAAGAAGTTAGTTCTGGCGATTAGACGTTACCCCAATGCGTTTAATAAAAAAAATACACGGCGTGTAATTTTGGAGTACACGACGTGTACTCTCTATTTTCGTACTCCACATTAGGGGGCCTCCACGTCACCCCACATGATCGTGTGTGTGTCCATGACACGACCGGAACATGGCCTCCTACGACAACGAAGTACACGATGTGTACTTCAAAATTTCCCAGAAACTCCTCTTTTCTCAAAAACTCCAAAAAATAGAAAAACATACCTGAAAAGATGATCCAGGTTCTTAAAAACTTCCCCCCTTAAATAAAATTTTCCCCAAATTTCCCTAGCACAATGTAGAAGAAGAATCCCCGAATAGTTCCGACCACTGTGCTCATACATCATCCTCCCTCTCCCATGTCTCGTCCTGTACCCGCCTGTGCTGCCATAGCACTCGTTCCAAGGGAACAAAATGGCCACAGAGAACCTTTGTACTGTGATCCACAATCCGTATTGGATGCTCCTAAAACGACGCATCCACTTCAAGATCAACCTCCTCGGGTTGAAAGACATGAGATGGGTCTGAAAAGTAACGTCGAAGCTAAGAAACGTGGAAGACGTCGTGCATAGCTCGATACCTCTGAGGTAACTGCAACCGGTAGGCAACCGTCCCAACTCTCTCAAACACCTCAAATGGCCCAACATACCTCAGTGAAAGATTACCATATCTCCTAATCCTATTGTGTCCCAACCTTGGCGTGACACATAGAAATACCTGATCCCTGACCTTGAACTCCAGAGTTCATCTTCGCTGATCAACATATGACTTCTGACGAGACTATGCAGTAGCCATCCTCTTCCGAATAAACTCTATCTGCTCTGTGGTCTCCTGAACAAGATGAGATCCCAGCAAGGCTACCTCTCCTGCCTCCAGCCAACATAAGGGTGATTGGCATGACCTACCATACAAAGCCTCATAAGGTGGCATCTGAATAGTTTCTTGAAAACTATTGTTGTAGGACAACTCCACAAGAGGGATATGTTTCTCCCAAGAACCACCAAAATCCAGGATGCATGCTCGGAGCATGTCCTCAAGCACCTGAATCGTACGCTAGGACTAACCATCTGTCTGGGGATGGTAAGCTGTACTCAAAAGCACCTGTGTACCCAAATCTTTCTATACCCCCTTCCAGACCCGAGAAGTAAAATGAGCATCCCTGTCTGAAACTATGAAGTGTGGAACTCCATGTAGACGTACAATCTCACAGACGTACAACCATCCCAGATCATCAACACTGAAGGTATCCTTGATTGGAAATAAGTGAGAGACCTTTATAAGTCTGTCGATGACAACCCATACTGCGTCGTTCCCTTGGGGAGACCTCGGCAAACCTATCACGAAATCCATGGAGACGTTGTTCCACTTCCACTCAGGAATGGGTAACTGCTGTAAAATCCCTACTGGTCGCTGATGCTTCACTTTCACCTGCCGACAAGTGGAAAACCTTGTAAAAAAACCGGTAACATACCTCTTCACACCTGGACACTAATACTGACGGTGTAGATTACAATACATCTTGGTGACACCAAGATGAACTACCCAAAATGAGGAATGAAAATCCCGCATCAGTTCCACACATATATCTTATAAAACCCATACGTGTCCCTAAAAATGAAAGATCTCATCCTCGCCTATGGTCCATCTAGGAATAAGGTCCTCTCCTGACACACTCTCCCTTAGGACTAGGCCTTTTGAATCAGATAGCTTCCTCATTCGTACTCGGTCCAAAAGGTTAGAGGCAACATCTATGAAAGAAAGGAAGGTCTACCATTGTCTGTCGTGCACCTCCAAATGCATCTCAGAGAATAGAGCCATAAGCTGCCACTCACTGCTAGCCTCCGGAACTGCCTGTATCTAAGTCCTCCTGCTCAACACATTAGCCACTGCGTTGCCCTTCCCTGACATATAGGCAAGCTCAAAGTAAAATGATTTTAGGTACCCAACCAGCCTTCGCTGTCTCAAATTCATATCAGGCTGAGTGAATACGTACTTGAGACTTTTGTGGTTGGTGAAAACCACAAAATTCTCACCCAAAAGATAATGTCTCCAACAATGTAAAGAATGGACAACATCAGCTAAATCTGGATCGTGCGTCAGGTAATTCCTCTCATGTGGCCTCAACTGCCAGACTCATACGCAACGACTCCTTCTCCCTGTATAAGCACAAATCCTAGCCCGATACCTAAAGCATCACAATACACAATATAGCTCTTGACCAGATCTGACAAGACTAGTATCAGTGATGAAGTAATCCTCCCTTTCAGCTCCGGAAAGGATGAATCGCAAGAATCTGACCATAAGAACTTCACGCCCTTCTTAATCAGACTCTTAATCGGTGCTGTTAAGTGTGAAAAGTCCTGTATGAAGCATCTGTAGTATCCAACCAGCCGCAGAAAACTTCATACCTCAAAGACGTTCTTCGGCTACTCCCAGCAAACTACTTCTCTCACTTTCTCTAGGTCGACTGATACTTATGTCTCTAAGATAATGTGACCAAATAAGTGAATCTGATCTATCCCAAAGTTTCATTTTGAGAGATTAGAATATAAATGATGCTCTATCAGTGTACTCAGAACAATCTCAAGATGTGTGTCATGGTCATGTCGAGTCTGAGAGTACACCAAGATATCATCCACAAAGAAAACCATGAAGGAATCCAAGTACGGATGGAACACTCAGTTCATCAGTGCCATGAAAACTAAAGGCGTGTTCATGAGACCTAAGGACATAACCATATACTAGTATAGACCATACCTACTATGGAAGGCTGTAAGAGGTATATCAGATGGTCTAACACACAACTGATGGTAACCAGACCTCAAGTCAATCTTCGAGTACACCTGGGCTCCTCGAAGCTGATCAAAGAGATCATCAATCCTCAGCAAGGGATATTGGTTCTTGACTGTCAACTGGTTCAACTTCCGATAATACACACAAAGCCTGATGGCACCGTCTGCCTTCTTCGTAAACATGATAAGAGAATCCCAAGGAGAAGTACTGGGTCGGATGAAACCCTTTGCCTACAACTCCTCCATTTGCTTCTTGAGATCCTGCAACTTAGGTGTAGCCATCCTATAAGGAGGAATGGACACCGGTGCCACCCCAGGCACAAGATTAATAGAAAAGTCTACCTCACGCTCCGGAGGAAAACCTGAAAAGTCTTCTGGACAGACATATCTGAAATGATCCACCACTAGAGGGAAGTATAACTGTGAAGTCCCCTGGTCATCTAGATAAAGACTAGAAATATGGACTGTAACTGCTCCCAACCCATGATGCTCTGGACCCGCTCTTCTTTCCTGGACATCCCAATTGCCCTTATGAAGAAAAGATCCACCCTATGGTGATATGAAACTCACCCTGTGATGATAATAGTCGACAACGACCTAGAAGGGAACTAGCCAATCCATTCCGAGAATGAAATCATATCCTGTCATCTCTAGGACATAGATATCCAAAAGGAAGTGACACCCACCAACCTCAAAAGGGCACTCCTTGCACTGACGTACACCAGATGTTCTTGTCCCCAACTGAGTGTCAAGTGTCAAAACATCAGCAGAAGAAAAGATACAAAGCCCAAGGCTCTCCACAACAAAGACAGATATAAGGATATGCGTTGCACCAATATAGAAAAGAGATGAAGATAAAACTGAGGCAACTAAGATCATACCTCAAACTATAGAGGGGATGAGATCTTGCTCCTAATGGGTCTTCTCCACTGCAAAAGTCTGGCCAGCTCCGCGACCCTGTGACCCTGCCTGACTACTCTGAGCTGGTCTACCCTGCTGTCGCTGGTAGCCTGGTGACTGACCACCATAGCTGTGACATCCACCTCAGCCTGAATGCTCGGAAGAACTCCAGTTCCCGGACTGGTGAGAAACTGGTGGAGCTTCTCCTGTACGAGGGGTCATAGATGAACCCTGGTCACCGACTGCTGGTGAGAAGACCTGACAAAAATGCTGAAGGTGTCTCAACTTGCCACAATATCGGAACTCCACCAGGTCTCTCGGACACTGCGGCCTCATATTACCACTTCTCCCACACTGGTAGCACACCACCTGGATACCAGAAGATACATCCCTCCTACTCGGATCTCCCCGTGTAGTCTCCCTGCAGCGCTTCCGGCTATCAGCTGGAAAATCACTAACTCTGGATGTCGATCTGCCATGACTCACAAATTCAGATTCTCTTAGATTCTTCTCCGTGATCAATGCCTGGTTGACGATGAAAGCAATGGAAGTCATCCAGAACATATTCACCTGAGAGCGGATGTTCTATCTGAGGCCATCCTCGGACTTCCTTGCCAGAAATAACCCATCTCCTCCCAGGAAGGGTGTAAAATGATGAAGCTAGGTGAAACAAGAGGAGTACTCCCTAACTGATAGGGTACCCTAATCAAGGCTTATAAACTCCTAGGCTCGGTCGGACCTTAGGTTCTCCGGGTATAAGTAGTCATAGAAGACGCGCTGGAACTCCTCCCAAGATATAGCCTACTGATGACCTGCCTGTGAGATCACAACCCACCATCTCTTGGAGGAATCCCGTAGCATATAAGTAGAAAGATTGACCCTCCTCTATGGAGGCATATCCATATGCTCGAAGATTGTCAGCATGGGTTTTAGATATGACTCTGCAGCCTGAGGTCCTCCTTCCCCTGAGAAGGTGGGAGGATGATGCTGCTAGAAGACCTGCATAAAATTAACCATTCACGGGGTAGGAGGCGATGCTCCCTGAAAGGTCTGCATCATCCTCATGAAGACTTCCCTAAACTGTGCATCAGTTCTAGTAACAGGGATGAATGCTAGTGCCCATAATAGCACAATTGAAAGATCTAATGGAATTACCTGATCAGACGTATCCGGCATCTGATCACTACCCTGCAACTGGCAGAAAACCGAAGGACGTCTCAGTGGCATGACTCTGAAAGGTCAAGATCACACCTTAGATCAGAATTAATAGGGAATGAAACAAGGAAGTGTAAGAAGAGAACAATATAAATAAAAACATTCAAGTTTTACAAAACATGACTACACGGCGTGTACAATTCCTACATGGCGTGTTCCCTAAAGTCATTAACATGGGCATGTACTCCTGCCTAAACCAGTCGGGTAACACCCCAAACGCACGACGTGTTGTCTTAACATACAACATGTACTTGAATCCTATTCCCCTACCCAAGTCCTTGTACACAGTTAAGCCACACATCTCTCCTAAGACAGAACTACACGTCATGTTCATGGTAGACATGGGGTGTAATAAAAAAGCTTCACCTGGACCATGTTGTTAGTGACATGGGCTGTGTACCCATGTCACACTACACGGCGTGTTCCAGACAAACACGGTGTGTACGAGAAGGATAACACCGACCCGTGTTGTTAGTGACACGACCGAGTACCTAGGTCATAATACACGACATGTTCAAACCTGACACGACGTGTATAAGAAGAGACTCCCCCGACCCGTGTTATTAGATACACGACTGGACTCCTAGGATTACACTACACGGCATGCACAACCGGTACATGAAGTGTTCCCACGAGATTTTACCTATCCCGTGTCTCTACCAACACGGCCTGCGACATAGTTAGAGTCTACACGGCGTATACATAAGGTACACGACATGTACTTATGAAAAACAGTTTCTTCCTGAACAGAAGAACACATGGTGTGTAGTCAAAACTACACGACATGTATTCTAGGTATTTCTAGACAGTAATCCTCAGAAAATACTCTGGATCCCAGAAAACACTAAAATGAACACTTAAAGTTCCAAATTATGATGCGTGAGGGCCCATACTCCCCACGAATCAAATTTTGGAATCTCAAAAATGTTATAAACAAGGTAAACAAGTCAATGATCCTCCAAATTCCGGTCCATGAGGGCCCATAAAACCTCAAGAACCAAATTTTGGCATTTATTCAAACAAAACCTTACACAATCAATTCTCTAACAAGAAGCAGATATTTTTATCAAGGCATCTATCACAAAAACATGCATATTTTACACAACATCTATCACAACAACATGAAATTGCTAATGAACCCTAGATGACATGTCAAGAATGCATGACATGTGATTTCTAGCAAGTGCCTATATGATGCATGAGATGACATACCCTCATCTCATCAGGTTGTGATAGAAATAGAACCTCAATAACATAAATAATAACCATCACTAAACATGTGAGTCACCTAATGGTGAAAATAAAGGAAACCATAAACTTGAAAAACTAGAAAATTTCATTAACAAGCACTACTGGAAAAGTAGGATATACCAACGGTTTATAACCATTGGTATAGGCTGGAAAACCGTTGGTATAGGGTATACCAACGGTTTTCCAAACCGTTGGTATAGGGTATACCAACGGTTTTCCAAACCGTTGGCCAGTTAGCCGTAAGGAAAGCCCTATACCCACGGTTTAATTTAAACCATTGGTATAGGTGTTTGAGAATTCTGGGAAACTCTTTACCAACGGTTCTGAACCGTTGGTATAAGTTTTTCCAGAATTCTGGAAAAAGCTTTACCAACGGTTTAGAACCGTTGGTAAAGCTTTTCACAGAGCTGCTGCGCAGCAGCCCCCAGAAGCCCTTTAGAAGCCCTACCACACACCTGTATAAAAAAATTGTGCACAACAGCCCTCCAGTATACCCTCCACTGTACACCTGCATAAAAAATATCACAAAAGCCACATACAGACTTCAAACAGTATAAAAAACACCTAAAATAGCCCAAAAAAACACATATGAAAACAATCATCCGGTGGTAATTCACCTCACCCATCAAATTCCAATACGCAGAATAGTTTGATAAATATCTATTAGAGTTGAATAAGACATTCAGATTGACTCAAATCCCATTTTTTTTGTGATACTAGGTTTGGGTATGTAATGATTTGTGATGAATTTTTCATTGAACTTGTATTGTTTATAATATATGGTGAAAAGATATTTTCTTAGGAGTCTCATCACTTATGACCCCATGAGTGAAACTACCCAACTCATGAAAAAGAGTTTGTGACTATCGTTGATGAGTGTAAATTTCAGTTGTATTCACTTAAAATGATTTCCTTTTGAAATAAAAGAGAGACTTTGAGTGGTGTCATCCACACCACGCCTCAGATTGAGGAGGAGTTGACTCGTACATGTCACAAATGACCCATGGATACATGTCCTAAAGTATCAACAGTATCCGAATGCCTTTGGTCTATTTTCCGTATGTCAGTTGTTGTTTTAACTTAAACTGTTGTCCATTTCAAAGAAAAGTGACACACTTTGAGTGGTTACGGCCACACCGCGCCTCGGATTGAGGCGGGGTTGACTCTTACACGTCACAAATGACCCATGGATCATTGTCCTAATGTTTCAATAGAATCCGAAATCGTTTGGTCGGTTTTCCATATGTCGTTTTTTTTACTTAAAAGTGCATCCATTTTAAACAAAAGAAAGACACTTTGAGTGGTCCCGGCCACACCGGCCCTCTGATTGAGGCAAGGTTGACTCGTACACATCACATATGACCCATGGATTGTTGTCCTAAAGTTTCAACAGAATCCGAATGCATTGGGTCGGTTTTCCGTATGCCAGTTGTTGTTTTCACTTAAAATCATGTTAATTTCAAATAAAAGTTAGACACTTTGAGTGGTGTCGGCCACAAAGCGCCTCGTATTGAGGCGGGGTTGACTCGTACACATAAAAAATGACCAATGGATACATGTCCTAAAGTATCAACAGTATATGACTGCGTTTGGTCAGTTTTCCGTATGTGGTTTTTTTTACTTAAAAGCGCATCCATTTTAAACAAAAGAAAGACACTTTGAGTGGTCCCAGCCACACCGGCCCTCAGATTGAGGTGGGGTTGACTCGTACACGTCACATCTGACCCATGGATACATGTCCTAAAGTATAAATAGTATCAGAATACCTTTGGTCCATTTTCCATATGCCAGTTGTTTTAACTTAAACCGTTGTCCATTTCAAAGAAAAGTGACAAACCTTGAGTGTTCCCGGCCACAACGACCCTCAGATTGAGGCGAGGTTGACTCGTACATGTCACATATGACCCATGGATCTTTTTCCTAAAGTTTCAACAGAATCCGAATGCATTTGGTCGGTTTTCTGTATGCCATTTGTTGTTTTCACTTAAAATACTGTCCATTTCAAATAAAAGTTAGACACTTTGAGTGGTGTCAGCCACACCGTGCCTCAGATTGAGGTGGGGTTGACTCGTACATGTCACAAATGACCCATAAATCATTTTCTTAAAGTTTCAACAGAATCCGAAAGTGTTTGGTCGATTTTACGTATGTCATTTTTTACTTAAAAGCGCATCCATTTTAAACAAAAGAAAGACACTTTGAGTGGTACCAGCCACACCGGCCCTCGGATTGAGGTGGGGTTGACTCATACACGTCAAATATGACCCATGGATCGTTTTTCTATAGTTTCAACAGAATCTGAATGCGTTTGGTTGGTTTTCTGTATGTCAGTTGTTGTTTTAACTTAAACTATTGTCCATTTCAAAGAAAAGTTAGAAACTTTGAGTGGTACCGGCCACACCGTCCCTAGTATTGAGGCGGGGTTGACTCGTACACGTCACATATGACCCATGGATTTTTGTCCTATAGTTTAAACAGAATCCGAAGGTGTTTGGTCTATTTTCCGTATGCCAGTTGTTGTTTTCACTTAAAATCCTGTCCATTTCAAATAAAAGTTAGACACTTTGAGTGGTTCCGGCCACACCGTGCCTCAGATTGAGGAAGGGTTGACTCATACACGTCACATATGACCCATGTATACATGTCCTAAAGTATCAATAGTATCCGAATGCGTTTGGTCCATTTTCCGTATGTGGTTTTTTTTTACTTAAAAGCGCATCAATTTTAAACAAAAGAAAGACACTTTGAGTTGTACCGGCCACACCGACCCTCGGATTGAGGCGGGGTTGACTCGTACACGTCACATATGACCCATGGATCGTTGTCCTATAGTTTAAACAGAATCCGAATGCGTTTGGTCTGTTTTCCGTATGCCAGTTGTTGTTTTCACTTAAAATCCTGTCCATTTCAAATAAAAGTTAGACACTTTGAGTGGTGCCAGCCACACCACGCCTCGGATTGAGGTGGGGTTGACTCGTACACGTCACATATGACCCATGGATACATTTACTAAAGTATCAACAGTATCCGAGTGCGTTTGGTCAGTTTTCCGTATGTGGTTTTTTTACTTAAAAGCACATCCATTTTAAACAAAAGAAAGACACTTTGAGTGGTCCCAGCCACACAGGCCCTCATATTGAGGCGGGGTTGACTCATAAACGTCACATATGACCCATGGATCATTGTCCTATAGTTTAAATAGAATCTGAATGTGTTTGGTCTGTTTTCCGTATGCCAGTTGTTGTTTTCACTTAAAATCCTGTCCATTTCAAATAAAAGTTAGACACTTTGAGTGGTTTTGGCCACACCGCGCCTCGGATTGAGGCGGGGTTGACTCGTACACGTCACACATGACCCATGGATACATTTACTAAAGTATCATCAGTATTCGAATGCATTTGGTCCATTTTCCGTATGTGGTTTTTTTACTTAAAAGCGCATCCATTTTAAACAAAAGAAAGACACTTTGAGTGGTACCGGCCACACCGGACCTCAGATTGAGGCGGGGTTGATTCGTACATGTCACATATGACCCATGGATCGTTGTCCTATAGTTTAAATAGAATCCGAATGCGTTTGGTCTGTTTTCCGTATGCCAGTTGTTGTTTTCACTTAAAATCTTGTCCATTTCAAATAAAAGTTAGACACTTTGAGTGGTGCCGACCACACCGTGCCTCGGATTGAGGCAGAGTTAACTCGTAAACGTCACATATGACCCATGGATACATGTCCTAAAGTATAAACAGTATCCAAATGCCTTTGGTCCATATTCCATATGTGGTTTTTTTTACTTAAAAGCGCGTCCATTTTAAACAAAAGAAAGACACTTTGAGTGGTACCGGCCACAACGGCCCTCGGATTGAGGCGGAGTTGACTCGTACACGTCACATATGACCCATGTATCGTTTTACTATAGTTTAAATAGAATCCGAATGCGTTTGGTCTGTTTTCCATATGTCAGTTGTTGTTTTCACTTAAAATCCTGTCCATTTCAAATAAAAGTTAGAAACTTTGAGTGGTGCCGGCCACACCACGCCTCGGATTGAGGCGGGGTTGACTTGTACACATCACATATTACCCATGGATACATTTCCTAAAGTATCAACAATATCCGAATGCGTTTGGTCCATATTCCGTATGTGGTTTTTTTACTTAAAAGCACATCCATTTTAAACAAAAGAAAGACACTTTGAGTGGTACCGGCCACACCGGCCCTCGGATTGAGGCGGGGTTGACTCGTACACGTCACATATGACTCATGGATCATTTTCCTATAGTTTAAACAGAATCCAAATGCGTTTTGTCTGTTTTCCGTATGCCATTTGTTGTTTTCACTTAAAATCCTGTCCATTTCAAATAAAAGTTAGGCACTTTGAGTGGTGCTGGCCACTACTTCAAAGCACATTTTCCATATCATTTTCCACATGCATAAACATGAAATACATGGATAAATAAGAAATCTAAGTAAAAAAAAATAGAAATATGAGTATCACAGTACCAAGGAATACTAAAGGTCTAGGTAGTAGACTAATCATACAATAAAAATCAAGTGCGAAAAATAGAATCCGAATGCAATGTCCCTATGAAGCAGAGGAAAACCCCAAAGTGGAAAAACACGTTCAAAAATAAATAGTTTTACAGAATTCAAAAATGTAATGGATCAATCTGCCTCTGATCACCATCACCATCACCACTATCATCATCAGCCTCATCCTCTCCGCCATCTCTATCCTCTTCGTCATCCTAGTCATCGTCCCCATGCTCATCGTCAGCCTCATCCTCATCCTCGGCATCATCCTCGCCCTCGGCCCCATCCTCTCCCTCGGCCCCATCCTCACCCTCGTACACATCTTCATCCTCGCCATCTTCCTCTTTAGCATCCTCGTCATCACCAGGAACGTCATCATCTCGATTTCCACTAGAGCTGCTGCCTGGTGCATTGGATGATGCACCCATCGACGACATAAATGTCTGACAAGCCACACTAGCCTCTGGTGGAAGTGATGAAGATAATGCTTTCATCAGTTTCATAAATTCTCTGTCTCTTGTTTGAACTTGTACTTCTAACTCTGTGACCCTTTTATCAGACTATCTTGCAGGCTCCTTGACCTGATCCAACTCGGTGGTACTAGAATGGATACATGGAGATGACCAATACCTCGTCGAGACTATATTCTTACCAGGTCGGCAGCGTACTCGACCAGAGTGCTCATCTCCCAAAACCTGATATAAATGATCGTGTGGCCCAAAATTGTCAGGCTCCTGGGCATCACGAGCCTCTAAAGAAGCCTGTAAAAAATATTAATAGATTATTAAATTTCAAATTAGATATTAAACTTTGAAATAAACAAATTAAAACTTACAATATTCTCTTGGGTCGGTTCATTTATCGCAGTTCCATATTTTATTCTTCTACTCGAGCAAAACAATTTTGCTCGAGGGATACGTCCTTCAATATTAATTTTGTGCTTCTGTAATGACATTGAAACAATATAAAGTGAAAGTATAATCATATATTAATTATTCAATAAATCACATAATTTAAGTAGGATCCACTAAAAAGGGAAAGTCCTAAAGAAAAATTATAAACAACTATATCGTACCTACTGACTCTCATGATCTGTCATAGTTGTGTGCCCCAAAGTGTGGAGGTATTGCTTTGAATCAATGTTTTTTTTTCAGAAGATTCCTAAATAATGATTAATAATTAATAAGATTATATTAATGAAAAATATGAAAACTCTCATTTAAATAACTCAAATGAGATTAATACCTTAAATTTGGCAGTCTCCCAATGGGTAATCATTTGGTGATATTGCTCTGTCGGGCAGTCATCCACGATAGGTAATGTCTCTAACTCCGTGCCCACTCTATCACACCAGCCAATATACAATTCATTCTTATAAGCTCTCCAAAGCTCTCCTAGCTCTTTTAAACGCGCTGGTCGTGCACCTTCGCCATGAGGGAAGTTAAACCGAAGCTGAAACCAAATTGATTAGTTCATTTAAATACAAAAATATACTACATTAAATCCAATATATTTTTTACCCATATTTGTGCCCACGCGTTATCCTTGACTTCGGGTGGAAGATGTCTCCAAGAGAGAGGGCTGACCGGAATGATATCAGAGTATTTGGCTAGCGTCGCCAAAAAACCCCAACATTGCTGCCCAGATTTCTCAATCATTTTTCCATCAACATTGTATTCAACCATCAACTGTGTCTGGCGGTTCCATACCGCACGCAAGCGAGTACGCCCCCTCCCCCGCCTCCTATCTGTAGATGAATCTGTTATCAAAGAAAAATAATATCAATACAAGTTATAATAAAAATAAATTTTGGTATAAAAATTTGATAGAGTTATATAAATATACCTGTGGTAGTCGGATCAATGGGTGCAGAAGCTGAAGGAATATCCTGTACAGGTGGAGTGTCCCTCAGTGTATGCTCCTCAACCACATACTGTGTCGCAGCAGGAGTCGAAGAAGGTGGAATATAATAGCCCGAAGATAATGAACCAGAAGCAAAAGATGATGGCATAGACGTCTGACCAGCTGGTAGTGTAAACATTGGAGGTCTAAATATCTCATATGTCCCTGAAGACACGCCATGATCAAAATAGGGCGTAGAAGATACGTCTGTGGTAGTGGGTCGTCTAACTCTCGCCCCACGAGCCCTCGTACCACCATCCTCAGTACCGGGACCACTAGATGATCGTCCATCTCTGACACCACCCCCTCCTACCACCAACCTCTCTACTGGGAGCAATATTAGGATCCTCATCAGATATCTGTCGTCTAGGGGGTGGAACCTGAAAAAAAGTTTGATAGAAAAGTAAACACATGATATTATAAGTTATTGAAATATTTATATTTGAAATAAAATACTCACAATAGGGATGAGTGGAGGAACACCCATCTGTACCATGTGACTATTATTATCTGTCATCTTTTTCTGCCGCCTCTCTTCAATGGGTGTCATTTCCTGCAATGAAAACAAATATGGATGTAATTAGAAACAGATAACTAATGTGTAACCCAAAAAACAAAATATAGAAAAACCATTATGATAAAAAGAACATAATGAAACAGAACATTTATGGTGTTATGAAGGTAAGTACTAGGATACACACTCTGAATGATGTAGGTGAAACATGTAGGTGAGAACACGACTGTATGATTCTATATATTTCCCACCAGAACTTCGGGTTCACAATCAACTCTGAAAATTGAGCTGTTGGGGTCATCATAAGTAATAAACGGATTGCTTCCAATTGAAGTAGGGATAGTGTCAACTTCATCATCACCATCATCAAAAACATGTCTGGGATTTACTTCAATAATTACACCGAATTTAGGATGACGATGATCTTTGACATAAAAAACTTGTTTCACCATTGATGCCAATACATATGGTTCATCGGTGGCAAGAGTGCGAGTCATGTCAATAACTCGAAATCCACAATCATCAATAAAGGTGCCTTGCCTCGTCATTGAATCAAACCATTGACATTTCATCATCGTGACTCGACCATGTGAGTAATAATCCAAAATTATTATTTTCTCCACGACACCATAATAAGAAACATTTTCAGAACGAGGTCTAGTGTCCGATGAACTGGCATAACAGTCTATTGTGGCAGTTAGCATAACACCATTATGCTGTGTTCTGATGTTTATTGCTTGTTCAGTGATAATAAATTTGTATCCATTGATCATAAGTGATTTACAAGCATGAACCATGGTATTAGGACCAAAAGCCAAAGCTCTTATTTCCTCAGAAACAGAGTCTGTAGGCAAACTCGATACCTGAAATATAAACAAATAGTAAACTTAATTAAATATTATTTTTATTTAGTTATTACAGAAATATTATTACCTTCAATTTCAACCAAGCAGAAAACCCTTTTCTATGCAAAGTCTCCTTCTTTCTCAAAGATAAAGAACGATGATTTCTATATATCAATTCTTTATGTTCCCTGTAGATAAAAATAATAATAGTTTAACAAATATTTAAAATTACAAGAGATAAGATAAGAGATACATGTACAATTAACTTACTTGATATACTCATCGAACAAATCACAATTGAATAACACTGTGCGATGTTCCATCTCTCGCTCTTCAAGGCTTAATGTTGTCAATGTATATGATCCCGGAATTCCTCCTATCTGAGGAAGTGATGGAAAACTGGGTTCAATTTTCCCATACTGTTCTTCTTCATTTCTCATTGGTCTGTTTATTATCGTAGTATGATCAGACAAATACATTGAGCATAAATCCATACATTCTTGAGCCAAGTAACTGTTTACAATAGAACCTTCGGGATAATTCCTGTTCCGAACATATGATTTCAATGTGCACATGTTTATTTCAGTTGGATACATCCAACGGAAAGCAACGGGTCCTACAAGAAGTATTTTGGTCAGAAGATGGATAGTCAAATGCAACATGCATGTAAAAAATGATGGAGGGAATATTTTCTCTAACTCACACAAAATTAATGGTGTCTCTGCCAACAGTTTTTGCACGAGGGATTTGGACAACCTCTTAGCACAAAGATCACTAAACAAATAGCACAACCGAATAACTGAGACTCTAACATTATTGGACAAGAGATGACGGGTTTCTATTGGAATCAACTCATTCAAAAGGACGTGATAATCATGAGTCTTCAAAGATTTCAACTTCAACTCTTTTCTGTTGACCCGTTTTGATATATTGCTTGAATAGACATCAGGAACCTTAATAGTCTCTAGCACTTCCAGAAATTGATTTTTTTCAGCAGGAGTCATCACATAAGAAGCACATGGAACTTGCCATTTATTTTCACTGATACAGACAGGATGCAATTCTGGTCTGATCCCCCAATCTACCAAGTCGCGCCGAGATCGTAAATCATCTTTTGTCTTCCCCTTGAAATTTAGAAGAGTCGAAAGCAACATTTCACATATATTCTTTTCAATGTGCATTACGTCTAAGCAATGACATAACAAGTTGGTTGACCAATATGAAAACTCAAAGAATATACTCTTCTTCTTCTAATTGTAACAGGTATCATTGGAAACATTTTTCATCTTTCTAGATTTCATTACACTCTTCCCAAATGAATAACTGAAATATTTCAATTCATTAAGCACATCAGTTCCAGACATACGCTGAGGTGGATTGTAATTCTCCATGGTATTGTCAAATCTTCGACGATTGTTTCTATATGGATGGTTCATTGGAAAGAATAGTCGATGTCCCATAAAACTAAAACTACGATGATATTTCAGTCTTCTCGATCGAGTATTCTTCATACAAACAGGACATGACAATTTTCCTTTTGTGCTCCATCCAGACATCATTGCATAAGCAGGAAAATCATTGATAGTCCACATAAGTGCAGCACACATCTGAAATATGTCTTTCGAACATGCATCATATGTGGGCACACCCACATCCCAAAGAAGTTTCAACTCTTTTATTAAAGGTTGTATGTATACATCTATATCATTGCCGGGATCAGAAGGGCCAGATATTAGTATACTCAAGAAAGTGTAAGGCTTTTTCATACACAACCAAGGGGGAAGGTTATAAATGTGTATGAAAACCAGCCATGTGCTGTGCGAAGTAAGCATCTGCCCAAATGGATTAAAACCGTCACATGAAAGACCTAGTCTCACATTACGCACGTCGGATGCAAATTCAGGATATTGAGCATCAAATCTCTGCCATGAAAATCCATCTGCAGGGTGAACCAACTCTTCATTATTCTTTTTTCTCTCAGTGTCATGCCATCGCATTTTTACAGATATTTCATCAGACATGAAAAGGTTCTGTAATCTGGGGATCAATGGAAAGTGCCACATTACTTTTTGAGGCACACGAGATGGTGTTCCATCATCTTTTGGCTTCCATCGGGAGGTTCTGTATTTTATACAATCATTTCTTTTAGTAGTTTCCTCCCAAAATAAGCTTCAATAATTCGGGCAAGCATGATTTTTTTTTGAGAATCCAAGTTCATCAACCAACTTCCATGCCATATAGTGGTTTGAGGGAATATCTGCATCATCTGGAAGTAAGTCCTTCAAGAAGGTAAGAATGTAATCAATTGCAGTATTTGAAATCCCATACATAATTTTCCCATGAAATAATCGGATTAAAAATTACAACTTTTTCATTTTATCACACTGCCGATATACTGGAGTCGTCGCAGCATCATTCAATTTTTTCACCCTATCAACATCATCATTTTCATTGGACACATCATGAGTGCTTGTATCGAAATCTTGTTGGATGGACATCCTTTCCTTCTCATGATGTCAAATAAATGGAAACCGATCATATATCAAACTCTCCAATTCAGTCCTATCATTTGGATCATCAACATTTTGAGATTCCATTTTCTCTCCATTGTGATACCACACATAATAGTTTGTTTGGAAACCATATTTGGTGATATGATAGCTAACTGCTTCACGGCCCAACCAAGGTCTTCCAACACAATTAAAACATGGGCAGTGTATGCGACCACTATCTGAAGCCTTGTCAAATGGAAAATCTAGAAATCTTTTCAAATTATTTTGAAAATCAGTTGAAATCCGATCAGTTTCGTACATCCAACTTCTATCCATTCTGTAAAAAAATCACAATAAGTCATTTCAAATCAATTCAATAATATTAAAGTTTAATCAAATAAATATTTACGTAAATGACAATTGTTTACTCTATATAAAAGCATAACTGACAAATTACTCTATATTAGAATCATATTAAGAAATACAACAAAATACAATGTATATAAGAAAATAAGATACAAAATTTCTAATGCCTATATTCAAGGATTGACCAGTAAGATATTGGAAGTGGATCAAGGAATACATAATCCTTAAGGGTCTTATTGGGAGTATATGAGTTTTATACTTTAACTTCTTCAAGTAGATCAGGATGAGGAGTAGGATGAGGATCATGGGAGTGGCGGGACTGTCTAAGGGGGGTGTGGCGTGTCCAGGGGGGTGCGGGGTGTCTAGGGGGTGGTGGGGCCGTCCGGGGGGTCGGAGGTGTCCAGGCGGTGGGGGGCTGTCTAGGGGGGTCGGGGTGTCCAGGTGGGCGGGCTGTCTGTGGGGATGGTCAGGTTGTCCAAGGGGGTCGGGGTGTATAGGTATATTTATATGAAAAGAATACCCCCACAATAATCATGCAACCTTGTCATTAGTCTACACCCCTAGAACACATAAAAGAAGCTAGTATGGACATTTACTAAAATATTTAACACCATACGAATGAAAATAAACTCGAAATATAGTTTGAGAGGATATAATGGTGTGTGTGAAAAAAATGATATTAAAACAATTTAAATGAATATGGAACAAATGAGGGTTTATAATACACTAAGAGTACCTCAAACAATCCAAAACCACTATAGCACCACATATTCAACTTCATGAAACAAGACATGGAAATATTACCTACGTCTTTACTGATGACCACCTAATTAGAACACTCTATTTATGGTTCTTGAACACAAGGAACAAACAATGTTTGGTCTCTACCAACTCAATCACCCCCTTGTAGATCATAATCTCGTTTCCCCTTATACTAAAATGGTCTCACTGGAAGCTACTATTAATACCGGACCTAAACCATTCATTCTCCATAAAACAATGATCAAAGAACCATCGGAGGTATCTCTCATATAACCACAACCATTTTTATCTATGATGTAACGAAATTCACAAGAATAACTTTTATTCAATAACCTTTTGGTATATAATGTGCATAAACAATGGTTCAATTATATGGTTCATCACATTCCAATTTATTAATCACCCATACATGATAAAAATTGAACATTGACTTTCATTTAATTACAACCATAATATTTAATTTAATTCTTAACAAGCATAGAAGCATGGAAATTGGAATCTAATAACTTTAATTAGTCCCCAAAACTTTTTAATAAATTTAACATGAAAAATAAAACACTTTGAAATCTAAATAATCACTATGAAGTAAAATGAGCTTGGAATTCTATTGCACAAGTAAAAACACTCAACGATGGAATATATGAAAAGAATATTAATATAAATTATTAAAACAAGATAATAAAGTAACAATGAATGTTAAAACTAAACATGTGATTGAATTTTATAACATATAATAAAAATTTCTTGGTAATGAAACATGAAAGGAACATCAAACAATTAGACAACTGTCTAATGAAATCTATATGGGATGGAATGTGCATGGAATTTAAATAAAGAACGGAAACATAAATTGTGCTAGAACATAAATTTGACTGGAATATGAGAATAGAAATTGGTCTCATCCCACATCAAAATCAAAACTAAAAACTAAGAAAATACCTCAGCCTTGGATGGGATGGAGGAAGAGAACCCGAAGAACCTCCAAACTCGCCTCCAAAATCGCCCAAGAGCTCCCGTTTAGGGCTCTGGATCGCAAATGGGGGAGAGGGTCGGCTACTGCCAATTTGGGGGAAAGTTTTCCCAACGGTTTTTAAAAACTGTTGGTATATAACTCCGAAATCCCACTTTTACCAACGGTTCTCATTGAACCGTTGGTAAAAACACCCCTATACCAACGGTTGTGATGAACCGTTGGTAAAAGCTTCCAAAAAACCATCTATACCAACGGTTATCAGAAACCGTTGGTATAGATGGATATTCCCAACGGTTTAGTAAACCGTTGGGATATAAGTGCTGGGAAAACTCTATTTTCCAGTAGTGAAGGTAGATTGGATTTTCCCTGTACACGGGTTAGCTACTCACAGGCACAACTTAATACCAAGTTCCTATTCCGTCCTATCCCTGACTATAGGCTCCAAACAACAAGTCAAGAGAAAATAATTTCTATGATACCACTTTGTAACGTCCCGGTTTCGGAACCCACCCAGAGGTGCCCGTACCCAGTTGGTCACATGGCCTCAAGCGCATTTCCACGAACTCCAGAGGCAACCGACTAACAGTGAGGGTCTTGGGTGTGAAAGTGGGGAAACTATGACCTCATTGGTAGAGTATATAGCAGAAGTAAACAGATATGAAATATTGGAAGTAGTAATAATACCAAACAACAGTAACAACAGAAGACTGATAAAGAAAAAACTAGAGCATATATATATAAATGATACGTGATACATATATGTCTAGGAAATAATCCAAACAAGTCACAATGATGAATATAGTACTAAACCTAAGTACAAAAGGAAAATAGATCAGTAACTCCTCAGCATCAAAAGCCTCATCTTGGTCCCATGCTCTCCAGCTCCAATGCAATCAAGTACCTGAAGTAGAAGAGCGCTTTCCCTTATCTATAACTGCAACAATATAATCTGTTTGGAACCAAAATCATGGACCAAATAGGGTGTGAGACTAAATCCTAGTAGGTAACCACCACAAGATCTATGCCTAATAGTCAGTGAATATATGACAGGCAGTAAGCAAATAAGTGAATTAAACAAGGAAGTACCCAAGGTAAACAATTTACAGTTTCAATGCATTCAGTATTAAAAACAATATCTAACAAAGAAGGAAGACACAAATAGTTAAGCCTCTAGGAAGTACTCATAGCCTATCCCCTCTAGTCCCACCTAGTAATACAAGAAACCCTCTGGGCATCACACACAGTCTCACCCCTCTGGTTCAGCTAAAGTATAGACTCTCTGAGGAAGCACTCACTATCAATTCCCCCTATAGTCTCGTATCGTAATAAAAGCGCTATGGGGAAGCACTCAATGCCAATTCCCCCTATGGCCCGTGTCGAGGAACTACAGACACTTTGGGGAAGCACTCAACGTCAATTCCCCCTATGGTATCACATCGTATAATTATAAAGACACTCTAGAGAATCCCTCAACGTCAATTCTCCCTATGGTCTATACACCAGGTTCTCACGGCCCTGTGTAAGTCAAGAAAGTGTGGTAGTGTGTAACGGCCAAGGTAACCTCAAGAACTACTTGGGTAGCATTCTACAACATATCAGCATATCAGAACAACAATCACACCATCCTAAAATAATAGACATGGGAAAGTAAACAACATCTTAGCAAGAAAATTAGACCCAAAGGTCAAAACAGGAAAAACATGCATGGGGAATACATCCAAAGCACATAAATTTACCTTATTCACAAACAATAACCTATACTCAGGCATACAAACAAATTAGGAAAACAATAGGGATAAAATGGTAAACAAGCAATATCCCGTTCATGGGTATTGGGAAAATTTGCACATAAAACTCAAAGTATTTCTACAGAAAGGCACAAACCACCTACCTCAGTGTTGGGAGATCAATATACTTGAACCATAAGGCTTGAATTTCCTTAGAACGCTGTAGATATAAAAAAACATCGAAAACATTCAACCCACAATAACTTGGAAAAGAAGAAGAATCATGAAACGAGGTACCAGGAGAAGAGAAAACTCACCGATGCGATTCCAACACAATCAATGGTGTTGAAATTAGAGTACGGATGGAGGATCGGGGGATCATCAAAGATCCGTGGCTGCTCGGTGCTCTTGGATGAATGAGACCTAAAAGAAGTTTGTTCTGGCGATTAGACGCGACCTCGGTGCGTTTAATAAAAAAAATACACGACGTGTACTTTTGGAGTACATGACATGTACTTTCTGTTTCTGTACTCCACATTAGGTGGCCTCCACGTCACCCCACACTACCGTGTGTGTGGCCATGACAAGGACAGCAGACGGCCTCCTATGGAAACGAAGTACACGGCGTGTACTCATAAAGTACACAGCATGTACTTCATAAATTTCCAGAAACTCCTCTTTTCTAAAAAACTTTAGAAAACAGAAAAACATACCTGAAAATATGGTCTAGGTTCTTATAAAAACCACCTCACCAGAGAGTCTCAATGTGTGTACACCACTCAAAGTTCTGGGGTGAGCGATAATCACCAAAATAGTACCCAAGGCACAACATCTATGACACCTCGTGTCCCTAAGACCATGACGCTCAAGTCCGACAGCCTCTCCATCCATGTAACCTGGGCTATGCCCAACCTGACAGTCACCCTACCTCAAGCCGACATCTATGATGCCCAATCCCATGGTTAGGACAACCCAATGTAACTTGGGCCGAGCCCAACCAGTGATCAACACCACTCAAGAATATATGGGCCACGCCCAACACAACCACAAGGGTTCTAGCATATGCAATTCAAAAATTACATATAAAATCAAAAGAATTATTTTAAACAGGAAAAACTAACTAAACAGTTGAATTTCACTAACCAAGTGTTTTCCCATACCAGCATTGAGGTCTTTAAAGCCTCTAACAATTCATATAAATGTTTTAAAAACTAAACTCAATAGTTTAAAACAATACAATTCACTTATAACCATTTTGGTATCCCCCGACCAAAATTCCCTAATGAGAAAAGACCACTCACCTGACACCATTCAATAAAAATAGGTAATGTGGCATACCCAAGGGCATCCCAAAGGTCAAATAAACAATTAAATAGGAAATATCAAGTAAAATAGGGTTATGCTCAAATACCAAAAAACGTTCCAAATGTCGCACCACCCAAAAGTATGTGAAAACACAAAAATATGTATGCACCACCAATCTGAGACTTATATATGTAGGCACGTCCGATATCGAGATCCAATTCAAAGTTGATCTTAGTAGATCTATGTTTCCATAAAATCCCAGTATTTCCACTTGGATGTAAACTGCGACGTGTGAGGCAAAGAATAAAGAACAGAATAGGGTGTGTGGGTTTAGCCTTACTATTGCAATCCCACAACAAACAAAAGATTGAAGAACAAACTTCAGTTGATGATTCTAAGGCAAGGTATATAATTCGGGTTTTTGGAATGGACCTGTTCCAAAGTTGGGGAAGAAGTAGGTGTTTCCCGAAATTAGACATAACGCTCTTTCATTGAAGAGAATAAAAATAAAATTACACACAGTGTATTAAGGACTACATTCTGTGTAGTGGCCTTGTCTGTACTCCGACTTAAGCGGAGGTAGCCACATGGCTTGGATGCGCCACAAAGGTTGACACAGGGCTTGAACTTAGCCGGTACGTAGAAAGGAGGATACACAACATGTTGACCAACACTAGACGTCGTGTAGTAGGAGATTCCTACACGGTCATCACATGGAATGTACTCAGAGATCACACTGCCGGTACATGCATAACTCATACACGGTGTGTACTTTAGAGTACACAGCGTGTAGTCTGGAAATTTCTATAACTTCTCAGATTTCCCCAGTTTTTCTCAGAAACAAGTAAAAAATTCAAATAGTGTCGGGATTTTGACACCTTCTAAAAACCCGGGTTCTTACAATCTACCCACCTTAATATATCTTATCCCTGAACTATCAAACAAAACCCAAATATGGCACCAAACATTCCACCCCGATCAAAGTAACCCTAACTCCCCTAGTATCAATGATTCTGGATAAATTCCTTAAGGAGATCCCCACCTTAAGTACTACCTAACTCGGTCTCAAACCTACAAAACTCAATAAATCAAGGGTTCACTATCCAGTTTCTGGACTCATGGTCCTCTCGTGACGCATCGTCACCCTTGTACCCCATTGGTTCTCATGTGTCATTTCTTACACCCAAATGTATCCTCCACTGCATTGGTGTCCGCCTCAACGAGGTCCTGCATCCCATGGACACTCAAAATAAAACTTGATTCCATGCACCACAAGTAAACTGCATACTCGATGCCCCGATGCCATGACATCTCAAGTAACCCGCATCCTTGATGCCCCGATGCCAATGGAACCTCAATTAACCTGCATCCTCGATACCCCAATTCCACACATCTCATACATATATATAAATATATCACGCACCCGATATGGATCCAATCCCACTAACTAGTATCTAGTCAGTCCACTTAAATCCTGTGCACCTTGTGCACTCAAAACAGACATGCCTCAATAGGTCATGCCAAATGAAAACAAGAAAGTCATGACCACACTCGCAGTGTAACTTTAACCGTCATTGGATCTCTAGCCTACTCAGCCTCTGGAAGCTCCACAACATGCATCGGGCCTGAAGTACAACTACCTGATGCCTGACCTCCTTGCGATGCTGCTCCAGTCCCTGGACATTGACCCCTCAAATGGGTCCTGCTGCCTCTGTCACGTCCTCCGTGTGTGGCTAAAACTTGGCTACCTTCTCCTAGTACCAAACCTGAACCAATTCCAAATGCCACAGTCTGTCCTGGTCCCTGCCTACTAGCTATTTGAGAAGGATACCTACAAAACATCTCCAGATTCCTGACCTGTCCACATGTCTGGAACTCCTTTGGAGGCCTATCAAACTGAGTCTGAACATGTCATGACTATCCAAACTGAAAGAAAAACACTAAAGTACTGCTACAAGATTGTCTAGTTGAGTCCTTGGTCTGACTACCTTGCTGGAACTCATCTCATCCTCGCTTCCTGATATCCAAACCATCACCTGATGCCATCTCCCGACCAACCTGGGGCCTATCCCTCTGGTTTCCCTCTGTTATGAGAGCCTGATTTACCACCTATGAGAAAAAACCCAGCCTGAAGATATTTACCAAGATTCGAATGACATGTCGTAATCCATCCTCGAAGTGCCTCACCCTTGTCGAGTCATCACTTACCATACCAGGTGCAAAGCAAGACAACTCAGTGAAAGTAGCTGAATAGTCCACGATGGACATGTCTCCTTGTTGAAGGCTCAATAACTCCCGAGCTCTCTCTTCCCTCAGTGTCTCTGGGTAAAAGTGCTCGAAAAAAATTGTCCTCTAAGTCTTTCCATGCTATTCCCTAGTGTCTACAAGCCTGAACATGCACATCCCACCAGCGCTTTGCCGGTCCTCACAATATGTATGTCACTAGCTTGACCCTCCACCCTGGAGGCATCTTTAGCAGCTCAAAGATCATCTGGACGCTCTCTATCTAGTTCTCAGCCACCTGAGGACCACCCTCAACTTGAAAAAGTGATGTGTGATGCGACTGGAACTCCCATGTCAGATATTCCATAGATGGATCTATACCCCACGCACCACTATCAATCCCATGCAAGACATGTACCAGGTGATCTTGGATTTAGTCGTTGAGCCATGGTCCGAACGCTGCCAAACCCTGCTGTTGTGCTTCCTGAACTGGATCCTGGCCCTGTTCTTATACCTGATCCTATGGCTGCAGCTCATGATCTGCCTATACTGAATCCTGAACCGGACCCTGCTCCTGCAGCACTGTACCATCTCTTGCATGACGCTCCATCTAAGTCGTAAAAAAAAACCCTGCTGAATACCATAAATGGTCAGACAACCCATATATATATATATAACAATATATATTCAACGTAGATAAGGAAAGTAGTAAATAGGAAACATAAAATGACTACCCTTACTCTCCCCTATCGCAACCCATTCTCATGACATCCTGACCTCATGGCATCCTTACCCACCCTCAATAGAGACAAGTATCAAAAGTTCCTCGGGCCATGCCCATCCCGACAACTAACGTTGCCTCAAACTGATGACCAAGTTGCCCAATCCTGGTGAAACAAATCACCTCAACCATAGTACCTGCCTACTCGTACAAGATCCAGGCCCAAATACCCTACCACATACAATTCTACAAATATATAAAGCATGGAATAACACATTGAAATCAACAAGAAATTCTATCAGGAATTTTACCTATTCACATTTCAAAGAATACAAATCATGGAAATTTGATATTATTCACATGGAATTATCACTTCACAAAGAATACATGAAATATAAACTTGAAATACCCTAAAATTGTGCCTATCAAAAGCCAAAAAAACAGCCTTTCCATACCAGGCCAAGGTCCAATTCTCCTTTACTGCACCTGGTTAAGTGTTACATATCACAATAAATAACATCACACACCAAGTGAGCCACCGAGGTGGAAATCATATAAACTGTAATCTGAGCAAAAGAAAGACAAAAATTCCCACCCAAGGAAACATGGTCCATCACTCAACTTGGGGCTACAGGAACCCAAGAATAATCTTGAAACCCATCTCCAGTCAAAACCTCTATCCAGTATACCATATCCCAAATAGTAAAACCAGCAGTAATAAAAAGAGAATCCTAAATCTGATTAGTAGCTAGAATAACACTACTACTAAATCCCTGTCAAGAACTGCTCTGATACCAATTTGTAATGACCCATACCCGAACAACCACCTAAACAGTGCTAAATAGGTCGGGTGTTACTACCTTAGGTGCACCTCCCCGAACAGAAAAGGGTGCCGACTAGTAGAGAGGGTCTGATAGGTATAGAGGAGAGGCTATACCCTCTCAGAGGATAATAATGGTACTGGTCCAAGCAAAAATATAAAACATGCGGCGGAAATAAAGGACTCAGCATACTCTACTAGACCCGCATAGTGGAATCATATCCAATATCAATAAAAAACAGAAGTAATATATAAACAACAACAGTATAAAGTAAACAAAACATCATGTTGAACACCACTTGTAACTACTAAACAAAACAAGCATACATCCATAGAATATCAACATACAAAAGGGGATCCAATGACTAACTAATAGTAACTACGATAACAATTAATCATGCTGAAAAAAATAGAAACTAAAAAAAGTAAACTCTAGCTAGGAAAGACCTCAAGGTCCATACGATCTACCTACAATAACTAAAGTATTCCATATCTTGATGCTGACCTCTTTCCTGCACGTAAATACATAAAGTCTACATGCATCCCGAAGGGCCCATGCAGGGTGTGAGATTAATCATAGTAGGATACCACACAACGGTGCATACCTAATATGGGTGTTTAAGTAGGCATGCAGTTATAAGTAAAATAGTAAACAATATGATGCACACAAACAAACACAAACTCCACTAGTGCTCAGTAACCACCATGGAGTGTCACCTGCTTCAACCAACGCTGTAATCTCTGTCATGTAACCCGACACCATGAGCCCCTTGAAACCGCATGTCTCAAGTAATGACGTCTTGAAGGCATGCCCAATAAATAGTAGCTCAGAGGAATATCAATGCATGTCCTCAAATATATTCCAGAGGGACATAAATGTCTGCCCTCAAACAAAGTAACTGGAGGGATAGTGATGTTTGCCCTCAAATAACGGTGATCCTCTGCCCCCAACCCAATATCCTCAATGCTATCCCTTGGAGGCTCCTCACCTTCCACATGGATTCCTACTACAAGCACCCCAAAACAAATAGTACTTAAATCACAACTAATGGGGGCCTCTACCCACAAAAGTGGTCAAAACCACCTCATCATAGAGTCTCTATGTGTGCACACTACTCAAAGTTCTGGGTGAGCGATAATCACTAAAATAGTACCCAAGACACAACACCTCTGACACCTTGTGTCCTTGCGACCATGCCACTCAAGTCTGACGACCTCACCATCCAAGTAACCTAGGCCACGCCCAACCGGACAATCACCATACCTCAAGCCGATGTCCATGATTCACAATCCCGTGATCAGGACCACCCAATGTAACCCGGGCCAAGCCTAACCTGTGATCAGCACCACTAAAGAATATATGGGCCACTCCCAACACAACCTCAAGGGTTCCAGCATATTCAATTTATCAATTACATATAAAATCAAAATAATTACTTTTAAATAGGTAAAACAAACTAAACAATTGAAATGCACTAACGAAGTGATATCCCATACCCACACTGAGGTCTTTAAAGCCTCTAAAAATTCACATCAAGATTTAAAAAACTAAACTCAATAGTTTAAAACAATAAAATTCACTTATAACCATTTGGGAATCCCCTGACCAAAATTCCCTGATGAGAAACAACCACTCACCCGACCCCACTAAATAAAAATAGGCAATAGAGCATATCCAAGGGAATCCCATAGGTCATATAAACAATTAAACATGAAATAACAGGTAATAAAGGGTCACACTCAAATGCCCAAAAACGTGCCAAAGGTCGCACCACCCAAAAGTATGCAAAAACAAAAAAATAGGTATGCACCACCTACCTGAGACTCATAGACATAGGCACTTACGATATAAAGATCTAATTCTAAGTCGATCTTCTTAGATCTACATTTCCGTCAAATCCCGAAAATTCCACTCAAATGGAAACTGCAACGTGTGAGGAAAAGAATCAAGAACGGAACATGGTGCATGGGTTTAGTCTCGCTGTTGCGATCCCGAAGCCACCGATGGATTGAAGAACATACTCCAGTTGAAGATTCTAGGTCAAGGTATATAATTCGTGTTTTCAAAATGTACCTGTTCCGATGTTGGGGAAGAAGAAGTCATTTCCCAAAATTAGACATGACACTATTTCATTTAAGCGAATAAAAATAAAAGTACATGGAGTTTATTAAAGACTACACACCATGTAGTGGCCTTGTACGTACTCCGACTTATGAAGAGGTAGCCACATATCTTGGATACACCACACGGGTCAACACAGGGCTTGAACTCCGCCGGTATGTGGAAAGAAGGATACACAATGTGTCGAGCAAAACTACACACCGTGTAGTAGGAAATTCCTACACAGTCATCACATGGTATATACTCGGCGAGCACACAACTTGTACATGACTAACCCATACATGATGTGTACTTTATATTACATAGCATGTAGTCTAGAAATTTCCAGAACATCCCAGATTTTCCCAGTTTTTCTCAGAAACATGTCAAAATTTCAAACAGGGTCGGGATTTTGACCCGTTCTAAAAACCCAGGTTCTTACACCTTAATTGAAATTTCATCCTCCTATTTTGTGTTTTGAATCAGTGACATCCATTGACCCAGATCTCTTTATTGATGATAAACTACCATGAAAAACTTATCCCTTTCATTACTTCCCAAAGAAAGAAATATCTTCTCTAAAGAATATATCCATTGTTCACCTATAAATAGATTTGTAGTCCCATTGAATGTTAGAGTATTATATCTCATGAAGTGATCTAAAACTTATCCTCCGCATTTGGGATCATGTTTCTTCATATGTGTAAGGTCATTGTTTATAACCTAAGTCAGCTACCCTAGTATAGTTATAAGATTCTCATCACTAGTTATAGATCTAGTTCCAACATCATTATATTTCATAGGTGGGATATGCCTACAAGGATTATGTTCATTGGTACAATTTCTATTCCTTCAACAATTCTCTATTTCTAAAGAATGTCATAAATTAGATTATGAATCATAATTTATAATTTCATACTAGTAAAAAAGCACAACAAAAATTGAAAAATTTATGCATAGCTAATCTCAAAATCATAAACATGGTTTATTTGGGACATATTTACTTTTAAATCATTCATAATGGTATGAAAATGAAAAGTGAATTATATTAATCATATCCCCTAGGAGTGTAAAACTAGGTTCACATTAAGTCCCATTGTCATGTACCAAGTTACACCGAGTCATCCCTGACACACCTTGTTGGAGCTGTTAATCCTAAGTACATCTGTTCTAGAACCATATCCCCATATATAATCCAAATAAGGATTTATTTTTTGGAATACCCACATAATCTTAACCTTAGTAAAATTTTAGAATGTTATTATACACTTATCATCAAAGTCTTCCTTAGGGTTTTGATCCCTAATATTTTTTCATAAATCTAGTTTCAAAGGTTGTTGTTAAACTCCCTGTGATATCAATTGAAATTCCCTGACATCATAATTCCGGAGTTGGTGCATTATTTTAACATATCATCATAGATACAAGTGCCGAATCACAAAGGACTGATCAATTTACCATTCTTGGAAAATATACTACATACATGACCTTTAATTTTTAATTCATAATATAAAACAAAACATGGATAATCCTTTGAGAACACCATTATTCTCTTAGATTAACCCTACATATCAATCATAATAAACATCTTGGAATCCTAGTAAAATAAGACATAAGTGGTGAGATTTGATGCTCAGTAAGGTTAAATAATATAGATGAATATATGATTAATAAGCAAAAACATTTAATTAAGGGGGTATAACTGAAACAAGTTCCTTTTAAACATAATCATGATCATATTATAGCAATAGTAAGTTAAATAGTTCAATATAAATATTCACATGGATATTCTATTAGTCAAAGAATCACATGAAATATCAATAACTAATCTCATGATGAGGGAATGCATAATGCCAGACATCTGAAACATATCATTGAGGCCTTAGACAAGACATCTGAAAATAAATGGTTAATACCTCGACCAAATCCATATATGAAAATAAATGGGAAAGGCCTTATAGAAATCCATATCTGAAAATAAATGGGCAAGGCCTCAACCAAGTCTATATCTAGTTAGTCTCTTGATAAAAACTGATGCATCGAGGGGCTTTCATTAATCGGTCCCCAACCCATAGAGCATTCATTAACTGGTCCCCAACCCATCACTTACTAAGTCTAATACATTCCCCATATAAAAATGGTGAAACATAAACAACATAAACATTCGTATTAACACTAGTATATATAATGTTAATATAATAACCATAATCCATGAATGGTATAAATATAGAACATAAATAGTCAAAAATATCATAAACCCTTCAGTACAATATGATATATTATATCATAAGAAAAAACTTCAATTAATCATAAAATACAACAAAGGATGTTTACATAGATGAAAATAATCTTTAAAAATCATTAAAATTTCTCAAGAAAAATACAATTTTTACTTTGAAATCATTTTTTAAAAGCTCCAAATTTATAAAAGAAGAAATTTTAGAAAAAATATATATATTTAAATAAAACGTTCCCATACCACTTTAAAACAATGAAGATAAATTCAGAAATTATCATTTTAAAATATTCATGTCCTTATAAATAAATCTATAAAACCCATTTTGAAAAAATGGACATGAATGAGAAGAATAAATCACTTAAAATTATTTTTATGTTAAATATTACCTTATATAAAACCATAAAAATATTCATTTTTAAAACATTTTTTAGAAACATGGACATGGATGATAAATATTCCCCAGTAGATACTTATATATAAACTATCCTGAATAAAAATGAGATTGTGAAATTAACAGTTACCTCATACTTTACATTAGTTAGATGCGATTTATCTCCTGAATAATGGTTTAAAATATGTTATTAATTCATTCCAGAACCATATAATTTATTTTTGATATCATATATGATTCATTTATAATGTTATATTACCCTTTTATTAACAATTCATTGATAAAGCAACATTTTGGGTAATAACTGCTTTGTTAATCATACGTGTTGTGACTTTTTATATTAGATTGATAATTATTTAACAACTTAATAAATATAAAACAAGATTTATATATCATAAATATTAATTATATATATATATTTATAACATTTATGTAATGGAATACACCATTCATGGAGATGGTATGTCGTACATACACATGAAAGTTGTTCCCGTTTTCGTATCATATTGAATAGAAGAAAGTAAATGAGATATATGTATATATATTATTATAGTGGAATAAAATTCATACTTATTCATTATATATATATATTTATAATAATTCTTTAATGTTTAATGTGGAAGATCAATCTCATCGTATCGTGGAGACGGTAAGTCGTACATACGCAAGAGGGATGATATCATTTCTTTAATGGTAAAGGGGAAAGTAAATGGATGGTATGTTAATTATAAAGAAATAATATCATGTAATATTGATTATTTATATCCATTATATTCATAATTATACCTATATAAGTAAATTGGTAATTAAAAACAAATTACACCATAGTATGGAGACAGTAAGCTGTACACACACACGTATGATGATATTGTTATTCATAGGATGGATAAAAGGAGGAATATGGTTGTACCATAATAAAAAATAAAATCTAATAATATATATGATACTGGAATTATTAATTTATTATGGAAACAACATATTAATAAGAAGTAGAATAAGAAAATAAATTGAATTGAATTGGTAAAATAATTACCTCTTTTTCAAGTATCTCCTTTTGATTTACACAAAATGACTTACTAGGTTGGATTTCTACCCAAAGTATGGACTCTATGATGAGGTGAATAATGTTTTAAGGATAAATGATAAGGGTTTTTCTGATCCAAAGGGTTTTATAGGTGTGAAAAAATAGAAGGAGAGGTGCCCTTTTATAAGAGGGGAAAGGAAATTTAGGAAACTATTAAAATATTAAAATAATATAAATTAATTTTCATTTCCAAATAGATAAAAAGTGAATTATATATAATATAAGATTATTATGGGTCTAAATCCTTCAAATATTTTTTAGATAATTGTAGGTCACAAAATTAACCTTATCTTTTGGATTTAACCATTATTTAAACCTTTTAACTCTTACCATGACAACTTGTATTTTTACTTTTTAGGGTTAATATATTTACTATAAAATGCCAAAAAAAATACAAATGGATCATTTATGAAATATCTAACATTATAATAGTTAGTTGGCTGAAAAAATTATTTTTATGAATTTTACATCATTTAATAAAATATTATTTATTTTAAATTCTCTTTTATGTCAATTTTGACAATATTTATTACATTACTTTTTATAAAATCATAAAAACTTGATTACTTCAAAAAATACATTAACTCATCCCTAACATGTCAAATTCGTCCAAACAATTTGTGGATGACATCAAATATTTCAAATTAAGTTAATTTTAATATTATTAATATCATTTAATTGAATCTTACTTTAATAAATTAATTATTGCATCATCATTCTGTCAATATTTAATATAATTATTTATTTTCCAAAATTACAAATAAATTATCATGATGTATATATACATTTTATATTTCTAAATAATATTTATAGTATACCATATCAACTATATAACCTCATAATAAAACTGATGTAGTTAGTAAAATTTGAGTATGATATTTTTAACCATTCTTTAAATAAAATATAATAAATGTAATAATCTAACACAAGGGGATTAAAAAAGAACATAATTTTGGAACAAGTTGGATTTTGGTCGAAATAAACTTATCCAATGATATTGGAACAAGTGTGAGGGTAATTTTATAATATTAAAAAATCATTTTTACCTTTAATTACATGATTTACCCTTGACTGTTGTAAATAAATAAAAATTTACTAAAGTTACTATTAAGAAAAATAAGTTGACCCTATTAGGCTATAAATATCATACTGATTACAACCATTTATGTCTATTTTTCCAAATTCATCTCACAAAACTAGATAAATTTTGTTTAACGCTAATGTGGTGAGAAGGTGGGTAAAAGAGATGTTTAAAAGTTCATTCAGTTTTTATTTCTAATTTTAATATAAAATGTTTACAATGACCTAAATTGGATTAATATATATTTTTAATATATTGTGACATCAAAAATCAATTTAATTTATAAAATTTATTTAATAGAAAAATTCAGTTTTTAATTATAATACAATATTTTTAACTATTCATCAAAAATGAAACTTTTCCTAAAAATACAATAAATTCACCCTAAACTAATTCTGATATTATGAATTAAAATAAGATTTTTTTTTCAAATAAAATATATAAAAGTATAAAAAATGGGATTTAAAATATGTTCACCATTAATAGGTGGTAAAACTGGATCTTGCGTGTAACGCAATCTGGCTCTGTGTTGTGTGTAGTGTAATATTAACTTTGTGTTTAAAGCATGCTAACAAAAAATTATTATAAAAAGAAAATATTTTTAATTCTTGGGGTGTTACAATATCTCAATGCCTAGAAGTTTTTGTAATCACAGTACCTATTATCCAATATGACCACCAACACTTGAACACATTTTCATGTAACTTGGACGTAACACTCTCTTACCTAAAAGCGGATTTGTACCCAATAAAAGTTTAAAACATGAAATACTGATGAATCAGGTAGTATCTAATCAATGTCACTTAGAGAATTTTTAGTAAAATGCATTCCATTTTCTATACTCTTATAGAAAAGTTTTTACCGTTCAACAGGTAGTCCACACATCAATAAAATGTATCCTACACTAACCCTATGATCAGAAGTTTTTGCACAACCATGAGGACCCCATTTATGCACTCCCCTATATCAGTGTTCATATGGCTATATCTCCTACCACCATCATATTCTAATGACTATATTTCCTTTTAATTATGCAACATATATTCATACACATATTCATTATACCTTCGAATCTCTTCAATACATCGATCAAATCTTTCTTGTTGGGGAACATATGATGAAACCGTAAGAGAATAAATTATTAAAAAGGATATTAAATTTTCTTTCAAAGAAAAGTAAGTTTATAAAAACATACACAACTTTAGGATCACCTTATTTATTGCCTCATCTTTGAAATTCTTATTCACATTACATTCAATATGTTTAATGAAATATTGATGATAAGCATTCGACTCTTTCCATGAAAACCCATCACTCTTTACAGCCTCAATAATCAATCGATGGTAATCAGATATTTGACAAAATCCCAATTTTTGTGTCACATGAATGTGTATACATGCCAAAAACCAACACTATGAATCAAAATTATCATATTCAATAATAGAGAATGCGAGTGGTAGAGGAGTACAATTACTATCCAATGTGGTAAGAATATGTTAAACGTGTGTTTAATTTCCATAAAGGAAAGTTACATCAACCTGAAATAATTGTTTATAATAGGAAAAGTACTAATTCATGGCCTAAAATCCTAAAACAAACTATTTAACTTCTCCTTTGATCGATCAACTCAATGATTAGGGGTGACATAATCAACAATATCCAAATGAAAAATAATCTAATTATTGATAGACAAAAATTTCATAATCTTGAATGGCCCGAAGAACTTATTTTTTATTTATTTTTGATAACCCCCCTTTCAAGGGATGAGGGGTAACCCTTACAAGGCCCATAGGCTCAGAGATTACAACACCTATAGGATTAGGAGAATACATGACCCGAAAGAATTAGAGAATTTAACCAGACTATCTATAAGGAACTACCCCTCCCCATCATCTGCATCATGATAGTAGCTATCCACCCTTGCATGGACATCTGACTAGGATTCCCATGCAAGCACAGGCTGGTCCCGATGGCATAGCCATACCCTCTCATTCTAACAACACATTTGGATATACTCTAGTGAGTGTACCTACTCTGAATCCTCTTCTGGGGATGCTCATTTTTTATGGAGTATGTCTAGGGCAACTGCATGTGGCCTGAAGGCCTTAAAGGTGGCCCGAAAGCCCTACTAACCCAAAGGCCTGGGTAGCCCGAAAGCTTTAAGGACTCCAAGCCCAAACCAATGGACCAAGGTGAATAGTTTCAGCTGCTATAGTACTGAATAGTACCTGTAACAATACCCACATAGTGTACAGTTCTGCTACAGTACCCGCACAGTGTACAGTCTGCTATAATACCTTTACAGTGTATAGTTCTACTACAGTACCCGCACAATGTACAATCTGCTACAATACTGCTACAATGCCTTCTATAGTACCCGGAAATATACCTCACCTGGTTTTGAACCTGGGTCTCATGGATGCACTTAAGGATACCTCACAAACTGGGCTGAGGCTCATGTGCAACAAAAAAAATCATAAGATGTGTGAACATTTCACATAATTCATCCCAATCAACACACACTTTTACCATTTTCTTCTATTTTTCATTCAAATATTTGTTGAAGGATATCTTATTGTTAAACAACTATTGTATTAATTCCTAAACAAGGGCCACAAGAATGTTCGGAAAAGTTTATATCATTTCTACAATAATAGTTGAAATAAACTCTACACCAAGTGAAGAGTGATATTATGAAAATCTTGGATGTACACGTGTGTGGGCCTTCCAATTTGGTTATCTTACATCATGAATTATTTTTATCAGATATTTCTCTCAATCAGAATTTACATTCTGGCTCATATTTTTCATGTAGAATAAGATATTTTTCCTTTTTCGACTCTAATGCATGCCTATAATAGGGCATAGAAAATCAAATTTATTTTATTAATATAGTATAGAGGCTGACTAGGGTCGTCTCACCTGAGGATCATTGCATTTGGTTCAATCAATAATTCTAGTTCACCTAATCTAATTATTTTTTGGTTTTTTATGTTATTTTTTAAAATGAATGTTTTGGGTATTGGAAAATGTGGAATTAAAATAATGAAATGTATAATTTTAATATAAATTCAGTCTCAAAAAAGATGAAACTATTGAAGAAAGGTCTTAGTCCAAAGGTTGGACATCATAGGTTCATTCATTATTTATTTGTTGTTTAAATTCAATTTGATAATCTATTATTGAAACCCCATAAATGAATTAATTTTCCTTGATTTATTGAGCTTGTGATTTTATCATGCCTCCAACACACCAAACCACACCTTTTACAATAGTCAAATTGAATAACACCTCAACTAAGAATGTTATTCCTAAAAGACCAAGCTCCACCATATATCATTTCATCTCTGCAAAACCCCAACTCCACCGTATAAAGGGTTTTCTTGAGATAAGGGATGGAAAATGAATGAATCGATTAAAATAAATGGAATTGAAAATAATACTATGGTGGATGACAACCACACCCTTGAAATACATTCACATCCACCAAAAATAAATTTAATACATTTTAAATTAAAGCACAATAACAAAGAACACTATGAAACCTATCCCAAATCCAATCCTTAGGTTAGTGACTTTCCATTATAATTTGAATAAAGATCATGATGGAAAGATGTAAGAGACAAGGATAACTAGAGTTGGAAGAAAAAGAAATATGGAAGAAGGAATGGGAAACACATAAATATAAAATAGATGAATGCATTACATGAGAAAATAAAACTAAGAAAAAGAAAAGAAAATAGAAATCCTAAATGGCCATTGACCTCCTCTCCTTGGTTCCCCATAAGGAATGGGGTGGATTGGAATGCTTTGAGAGGGAGGAGTCCACTCATTTTATAGACATAATTTTTTATTTGAATGTTTACACAGAGTAGACCAATTAAATTATCAATTCATATGTTTCTTACTTCATATAAGTTGTTCATAAACATTTTTCATGTTCACCCTCAAAATTTTAGCCTAATTTTCCACCGTATGTAGGAGTTATGAGTTTTTTATTAGCTATGACATTTTCTAGATGATATTTCTAGGAAGTTTCTTTCAATGTATGTAATTAAATTTCCACTACAATGGATGAATATTTCAATTAAATTTAATTGAAGAATTATAATAGTATTCCCATTTCATATCCATGTGGAATCACTTCAATTGGAGGTGTGTAGATCGAATTATGATTCTGTTATGGAGGTGGGGTCCATACTATCTTCCTAGAATATTTTCCAACTTCAATGATTTTTTTGGGACTCTAGATATTTGAATCATATTTTTTTTCCTAGAGAAAAAGTTGAAGAAAATAAATCAGGGAATCCAAAAAAAAAGAATCACTCAAATTGGATAAATATTTTGAACATTTTTCCAAAAATACCCATGTGATAAAATTATCTTAAAATTCTATATTTAACCAATTTTTACATTTTTTCACAAAACATATCAGAAATCCTAAATTGATCCATATATGCTCAAATTGATAAATTGGGAGGGTTAAATAATTGAAATGAATTTAAAAAATAAGGAAAATATTATCCCTATCAACCCCCACACATAAACCATTCTTATCCTCAAGCATAAAATCTTAACTTGGAAATTAGAGGACACCAATGTTACCAATATTCAAATTCCAAAGTAATAAAATCAAAAAAAAAAATTATGTCAAATAAAATATTAAAAAATTTACATAAAATATCTATTATGTTCTATTTTTTCAATGAATAAATAATTTCATGTATTTTAATTTCCCCCTTTGAATAATGGTGGAACTTCTCCTTTCATTCATTCATGTTCCTTAATTTATTATTATTAATCAGGCCAAATCATGATTTACATCGCATGAATATTTTCCCTCATATCTCATGATAAAATTCAAGTGAAATTATGCTAATATCATGAGAACATTATCCTTATCCATAGGCCTGTAAATGAACTATTTTATCCACATTGTAAAGGAAAAAGACACATAAAATAATGAGGAATTTTCAATAAAGGTTCAAATGACTCTGAGGCTTATGGTTTGTAGGACTTGATGCTTTCAAAATTAAGGATCATGGAGGAGGTTTAAACCTTATGTAAAATTCATTATATCAAAACTAAAATTTTAATGAAATTATCCCCTTTAAAGTAGAAACACCCACTTACCCAAAACTAAAAGTAAGGTTTATGATCAAGTAATGCATAATGAATGATTTTTCACCCTATTTAATATATATATTTTTACATTTTTTACATTTTTTTGAAATTAATGAATAGATAAAACCTCACATCCATCACCTAACCACATATGATTAGAAGATCATCCATTTAAAAAATAGTGATTTTTGGTTTTCTAAAATCACAACCCATTTTTCTCATTTTTTGGTTCTTTTTGTCATTTTTTCTAATTCAATAGGGGAAAAATGATCAATAATTAATACATCAATGAAAATTATTTATTCCCTCCATAAGAACTGCAAACTTCTTCATTACAATATAAATCATCCGTTCCACCATGATTCCCTTCACCCCCACACTTAAACTTTAAAATATAATCCAAACACCAAGTATAGATGAGGAATGGATAAAAAAGGATTGAAACATGTATCATTCCTATAAAGGTAATTAATGGTATCTATGGGATAAATAAGTATTTATTTAAAGGTGGTATTTAAGGATAAGGTCTTTTAAAAAGATATCTCAATCATTTTAAATGTTTTTTTCATAGTTATATCTATGACAAGTTCAAATTCAAGTTCTATCATGTGGCATGTTCCAAGATAACTCATGAAATATGATCAAGATAAAATATTAAATACTTGCTGTAGATATCCTATCAGGAATGTGAATATGATATTGGACAATCATACAAGGCATGATTAAAAATAAAAAATCAGTTCACATGAATTTTAGAAATTCAAAGCATGGAAAATGGTTGGGAAATTTCATTTACATGAATCAAATAATACCCTTAAATCATGAGTCCACATTTAAATATCCATTATTCACTTTTAAAAATTCAATTCTCCATTTCAATCATTCAATAAGATTAACATTTAAATATAAAACATGGCATCACTGGATTCCTACGAAACTCATGTCTCCTAGATAAGTCAAGTAAAGTATGAATTCAAGTGTGGGCATGAAATTATTATACATAAAGAATAAAACATGTTTTGGACTAAAAAATTTAAAGAGTTTAAAAGATAATCTTAAAAATCGATCAACCATTTGAAATAAAGCTTTGATCCTCTTCCTCTAAGGTTGAGGGATTTCATCTACCATCATGATCCTAAAAAATAAAATTACTCAATTAATCATAAGGATCATGTAATTTTATCTCAAAATAAAAAGAGGTAGTGGGTCTCATGCTGGAATAATCTAACAAAAAATTGCAATTTAAATTACTAGAAAGATTTTAAAGATAAATCTTGGTATGATCTTCAATGCAGGCCTTGAAATTTTACTGCCTCCTGAAGGTAGTTCCAAATGTTATCTAGAGTCTGATGGTGGTTGGAGATTATTTGACATGAACCACCATATGTGGATTTTACTGGAATCCATTTCATTTTCTTCTAGTTTAGGAGGACTCCATGGATAGAGTACATTAGATACACCCCCATTGAAATGTGGAACAACTTTCATGGTGGGGGTAGGATTAAGTACCAAACCTCCTCCTCCTTCATTGATAATTTTGAAACTTATTATTCTATGTACAATGGTTTCTCTAGATGTGACTTAATGTTTGAAGCTTCCAGATTTGGTACATCAGGAAGAGCCAATGGGATCTCTTCTTTTACTCCCTCAGGTAAATGTTCAACATCTCCAGGGGGCTCCAAGTGTTCCTCAACAGGTGTCCTTTTGTCATCATGTTCCTATAAGGTGTAATATGAGTTGGTCGAATATGAAAATTAAAAACTATTATGGGTGATACTCAAATTAGTTTCAATATAATCAAATTAGTTTTAGATAAAAAATTTAACATCCCCATTATTTTTTCGGTCTTGAATATCATCTTCAATTGAAAGTTCCTCTTAGAGAAGATATTCACCTGATGGAGTTAGGTAGTCAAGCTACTCCATATTTTCTTAAAATTACACATCTTGGGTTGTTTCTTCTTCTTCCAAGGCTATAGATATATTCAATGGTGGTGGCTCTTCTTCTTTATAAGGTTTAGAGAGATCAATTAGTTCCTCATATTTATTCTAGAAGTTATCCATTTTATGTTGATCCTCCACATATACCCCATCAAGAAAGTCATTTTCATCCATCCCTCCTTTAAATTATTGAGTGTGAAAAAATGAATCTTTAGGTACCACGACATTAACCACCTCGAGTTCTTCAATTTCAATCATGATTGGTGTAATTTATTCCACCACTACCTCAGCTTCTTTCTCCATCTTAGGGTCGGGGTGATCCATCAATGCACGAACATAGTCAAATGTTATTTCAAAATTTCTCCCCAAGTAATCCAGAGTATTACTCATACTTTCCACCCAGTCATTTAGATCATAATAATCAACTTTTGGATCTTGATTTTTCACCTATTAGTAATTTTCCCATGCATAATAATTTGAATTCGAATACATCATTGGAAATTGATTTTTTAATAATTTTATTAAATAAATAAAAAATGAAAAGTATTTAAAAAATGTGAATTTAGAAAATTTTCTTTAAAAAACTATTTAGCTCCCCAGAAACGGTGACAATTTTTACACACTCCTTTCAAATGGCATGGAAAAAGAAAATTTATTTTTTTAATGAAGAAAAAATGTTGACCAATGTCGCCTCACTTGAAGAGAATTGTAGTTGGTTAAATCACTAATTCTAGTTCACCTATTCTAATTCTATATGTTTTTTTATGTTGTTTATGAAAATGATAGTTTTGCATTTTGGAAAATGTGGAATTAAAATAATGCAATGAAGAATTTAAATTTAATTACAGATTCAAACAAGATGAAATTATGGAAGAAAGTTATTGGTCCTAAGGTTGGACATCATGAGTTCACTCATTAATTATTTTATGTTTAAATTAATTTTATTAATACATTTAGTGAAACATCATTAATGAATTAATTTTATTTCTTTTATTGAGTGTGTGATTTTATCATGCCTCTGGATCACCAAACCAAACCTCCTCTAATAGTCAAATATGATAACACCTCAACCAAGAATGTTATTCCTAAATGACCCAGCTCCACTTTATGTTGTTTCATATCATCATGAAATCGAAACTCCACTATATTAAGGGTTTTCTTGAGAGAAGTGAGGGAAAATTAATGAATGAAGGAAAAGAAATGGAATTGAAAATAATGTCTTGGTGGATGACCGTCACACCCGTGTAATACTCCAGCATCCACCACAAATAGATTTAAAACATTTCGACTTGAAGAGAAATAACATAGAACACTATGAAACCTCCCCCAGGTCCAAGCCTTAGGTTATTCACTTTACATTGGAATGAGAATAGAGATCACAATGGCAATATGGAAGAGAGAATGATAATTAGTGTTGGAAGAGAAATAAGAATGGAAGAAGGAAATGGAAACAATTTAATACAAAAGAGATGAATTCATTACATGAGAAAAGAAAAAAAAGCAACAAAAATAAAAGATAAATCCTAAATGGCCAATGAACTCCTCTCCTTGGTGCCGTGGATGGAATGGGGTGGATTGGGATGCTTTGAGAGGTAGGATCTCCCTTAATTTTATTTGAATAATTTTTCCTTTTCAAGTTGATGTGTAGTAGCACAGTTAAATGATCTATTAATGTGTTTCTTCTATCATGAAAGTTGTATATAAATGTGTTTTGCGTTCACCAGAATTTTGTTTGCATAATTCTCCATCTTATGTAAGAGTTATGATTTTTTTATTGGCTGTGACTTTTTATGTATGAGATTTGTAGGAAGCTTCCTTAAATTTTTTCATTAAATTTCCCACATAATTGATGATTCTCTCCATGAAATTTAATGGATGAACAATTCTTGGTGCCCTATTTAATATCCTAGTTGAATCACCTTAATTGGTAGGTGTTCATCCTGACATATTCTTTGGTTATGTAGGTGGGTTCCATGCTATCCACCTGGAATATTTTCCAACTTTAATGATTTTTTAGGCCTCTAGATATTTGAATGATCTTTTGGTCTTAAAGACAATGTCGGAGAAAATATATCAATGAATATAGAAAAAAAGATTTTTTCAAATTGGAATATTATTTTAAACGTTATTCCAAAAATACTCTTGTGATAAAATTCTATCAAAACTCCAGATTTAACCAATTTTTACATTTTTTCTCAAAACATATCATAAATCCAAAATTTATCCATATAAGCTCATATTTATAAAGTAGGAGGGTTAAAAAAATTTCAATGAATATAAAAAATATATAAAATATTAGCTCTATCAATTTCCCGATACTTAAACCATGCTTTTCCTCAATCCTAAAATCATAACATGGAAATCAGAGGACACCAATGTTACCAATATTCAAATTCCAAAGTAATAAAATCAAATAATTTTAAATGTAAAATCAAACATTAAAAACTCCACATAACATATGAATTTATGTTCTCATTTTCAAAGAAAAAAATAAATTCAGGTATTTTACTTTTCCCCATTTAAAAATGATCGAAGTTCTCCTTTTATTAATTTAAGGTTCTCAATATATTAATATTAAACATGACATATCATGATTTACTTCACATGAATATTTACTCTCATATATCATGATACAATTCAAGTTGAGTTATTCTCATATCATGAGAACATGCTCCTTATCCATAGACTTGTGAATGAAATACTTTATCCACTTTGTAAAGAGAAAATACACATAAAATCATGACGAATTTTCAATAAAGGTTCAAATGAATCCTAGGATTAAAGATGGTAGGATTTGATGATTTAAAAATTAAGGCTTGAGGAGGTGGTTTATATCTTAAGTATAATACATGATAACAAATGTAAAAGTTTAATGAAAATATCCCCTTCAAAGTAGCAACACATACTTACCCAAAAATCTAAGAAAAGTTTATGATCAAGTAGAGCATAATGAATGATTTTTTTCACCCTCTAGAATATATATATTTTTTAATTTTTTTACATTTTTTCCTTTTTATCGAAATTTATGATTAGATAAAACCTCACATCCATCACCTGACCACATATGATCAGAAGATCGTCGGACTAGAAAATGGTGATTTTTGGTTTTCAAAAATAAAAACCCATTTTTCTCTTCTTTTGGGTTCTTTTGGTCATTTTTTTAATTCAATAGAGAAAAATGAACAATAGAGAATACATCAAAGAACATTATTTATTCCCATCATAATCACCACACACTTCTTCCTTATAATATAAATCATCCCTTCCACCATGATTCCCTTCACACCCACAAATAAACATTAAAATATCATAAAAACACCAAGAGTAATGTAGTAATGGATAAAAATGGATTGAAACATGTCTCATTACTATAATGGACATTAATGGTCTCTATGGGCTAAAGAAGGATTGATGTAAATGTTGTTTTTAAGGATAAGAGATTTTAAAATGATGCCTCAATAATTTTAAATGTGTTTTTCATAGTTATATCTATGACAAGTTCAAATTCATGTTTTAGTAAGTGTCATGTCCCAAGATTACTCAAGAAATATTCTCATGATAAAATAGGAAGTACTCGGTCTATAAATACTCTTGGGAATGGGAATATTATATTGGACAATCAGTCAAGGAATGATTAACAATAAAAAATTAAATCACATGAATTTCAAAAATTCAAATCATGAAAAATGGTTGAGAGATTTCATTTACATGAATCAACTAATATCCTTAAATCATGAGTCATTATTTCAATATCCATGATTCAATTTTAAGAAATAAATTATCCATTTCAATCATTCAATATCATTAACATTGAAATCTAAAACATAGAATCACTGGATTCCTATGAAATTCATATCTCCTAGATAAGTCACGTAAAGAATGAATTCATGTGTGGGCATAAAATTATTATCCTTAAATCATCATACATGTTTGGGACCAAAATAATATACGGAGTTCAAAAGATAATCATAAAAATAGAGATCCATTTTGAAATAAATCTTCAGACCTCTTCCTCCATTATTTAGGGATTCTATCTGCAATCATGATCCTACAAAAGAAAATATATCAATTAATCATAGGGATCATGTAATTTTATCTCAAAATGAAAAGTGGGATTGGGAATCATGATGGATATATCTAAAAAAATAAATTTAAATTAAAACTCTTAAAAATCATTTAATGATAAATTTTTGTATGATCACCCAAATGGGCACTGATTTTTTACTGCCTCCAAAAGGTAGTTCCATCTATTACCCAATGTTTGATGGTAGTTGTGGCTACATTGAAATTAATAAACACAAGCGGATTTTCATAGAATCCACTTATTTTTTCTTGTTGAGGAGGAATCCATGGATAGAGTACACTAGATGCACCCCCTCCACAATGTGGTACAACTTTCATGACGAGGGTGGGATGAAGTATTGAACCTCCTCCTCCTTCATATCTACTTGTGAAAATTCTTCTTCTATATACAATGGTCTATCCAGATTTTAATTAATGATTGAAGCTTATAAATTTGATTCCTCAAGTAGAGACACTGGTATCTCTTCTTGTACTCCCTATGTTAAATGTTCAACATCTCCTGGTAGCTACAAGTGTTCCTCAATAGGTGCATCTTATTTTTCATCATCATACTCCATGGAATAAGAGGAGTTGGAGAAATATAAAAATTCAAAACTATAATGGGTGACAATAAAATTATTTTCAATAAAATAAAATGAGTTTGAGATCCAGAATGTATCAGCATTATGTCTTGAATATCTTATTTAATTTAAAGTTCCTCTAGGAGTTGATCTTCATTAGATGGAGGTAGGTAGTCGGGATCCTCCATATTTTCTTCAAATTACACATCTTGGATGGTTTCTTCTTCTTCTAAGTAAAGAGAGCAATGCAACAGTGGGTTTTCTTATTCTTTACAAGGTTTGGAGAGATCAATCAGTTCTCACATTAATTCCATAAGTTATCCAATTAATTTCGATCAACAACAATTAACTCATCCTGAATTCTCTTTTCATCTATCTCTCCTTGAAATGGTTGAGTAAGGATGAATGAATCTTCAGGTACCTCCACTTTTACCTCCTTGGGTTCTTCAATTTCAATCATGAGTGGTGAAATTTCTTCCAAGACTACCTCAGGTTCATGATCCGGATCAGGGTCGGGTTTCTCTATCAATGCACGAATATAGTCGAATGATATTTCCATTTTCTCTTCAAGTCATCGAGAGTATTGCTGATCCTTTCAACCTGGTCATTTAGATCACAATAATAAAATTCTGGTTCATTATATTGCATATGTGAGTAATCTTACCATGTATAATAATTTGAATTTGAATATATCATTGAAAAATAATTTTATAAGATTTATTTAAATAAAACAATGAAAAATATCTTCAGAAATGAGGATTTACAAAATGTGATCGAAATAACTACTTAGCTCCCTAGAAATGATGCCAGTTTTGACACACACATGTCATAGGGAATGGGTAAAGAAAATTTACTTTCCTAATGCATCATAGAGGCTGACCATGGTCATCTCACTTGAAGATCATTACAGTTGGTTCAATCAGTAATTATAGTTCTCATATTCTAAATCTTTATGGGTTTTTATGTTATTTATGAAAATTATAGATTTGGGTTTTGGAAAAAGTGGAATTAAAATAAACAATAAAAAATTTCAATATAAATACAGATGTAAACAAGATGAAATTATAAAAGAAATTTCTTGGTCCTAAGGTTAATATCATTGGTTCATTCATTATTTATTTGATTTTTAATTTAAATTTGACAATCCATTTAGTGAAACCTCATTATGGAATTAATTTTCATTGATTTATTGAGTGTGTGATTTTAGTATGCCTATGGCACACCAAACCGTACATCCTTCAATAGTAAAATAGGATAACACCACAACTGAGAATGTTATTCCTAAAAGACATGATTACACTGTATGTTGTTTCACCTATTCAGGAAACCCCATCTCCACTATATGAAGGGTTTTCCTGAGATAAGGGAGGGAAAATAAATGAATCAAGTAAAAGAAATTTAATTGAAAATAATTCCACGGTGGACAACCACCACACCCTTGCAATACTCCTAAATCAACCAAAAATAGATTTAAAACATTTTTAATTGAAGAGAAATTACAAAGAACACCCTAAAACCTTCCCCAAGGTCAAGCCTCGAGTTAGTTACTTTCCATTGTAATTTGCACAGATATCATGATGGAAAGATGGAAGAAATAAGGATACTTAGAGTTGTAAGAGAAATATGGATGTAAGAAGGAAAGGGAAACACATTAATATAAAAAATATGAATGCATTACATGATAAAACAAAACAAAAAATAAAAAAAAAGAAAAAAAGAAAAATCCTAAATGGACACTAACCACCTCTCCTTGGTGCCTTGGATGGAATGGGTGGATTGGAATGCTTTGACAGGGAGGATCTCCCCTCCTTTTATAGGAAGAATTTTTACTTTTCAAGTTGATGCATATTATCCCAATTAAATTATTGATTCACACATTTAATAATTCATGGAAGTTTTGCATACACGTGTTTTATGTTCACCCAAAAAATTTGAACATAATTGGCCACTGTATGTAGGAGTTATGAGTTTTTTATTGGCCGTGACTTTTTGTGGCTGAGATTTCCTGGAATATTCCTTCAATCTATATCATTAAATTCCCACCATAATAGATGAATATCTCCAAGAAATTTAATGGAAAAGGTGTGTATACTGACTTATGCTTCTGTGGCGTAGGTGGGGTCCAGACTATCCGCACATTAGATTTTCCAACTTCAATGCTTTTTAGGGCCTTTAGATATTCGAATCATCTTTTGGTCCTAAAGAAAACGATAATGAAAATAATTTAAGAAATCCAAAAAAATTAGAATCATTAAAATTGGAGAAATATTTTAAACATTATTTTTTAAAAACCCTTATGATAAAATTCTGTCAAAATTCCCAATTTAACCAATTTTTACGTTTTTTCTCAAAACATATCATAAATCCAAAATTGATCCATAGAAGCTCAAATTGATAAATTGGGAGGTTTTAAAAAAATTTAAATTCATATAAAAAATAAGGAAAATATTATCTCTAGTAAACTCATCAACCAAAAATGTGAAATGCTGCTCTATGTGGTATTCTTTTATCAATTTTTTCATGAAAACATTACTTTCAAACTCCTTCCTAACATAGATGGTGTTATATATTGATGTAGGTCTATTTACTATAATTCTTGGGAGTTTAGAATCCGTTGTAATGAAATCCCAATAAAAATGTTGTTCACAATACATTCCTTTAGCTATGGAAGTTAATACTGATGAATGATTACTACTAACTGGTGGATGCCTGTCTACTATAGGAACCTCAAAAGGTTCATTCCACACATCACCCTCACCCACATAATCTTCTGATTCCTCATAAGAAACTTCATACTTACAAAAATTTCCTTTCAATATATCAAGATTACACAAAGGTATTTCCCCTACATTTCCTTCCAAATGATGACCATCTTCTTCATAATTTGGTCATACCATATGAGTCATATAAGGAGACAATGAATGAGACTGTTGTAAAGAACCAACTTCTACAGAGCTCACAAAACATGGTACTGTAGTAGTTGTTTTCACCAAATAAATATTAGAAATCTAAACATATAATTCCATCATACCATTACTACAATATTTTATAAATAAAAAAGATGCATCCTTCAAATCCTAATGATCGACCAGAGGGTACTCGATGTTCTATAAATGTTTAGGATATTGAAGATTTTGATATGTTATTAATGTAATTGATCGATCATCCATTGGTTTTAACTGACTTTTAATCTTATTGTGAACTTTATCTAATGTGACACAATCATGAATAATTTACACTCTTGAAGGTGAACAACTATAGATAAAACCCTACTTGATATAAATTACCTCACCGTTGCAATATATTTTCACAAACATGATTACCTAGAAAACAATAATAAATAAAGTATTATATAATACATGAAAATTTTAAATTTGTTAAGATTTAATAATTAAATTGAAATTGATACTTTTTCTATGGACTGATTTATCATGATTTTATAAGGAAATGAAAACCTAAGGGGGCTCCTTGCACATCTATTAGATCAGATTTGAGCTACCATCAGTTTCTTCTTAGAAATGGTGTAAAAATCTAGATTCAAACAACAACAGTTATTGAAAAATTCTGTTTATTACAATGATACATACATGAAAGTGAGGGGGTCTAGGTGTTTTAGATACATAAGATTTTTTTATGTGGACACAAATTTCCTTACATACTTAGAGAGAGGGATGAATTGCAGGTCATCAATGGGGAAAAAATAAAAATATTGCAAATTATATTACTGAAAAAAATGACATTCATGTTCAATCATACAATGGTCGGTCATCTCAAGATCATCCAATTACTATAAATTAAATAATCTGATACAAATAACTAAACATGAAATTTCAATCAAACATTAAATGGCCATCAGAAGATCAGTAAACATTCTAGATTGATGACATGTTTTTTTGAGATATTTGTTATGTTCTAAATCATTTCACTTTATGTACAATATTTAATGAATAATACACACACACACACACACATCTATTTATAATCATCCTTTTATGAATATTTTTCACTATTACACATGAAAAACTATAACTGAAACCTTGATCAATATAAATAAAATCACTGTTGATGTACATTGATGGTGATATTATTAACAAATAAAATTTAATAAAACCTTATATATTTTATACCACATCATTAATTTTTTCAAGAAATTTAATTACTTATGAATAAATAACCATGACTTGATCTTGAGACTTATTCTATGGATTAGTTTGTCATTATCTAATAAACAAACCAAAACCTATGGGTAAACTCCTATAGTCTCTATTATCACATATTTTATCACCAACTAGTCACCTTTAAAATAGCAATTCCTATTGTCCCAAGGATTATATTGAACACATTTTTATTACAAAGTTACTGACATTCATGTGAGGGGGTCTAGGGGTATGCAATACATATCAATTTCAGGGGGAAATGCAGGTCATTACATACTTATATAGGGATGACTCACAGGTCATCAATGTAGAAATGAAAATGAAATTATTAAAAATTATCTAACCACATACACAAAAAAGACATGCAATTTCAAATATGCAATGTTCAGTCATCTCAATATCAGTTATCACACAATACTGTTAACATGTTTTCTATTATACTTATTATGTTCTACATATTATATAACTTTACCTAAAACTAGATGAAACATATAATAAATATTTACAACTGATTTCCAAAATTTTAACTTTGCAATGTGAATATGTATATATATATTTAACAAAAACATTTACTAAATTTAATAAAAAATAATATAATTTACACTTACATAATAACCATTAAAATAATTTACACATATGCTATTTTCATTTTTATAAAATTGCATATGTATATATAATATATTTTTTTCATTTATCTACTTTTAAAAATATAAGTAATTATATTTTATACTTTTTATATGGAAGAATAAATATTTATACTTAATATAATATAAAATTATTACTTCTAATATTATTTTTATAATATCAACAAAAATAATATTACATATGTTTTTTGAAAAATTTAAATATAATTCTTAATATAACTAATATATTTTTAGTAATATATATATATATATATCTACCTACGGATATAGAATATATAAATTTTAAAAAATATTATTTCCCTAAATATATATTACATTTTTTACATAACATTTCAATTATATAAAAAAGTTATTTAAATTTTCTAAACATTAAGTATAAATTATATCATATAATAAACAATAACTCAATCATAAATTAAATATTACATTATGCACTAATTTATAAATCCATGAATTCATGCATCCATACACATTAAATAAATAAATCATACAAACAAAATAAATAACCTTTAGACAATTAAAATTTTAAATAGAAATTTTACCTTTTTAAAAAATCTCCTAATATATGTTGAAAATGAATTCTTGTAGATATTCATAACAAAAACCAGAGTATGATAATGATATTTATAGGGGACACCCCTTTTATAAAATTCACCCAGTCAAATGCGTGAACCTCATTCACCCATCCTTTGTGAATTCAGTAAAGGAATCATGCATATGGTTCATGATTCCTTCTCCATGACGAAGAAGCATGAATGAGTTCCACACTTCCTTAGTAGAAGAAGCAGAAGAATAAACCCTATTTCATGCTTCCTTAATCTCTTTTTAAAAAATGTAATCCTCTAAACCATTTTGTAAAAAAATTTAAAATCCATAAAAATTCTAAAATTAAAAGATAACATGTTGACACCACATGAAACCCTAACTATCTCAAACAAAAACAAGAGAATTAATATTTATATCAAATCTAGATGCACACGTATTTGGGGTGAAGAAACAAAAATCATGTTCTTGGTGTCCTCATCCAAATATAAAAAGCTTCAAAGAGAGTTTCTAATGGACTGAAATATCGATGGGGTTTTCAATGGGAGAGGGAGGCATAGAAACTTAAACCACATGATATAAAAATAAGTGTATTTCCTAGAATAAACTTCCCACAAACACCAATATGGAGAGAACCTATATCTATTGAAGCATCATGCCTCCTTGGATGAGGCTTCTATGAATTCTTCTGTGGAATAATAGAAAATAAAAAAGACATTCCTTGAGAAGTATGATATTTATTCTGGTTGAAGAAGGTCCCATAATCTGATAAATGAGATGAAGAAAGGTAAAGGAGGACTATCATGTTCAAAGGATGCTACCAGAGTCCAATGGCGATAACTAGTGGCAGCCTCTAGATCCATTAGTAAAAGATCCAGAATCATAAAATCATCAACACGATCCGATCAACTAGGATCTTGAAAGATGGAATGGATACAAGGAAAATAGTAATGTTGATATTGTGGAGAGGGACTAAAAAGACCATAATTCAAGGAGGCCTCCTTCTGATGGATGAATTTTCTCAGAGAAGAATCCAAAAGATCTTGAGAAGCACTGCCTCGCACATGCGGTCAGACTGATGAAACCATCATAAGGGCCTTCAAAGACACTGCTAGAAGGGAAGGAAGTGGTTAAGGAGGAAAAATCATGATCCATATACAAAGTATTTATATAACACTCCAATATTTTATAATTTATTTTTATTAAATAATTTATTAAATAGTGTGTGGTATAGATTCCACACAAAATAAAATCTGTTGTAAATCATGGAAATTGAGACTCTTTCCATTTTTACAATAGGTTTTATCTTGTTTGGTGTATATAATATTGTATACATTTATTTTATCATTAATTTACTAAAATTAAAATGGTTTACAAATCCATTTCATATATTCTCCTTAAGTGATTTTTTTATTTAAAATTTATCACAGAAATATGAAATTTTTCATTGAAAACATTGTTTTAAATGTTTTAAACACCTTTTCTTAAATATCCACATTGTTCTAAATGTTTCAAGAATATTATTATTTGTAGATAAAATGATATTAAATGTTATTTTATAATAATTTTTAATTTATTTACAATGGTTTAAAAATTAATTTTTTATTTCTTTCCTTATGTTTCACTTTGGGATCTTTTTAACAATGTAATTTTTTTATTTATTTATCATGTGAGGAATTGACCAATTTACATTCCATAAGTTAATTTATTTGTTATTAGGAATCCTTTATATGTTTTAATTATTTCTAAATTTTTCATTTTAAAGAGTATTCAAAATAAAATGATATTTCTCCCTATTTTTATATAAGAATGGAAATCCCTTTTCATTTGGGATCAAATGATTTTTTCAAGTGTCTTACGAGGATAAAGTGAAAGACTAATTTTTTTTATTGATTATAAGATACTTGAGAATTATAGATGATGAAATGCATGACTGATATAGCTCATGATGATGGGAGAACCAGATATAGAACTCCAATGCATTAGGTAATGAATTTTCTCCAATGTGTGAAATGACACTATAAGAAAAGTAGTAAATTATAGTATTTTTTTAAAAGCGGTTCTAAAATATACCTCTAAATTAAAAAAATATAACATTCCCCTTTATTAATGACAATTTTTAAAGCATCTAAATTTATCATTGGTTTTCTTTAAAACCTCCACTATATTTTAAATACATAAAAGAACACAACCCATCCCCTCCACCCCCCAAAACTCACCAATTAAAAAAATTGTAGTCTCCTTCACCACCACTCAATCTTTGTATAATATAATCGAAGCCTCCACCTCACCACTATTGGAAACTGGTCCTAGGACACTAGACATTCCTTGGACTCCCTTTCCTCATTACACAATTTCAGATTCCTCTCACCTTTCCCCTTAGTTCTTTTTGATGACGCACCCCCTTTCAGCCTCCCCCTTAACATCGCTTGATACTAGACCATCTTCTCTATCAACCTCAATGCTATATCCCACTCTCTACTGCTACACCATCAGATTTTCACCATGCTTTTGGGTATTTTTTCATAGATTATTTTCACTATAATTAAAGGTAGTTGATTTTGTGATTTATTTAATGGTAGAATTATGCAATAGAGTTAGGTTTAATAATTTTCCCATTCTAATTCTCCTCCAATGATTGAAATTTAATATATTTTTGAATTATTTGGCTATAAATTATGTGTATAACTTCTAAAAATATATTTAATTCAAGTTATATTGGTTATTTAATATTTTAATATAAATTTATAAGTAAAATTTCATGTGAATTAGTAAATTATGTGTCTTAATATGTTTATCCTAATTTTAAAAATTACAATTGTCTTTATTTTTGAATTTAAATTTATTTAATTTTTATATATAGTAATATTAATATGTTTTATATTTTATAGTGTAGGAAATCATATACATATGTATTTTTTTGTATTTTTCTAGATTCTATTACAGAATATGTTTAGTCATAGTACCTGCTCTACGTCATAGGGTTCTCACTCTACCTCTACGACATAAGGTACAATTCATCACATAACTTGAAATTTTTATTGACACCATTTCAGATTATAGTAACAAAATTTAAACTTTCGGTTAGACTTATATTGATGATATCAAGAAATTATACATTAAACATATGATGGAACCGTCTGGTAATCCATCCAACAGTCAGTTTCTATCAAGAGATTATTGGGGGGCCGCAATCATAAGTATGTAATTCAATGTGACAATTATATCTTAAATATGGATGCTAATTGTTTATTTTATATGTTAATTATATGAAAATAATAATATATGTAAGATGGAAATAAATAGTCAATAATTTTTTAATTTTATAATGTAAAATTAGTTATCCCTTTTGATGAATATTGGGTACCCACTCAGGATACATCCAGAATTTTGTGGTTATTCCTAGGGTATTTATCATGTGAAGGAACATCTCCCCTATTTATTTTTCATATCAGATACACATTCCATTATAAAAGAAAAATGAGTAGTTTGATTCTAAAATAAAGGTACTGTCATTATTACGTATTCATGTATGATTAAATTAAAAAAAATTTAAGATCCTATCTTTTTTTAGGTGTGTCTCTCTTTGAGTTTTGGTTAAACCTTATTTTTGTTGGGTTTTCCATCTTATTTAGACCATGGTGGTTGAGTCTCATTTGGGGATGGAGAGCTTTTTATGGGGAAAATGACCAAAATTTAGGTTATGTATGTTTATTTTAATTAATGTATTTTTTTTATAAACATGTTAATAATGGTTTTATGAGGGTTCTCTATGAGTTTGAAAGGTATTGAAGGTAGTTCAAGTTATTCTATAGAAGCTAGACTAAATGTATCTGTAAGACATTTACACACCATGTATATGTTACAAAATATTTAATAGTTTCCATCCTGATGTTGTGAAATTGGTTCATGACATGAAATGAATACATTCCATGAAACTAATTCACATCATGTAATGCACGAGAAGGTTTATTTTTATCCGAGGTGATTTCTATTTCTACATAACTTGTAATTTCAGAAATACATGATGTGAAAGTGTTACATGCCATTTATTTCAATGTCTCAGTTGTTTTAAAGTTATGATTAAATTATAATTTCATTTCATCCACATACATCCCATATTCCTTAGACCCTAGGTGATTTCAAAGTGATTTTGGAGTTCTTTCATCCCTTCTGGAAATTTTTATCAATTGTCTGATCCCCAGTTAGTTGTTTTTCTTTGGGTTTCCCCTCTCTTACACACTTTCCTTGTTATTATGGAGAAATATTTTAACCGATGTGGAATATATTGTTGGTATTTTATATATAATGATTTAGTTTCCTCATATGATCACTTATACTTCGTTTCATATTGTAATTACATGCTGGAAGTGTTATTTTGATCAGAAGACACTAATAGGTGGTCTAAAACCAGAACCTATGGTCTATTTCCATTGTTTAAGTATGTGAAACATTATGAGATTTCACTAACATAATTTTTATATTAATCAATTGAATAATGTCTATTTAAATGTTTTTTTGAAAGATTAAATGGATCCTTTCAGAGTTAAAGGTGTTGTCACTTGGCTTGAGACTACCTGTAGGGTGTGCCTAACATCAAAAACAATTAATTGGTAATGGATTAAAGTGTGTTTTAGTATAAAATGAGATCTCATGTGATTTATTGTGATATATTCACATTATAAAATTTCTTAAAAGATTACTGAATTAATGGGAAATTTAAAGACAAATGGTAATTGGAAGAATTGACCATTGTGTCTTATGATATGTTTTAATGGTATTCTTGAGGTGATTATTTATGCTGTGACAGATACTAAAATGATTATATATAGGGCTTGGTATGGATGATAAAATTCATATATATAGGGATTGTTTTAGATGCTGAAATTATTATATAAAGGCATTGGCCCAGTTATGCTGATATTCTTATATAGAGGGCTTGGACCGGATACGAATATTCTTATACCGAGGGCTCTGCCTGGTTGTGTGATTATACCATGGACTTGTGGTTACAGTTAAAATGGTTGTGCTATATGCATAGAGTTATTCTGGCATGGTTATAAAGAAATTTTATTTATTTTATTATAGTAATTGGTAAATTAGTATAGATTTTTATCGCTTTATTACATACAATTATTATCAAATTTGTTTTGTTTAGACACAGTTCCATTGACCAACTAAATTTTACTCACACCATATTCGAGCCACCTTTTTGTACCCTAGAATCTTACATGGATGAAGGTTTGGACGAGGGAAAGAGACCTTGTAGTAGATTTTTGCTGGTTGGATGGGTTAGAGCTTATATATGGGACTGGAATGGGGTTCGAGACTGGTATCTTTAGAGTTATTCATGTTAGCATGGTATTATACTTGTATTTAATTTAATTGAAAATTTTGATACATTCCATACTGAATGTACATGAGTAGTTATTATTTGGTTTACTTGGATCATCATTTACCATCGAGCTATATACTGTACTGTTCCCTCTACATTCCATTAATATGTTATTTATTTATATTGGTTATTTATACTATATGGTAACTATGTACCAGGGGGTATAGTGTCCCCAATATGTCCTTTACAGCATGGATTCTAGTCAATAGCCTCTGAAATTTAGGAGGGATGGGGCACTTGAGGATCAGTAACCCACCAGATTTGGCCATGTTGGAGAGTGTCATATTGGGGGACATTACAAAGTTGTATCAAAGGGAAGATTTTGTTTTCTATTGATTTACAACTTGGAAAATGTAGAAAGAGTACTAAGATGTGTCAAGACTTGGTAATGAGATCGTACATGGGAGTAGATAAACCATGTATTGGGGGGGGGGATCTAAGTCCCCATGGATTGGATTATTGTTTAGGAAGATCATTGTTATGGTTGATATAATTTCACATTGGGTGATTCCCATTTTGTGTGATGTTATTGTTTCTTGATATTTATACTTGTGGCATGTTATGACATGAGATGAGTATGATGAATCATTATTGGTACATAGGGATATATCATGAAATAAAATGTTCATGATAGGGACATATTTGTTGCATGATATATATTTTCTTGTATGAAATATGAAAATAGATACTTATTATTTTAGAGAAAGTAAATGAAATAACTATTATGTAAGGACAAAACACCTGTAATTTATGTTTAGAGATACCATGAGCCAGTGGTTCTCTATTGATGTCACATGTTGAGGTTTACCTTTTTTATCTAGTGTTCTAAAGAGTGTGTTTTTTAGAGCAAATTCATCCATGTATTCTTTGAAATGATATTCGAGAGAGTGGAAATAAACATTCTCCTAATTCAACTAAACTAGATCTTCCCATATCTACTAAGGATAAATTGGATGTTCAGTTTCCTGATAGCTTCTTAAGGGTCCTATGATCCATTGAAATGGAGATTTTTCACATCATGCCAACGATTTATGACCTGAAGAGAGAGTTCTAGATGTAGAATACTCCAATGTTCATTAGGGTGGTAGGTCCCTAGGAAGCCAAGTTCTCAATTGTATCAGTCTATAAGATCTTCAAGCACCTTGAGACACCAACCGGTAGGAGGGTGAATCATGTTGAGTACATGATCCGTAGACCAACCGTGATTTTCTAGTACATTCTAAAGTAAGATGTGTAATAAGAGGATTTATCCTGGATGGATTTGGTGGTAATGTTTCTAAGAAAGGTTTTTCTAGAGATGTTGAGGGATGAAAAGTCTTGATAGTTCATGCACCTGATCCAGGAAGGAATATTAGTGAAAGAAAATGTTAGATTTTTAACAAATTCTAGTGATTTTTTACATCTTTAAGCACTAATGAGATCTCCAAGGAAAGACATTTTTAGGATTGGATTCATTATGAGATCAGGTTATAGGTGAATGTTTTTTTGAGTAGCTTTTCAGACATAATGAACGAGGATCTCATCATTGAAGGGAATCAAAAAGAGTCCCTAAGCATTGACCAAGTTGTTTTAGCAAGGAAAAATGGGAGCACTTCTTCTAGTGGCAAGAAGAATCACTATGATAGTTATCACTAAGGAAGTAGTAGAAAGAACACCTAGGGTAGTGGGTAGATATCTCAGGACCATGTTCTATGGTAATGATATCAGTGTGGAATGTTTGGCCACATGTAGACTTAGTATCCATATCCTACATTGGAGTGACATGAATTTGATAGTTTAGGAAACATGTAGATGTTTTGTAAGGGAATACAGTAGTAGAGAACTGGAAGGGGATCAAGATAGGTACCCGAGTTTGTAAAGGACAAAACTACCCCTCAAAAGGTAGGTAGTTGGATTTCCATTGAGAATTCAGGTCGAGGCAAGGGAGATGGTACCCTAGTATCGGAAAACAGTACCAGGTAGAGGTAATATCCTAGGGGAGTTATACTGGAGCCCAGGGTATATGTGAAAGTTAGTTTCATGCTATGTAGACTAATCTAACTAGTTTGAATGCCGAACCATCAACCATCAGAGGTACAATTCTTGTATAACCTATTATTGTTTATGTTTTGTTTGATATAGGAGAAACAAATTAATTTTTATTTTACCTTTTTTAAAATATTTTACTCTTGGTTATGGAAATATTTTATGGTGTCTTGACCATCGATACACCACTTGTAGAATGATAATAGAAAATAAAACTTTACAAGATGTGTTCTCTAGATATTGGTGCTTACCGTTTCGTTAAGAAACTATTTTTGGTAGAAATTAGAGGATTTTATTAGATTCTTTGTATGGACTGGATAGTTCTATACTAGGATCATATCGACTGTTATGGGAGGAGGGTTGTCTTTCTATCTTCAGAAGGAGGAATCTATTTTCCCCAAGGTGGCTGATTTAACACCTCAAGATTTTTTGAAATATTTTTTCAAATAAATTTAATATTTTTATATATTTTTAATTATATGAATTATAAAGTTTAGCTTACATTAAAAAAACAATGATTTTATATTTCATTACATATAACACCAATTTAATCTTGTGCTATGCGCAACACTGGGTTAGCTTGCGTTACACATGATAAAGAGTTTTCACAACACCACGATATATTATTAACCTTATTCAAATGTGGACACTATAAAAAATATGTTAAACATATTATTATGAATATAAATAACTAATTTTTTTTAAAATTAAAATATATTAATAAAAAAATTCTTAATATTCAATAATGTCTTTATATGTTTCAAAAATATTATTTTATTAAAAACTATTATTTTCATTTCATTATGTGAACAATATTTAAATTAATTTTTTAAAATTTAAGAAAATTAATTTGATAAAATAAAATTCATTTTTAAAATCATAATGTTAAAATTATCTCAGGGTGAATTTTTGGGAATTTTCTGAAAAGTTTCATTTTTTGATGAATAGTGAAATATATGAATATTAATTGAAAAATTATTTTTCATTAGATTTATTTATATAGTTAAATTATATTTTAAATTGATTTTAAAGTTAAATTAGTTTAATTATACACGAATTAATAAAATTTAATTCATTGAAATCAATTTCATGATGAATTTTAATATAAAAGTTTTGCAATCTTTTCAACATTTTCTCTTTACAAACACGCTCTCTCATTGCATTTGTGAGATTAATTTTAAATTAAAGTTTTCCAATTATGTGAATGGAATTTAAAAAAGTTTATTCCACATTTGGAATCAGAATATTTTATATTATCTAATAATTTCAACTAAAATTTTGTCCAAAATGAAAAGTGAATTCATTAAAAATTAATTATCATAGTTAAGGTAAAAAAGGGTTTACCTGGGGTTAAACTAAAATTATAATGGTAAAAATGATGTATAAAATTGACTAAAAACAATTTACTAGACTTATTTTTTATCTTAAACCTATAAGTATCTATAATGGTCCATTTTAAACACTTTTGACATACAAAAAATGTAGGATTACTCAATTATTTTTAAAAAACCTAGTGTGTCCTCTTCCTAAATTATAAAAGGCACCCTGTTGAGTCAATAAGGTTTCCTTATGAATTTTCAATTCCTCTATGTTTTGAAAATCACAAACAATTTATCTTTAGGAAAATTATCTTTCTCTAAGGATTATTTTCTTAAAGAAAATTTTATTTCTTTAAGGAAAATTTTATCCTTACCTTGTATTTCAATCCCTTATTCAAAGTCTTCTCTTAACTAAGTCTAGGTGTTTTTCTAAGTCAAATATTCATTTCCTTATCAAAATCCTCAAAATATTATAGTTTATTGAATATCGAGTATTCTATTTTCAAAATCCGAATTCTCAATTTTCAGACTCTGAATTCTATAAAATTAAGACTCTGAATTCTAGGAAATCCGAACTCTGAATTCTCGGAAATTAAGACTCAAAATTCTCTAAAATTCAGACTCCTAATTCTTTGAAATTCAGACTCTGAATTCTATAAAATTCATACTCCAAATTCTATTAAATTCAGACTCCAAATTCCTCATAATTTAGACTTCGAATTCCTTAAAATTTTGACTCTAAATTCCTCAGAATTCAAACTTCAAATTACTCAGAATTCGGACTTCAAATTCTTCATAATTTAGACTCTGAATTCCATGGAATTTAGACTTCTAATTTCTTAGAATTTAGACTCTAAATATCCATGTTTCTAGAATCCAATTTTTTATATTATTAGACTCTAAATTCTCTTTTTACCTAGATTCTGGATATTCGAATTTAGTTAAGCTACTTCATTTTCCTTGTGCATGTTTTTTTACTAATAAAACAATGTCGTACAATTTTTTTCTAACTATCCTTTGTTTGAGTGACACATGTATAGGTCTCTTTAAAATTCAACTAAAAATATGACCTTTGGAAGAGGGAGCTGAACATTTAAGTTTTTCCTATAAATAGGAGCTCATTTGAATGAGCTCATCAATAAATTGATCATTCTATAGACTAATGATCCTAGAGATTATATACTGTAATGTGATTTCTAGAGAGAGAAAGACTCTCATGCCTTGTGTGTTTCATGAACATCTTATTCAACCTTAAACATCTTGTTCAGATTGCTTCGTGCGACTCTGATTGTTGCTGAGTACAATCCAAGGCTTATGGGGATAGGAAGGAAGAGGTTCCTACTACCTTAAAGTTAAAGGGATTGATGAGATAACAAGATAGACTTTGATATTCCAACCAAGGGATTACCTTGGTTTGGGTAAGATTGACTTTCTTGAAAGTATAAATCAAGGGAGATTTATCCAAAGTTGTTGGATACCCTACTCTTTGGTTTAAAATATTTCTTACTTTTTACTTGTTACTTGTTCTTGTTACAAGTTCTATTTTTGCTATATTTTGTTAAAGGAAGAAAGTATAACTTTCTTATACTTTTTTGTACTTTTACTTACTCTGATAAATCATATTTTATATTCTTTAAGGTAGTATCTTTCTTTCTGATGTTTCATTTTCAGATCCATATTTCCGGATCCAAAGCATGTTTGTTTCATAGCTAAGAACCAAAGAGGGTTTTTGAATTTACCTTGCTTAAATTTGTTAAACTTAATTTTCTTTAGGGTTAAAAGATAATGTTTTTAAACTTACAATTCACCCCCTCTTTTAATTGATAATATACATATACTATTTTGAACCTACAATTGGTATCATAGCAAGGTCTCTGAAATACTTATACCTACATATATGTTTTCTAGTGAATGTTTTTCCTTATTCAATATTTCCTTGCTTAAAATTTCCTTTTCATGTTTTGTTTAATGATTTTTATCTTTGTTTATAAACTTTTAATATTAACAAGTTTTGTGGAAAATAATATTCTTATAGAATGGTAGGTATGAATATTGGTTCTATAGAAAACCTAAATCCTAACAGACCACGTATCTTTGATTTAAATGATTATGAGTACTGGTGAGATAGGATGAAATCTTTTTTTATTAATACTGCGGCAGAAAAAATTTTCATGCTTACCAAAGAATAAAAAATTCTAGAAAAAGAAATCAGAACCTTCACCAACCAAGAGAAACTATAATATCAACTAACTTACGAGGTACACAATACTTTTTGTGTTATGTGTACAAGAAAATATATAGTCAGATATCTTATTTTGAAAATTACAATTGTATCTAGAAGAAACTTGAAGTTACACATTTTGGAACTTCTAAAGTAATAGAAACTAGAAGATATATGTTAAGATCTGAATATTATTGATTATTATTACCATATGGAGAACATGTTTTCAAATTACAACAATGATTTATGGAAATTGTCACCAATCTTCAATCTATTGGATAAAAGGGTCTTGATGATGAAGTTCTTGTGGACATGATAATTGATATCATACCCAATGATTGGGAATAAAAAAGGACAACTATTGATGAGAATAGAAAGGTTTCTAACATTACTCTTGATGAGTTATTTGGAACTCTTCTTCGGTATGAATCAAGGATGAAGAGAGATGCTCATTTCAACAAAAAGAAAAATTGTAATGGAAGTTTAGATTTCACTAATACATCTAAAGACAAGACATCAGATAGGTTAACTAGATCCAATGCTAAGAAGGATTTTATTATATCAGAATCTAGTGATAATGATCCATCTGAGAACGAATTAGCCAATCTTGCCCGGGGGATGAAAAAGATTGTCGGAAAAAATTATTTTCATTACAGATATAAGAATAAAGATATAAAGGAAACGAAGGATTTTGAAGTAACTTGTTAAGAATACAAAAGGTCTGGACACATCAGACCTGATTATCCCATTCCTAAAATAAAATAATGTAAGGAAAATAATTTTGAGAGAAACAGAAAGAAGTATTACAAATATAATGCTAAGAATTTCTTAAAAGCAAATGATACCTGGAGTGCCAGTGGTGGTGACTCTTCATATGAATTTTCAGAATACGATTCTTTTTGTCAGAATAATACTTCTATTATATCAAGAGTACCTATTGAAAATCATTTTTTATGGATAAGGTACACAATGTTGAATTATTAACCAATATTTCTTTAGATACTAACTTTCCTAATGAAGAATGTTATGAATCTTTAGATGATGAATTTTATTCATCCAAATATAATACCTTACATTTATTTGAGTAAGTTTCTAGATTTGATAAACTTCTTGAAAATGAGAACTATATGATAAAAAATGTTAGAGAAATTAATTCTAGAATTTCTTCAGGATAAGAAATTTGGTCATTAGACTAATGTCATTTTCAGGATCCTTATAATTTTTATCCTTCTCATAATTAACTTCCATAATGTTTATAGAAACACTTTCAAAATAAAAAAATTTCTGATTAAGATCTTTAGAAAGATCTAATAATTAGTTAGTTAAAACAGAAATTCAGGATCCGGAAAATGTAATTTCTACGAGGATAAGAATTTGGTCATTAGACTAATGTCATAAATTTTTTCCTTAAAGAAAATTTTATAAAATTTTACTTCAGGAAAGAAGGAATTTGATAAAATGTATTCATAACTTTTTCTTCTTAGGAATATTTCAAGATTTGGTTATTCTCACTCAAAACTAGTTTTTAGTAATAATTATTTTGTACCCCAAAGTGCTCTATTTTGCAGAAAGTGTTAATGTGGTGGAAAATGGGAGAAAAAAAATTATTTAAAAAAAAACTCAATCTTTAGGATTTTATAAATCTTACTTAAAGAAAATGTGGATTTATAAGATTTAACTTTCTGAAATTTACAGATCCACAAAAGTTTGGATTCTTAAAGTTTAACTCTTTTATATTCATAAAAATAATGAAAGTAACAAAAAAATACATCATACATGGATAATGGATGTTCTAAGAACATGACATGTAACAAAAATGTCTTTGAAAGTATTTTCAAGATGAAAGGAGGAAAAGTAAATTTTAGAGATAATGATCTAGGAGAAATTGTCAGCATAAGTAACATTGTTCTTCTTGAAAAAAACATTGATCTCAAATGTTTTATTTTTTCAATGTTATTAAGAAAAACCTCAATATCATAAGTCAATTATGTTATGAAGGTTACCTTATGAATTTAAGAATGATAAATGTCTAGTACAAAATTCCAAAAAGAGTTTATTCTTTCCTCCCATAGGCTTGAGAAAGTATACACACTAAACATTGAAGACCTCAGGAGCCAAGACCTAACTTGACTCAATTAAATGGAAGATCAATATTGTTTATGGCATAGAAGACTATGACACTTTAACCTTATGAACCTATGAAAACTCTCAAATAAAATACTTGTAAAGGATCTACAGGAGATTAGATTTGATTCTTCAAAAGCATTTGATACTTGTCAATCTAGAAAGAAACATAAGTCAAGCATTAAATCAGTCAATGAAGTCTCAAATTCAGATGCATTATAGTAAGTGCATATGGATCTTTTTGGTCCAAGACAAATTGGAAGTATTGGAGGAAAATACTATGTATTTGTTTTAGTTGATGATTAAACCAGATTTACATGGGTGTATTTTATATTAAAGAAATCACAAGATTTTTATAATTTCAATAATTTTAGAGCCCAAGTTAAAAATGAGAAAAACCTTCCATTAATAACTATTCATATTGATCATAGAAGAGAATTTCAAAATTCTGATTTTGAAACTTTTTGTAGTAAGAAAGGTATTACTAATAACTTATCACCTCCAAGAACTCCTCAACAAAATGGTGTTGTTGATGGAAGAAATTTATTTTTTCAAGAAATAACTAGGACCATGTTGATTGAATATTATATTTCTAAATATTTTTTGGTTGAAGCTATTCGTACAGCTTGTTATACTGTAAATCGAGTTTTAATAATACCTTTTCTTAATAAAACAACATATGAATTATGGACTGGTCGAAAACCTAGACTTTCTTACTTCAAAGTATTTGGTTGCAATGTTTTTATTCTAAATACTAAAGATAACTTACATAAATTCACACCCAAATCCGATGAAGGAATTTTCTTAGGCTACTCGAATACTTCTAAGTATTATAGATTTTTTAACAAAAACACTTGTACTATTGAAGAAAGAGGGCATGATAAATTTGATGAAACTAATCCTTTTTAAAAAAAAACCCTATCCAACATCCTTGGATGTGCTTTCAAAAAACTGATTATCAACCTTTGAGAGAAGCTTCATCTAATAAGGAAAATGTTCATGAAAATATTTCCGAATCATTTACCCTAGCATTTTTTCTACAATATTTTGATGAAGAGGTTTTAAAAAACCCAAATCAGTTGTTTCTTAAGAATCATCCTAGTGATAGTATCACTGGTGATGTAAATCAACCTGTCAAGACTATAAGTTATTTATGAAATAAAGTAGAACATCTATAATTTCATTCCCAATTATAACAAAAAAGTACTGATGAAGCTTTAGGTGATGATGATTGGATTGAACCTATGAAAGATTAGCTAAATGAATTCGAAAAGAACAAAGTATGGACCTTGGTTGAATGACCCAAGGAAACATCTATAATTAGAGTAAAATGGGTATTCAGAAATAAATTTTATGAAAATGTAATCATAGTAAGAAAAAATATAGATTAGTTGCTAAAGTCTATAATCAACAATATAAAATAGAATATAAAGAAACCCATGCTTCAGTAGATAGCCTTGAATATATTCATATTTTACATGCCTTTAGAGCATTATTTATTTTCAAACTTTCCCAAATGGATGTGAAGTGTGATTTCCATAATTTTTTTGTTCAATAGGAAGTGTATATTGAACAACCTATTGGATTTGAGGAAAAATAACATCAGGAACATGTTTTAAAACATACCAAAGCTTTATGTGGACTTAAACAAGCACCTAGAGCCTAATATGATACACTTACAAGATTTTTGTTACAGAAAAATTATATTAATGGAACTACCGATCCAACACTTTTCATAAATAAAGATAAGTAAAATGTTTTTATTGTTAAAATATATGTTGGTTAAAATATATTTGGATTAACTCAGCAATCTTTAACTGATTTTTTTGTGAATCTCACGAAATATGAGTTTGAAATGAGTATGATGGATGAGTTAATATTTTTTCTTGGTTTTCAAATTTCTCAAAAACAGGAAGTAACTTATATATCTAAATATAATTACATTAAAGATATTATTAAATAGTATGGATATGATAATAATAAAAGTATAATCACTTCAATTAGTACCTAAAATTCTCTAGATCTTGATGAATATGGGAGACAAGTAGATTAAACATTTGTTAGAGGTACGATAGGAAGTCTACTATACATGATAGCTAGTCTTCCAGACCTAATGTTTTCAGTATGATTATGTGAAATATATAAATCTAATATAAATGAATCTAATTTAATAGCAGTAAAGATTATTTTTCGTTTTTTAAATGGAACCATGGTTAAGGAATTTTCTTTTATTATGGAAATGATTTTGTTTTAAAAAGTTTTCTAGATGATAATATTGGTGGACATAGAATGAATAGAAAAGTTACATCTATAACTTTTCATTTCTTAAGTGATTCATTAGTTTTTGGGTTATGCAAGAAGAAACACTTAGTAGCACTTTCCATTGCTGAAGCTGAATATGTAGCAGCTGGAAGTTTTTGTGACCAATTGTTGTGGATGTAACACACACTCACAGACTATGACATGAATTTTACCAAAACATGGATATTGTGTGATAACACAAGTTCCATTTCCCTATGAAAAAAACATGGACATCACTCTCATGAAAAACAAATAAACAATAAGAATCACTTTCATATGGATCACACACACAAAGGAAATATTATTCTTCAATTTATAGAAATACAAGTTCAAATTGCTGCTATTTTTACAAAATATTTACCCCTTTGGTATGAATACATTAAAAAAAATTTTGGAATGATAAAAATAAGGCAATATTAGATATTATGTTGTTTTTGAAACATATGTCCTTACATTAATAAACTCTTTTTCATAGGGGAGTACAATTTTTTTCTTTCCAAAACCATTTTTTTCAATTGTTTTGTAACCATAATTTTATTTATTAATTAGTTTTTTCATAACACAAATTTCAAGAATAAAATTTTCCCCTTTCCTTAATTAATATTTCCAGAATCAATTTTTTTCCTTTCCATAAAATAAATTTCAGGAATCTATGAATAATTTGTTTTTATATCTAACAATTCATTCTAAGTATTCAAGAAGGTATGTTTCATTACATAAATTTTTGAAATTGATTTTTTTACTTGTTGGTATTTTTTATCCTCTTTTAAGAAAAATTTATCGGATTAACATTCCTTAAATTTGATTTTTCCTTAAAAACTAAAAGTAGTGTAACCTACCAAATCCTTCTTTGGAATTCATCTCAACCATCATATCATACTGTGCTTATTTCAACCGTTGGATCAAATCGGGAATTCAAACCATCACCTTGAATCCTATATAAAGGCCCCCTAATCGTTGTCCCGCATTGATTTTCCAGAATTTGTGTGCCAAAGCTCTGCTTCACTTAAAATAGTTCATTCATTTTTTTAAGTTTTCATACAATACAAATGTAGCTTGAAGCTTCCCTATTAAAATATATGTCTTCAACAAAGGAAGTAAAGGATTGGAAAAACTACAGGGAAAGGTCAGTTGGCCCAAACTTTTTTTCTATGTATAATTCTTTGATCATGAAAAATATCAATATGCATAGATAGGAGAGTTTTTTCATTGCTAAGATAAAGATTTAGGATCCAGTTTATCCTAACTTTCTTATAGAATTTTATGATATAGTATGTTTTTATGAGGAAGGTGGAAGGGAGAAGTTTTTGATCAAAAGCTATGTGAAAACCTATTCTCTTTCTTTAAACATGGAAACAAATATTCTTGGTATCCCTTACATTGGTGAGGCAATTTACTATTCTCACAAGTTTCCAAATCAATCATAATGTTTTGAGAAGGAATATACAATCTAGTGGCTTGAACTCAAGGTGATAAATTCACCTAAGATCAACCACCTTTAAACAAATTTTAGGATTTTATCCCTCTGGGTACAAAGTTTCCTCATTTCGAGAAAGGGTGAAAAGGACTCTTTAATGAAAAGTTATATCTTTCTATTGGAATTTTTGGTTAACCTTATAACGGTAAACCTTTTGATGAACATCCTTCCAGCAATCCCTAATATTAAGAATGGTACTCTAAAGTCTCAGATTATCATGTATCTAGTGAAATTTTCAAAAATCATTCTACATTGCATAGAATCCTTTAAAATTTACTATATTTCTAAACCTAGAACCTTTTAGATCATGTTGTGGAGTTATGATACACTGAGGAGGATGAAATTCGGTTTCAACACCAAATTAGGAGAATTTTATGACTTATCTGAGAGTGATATTTAATATTTTCTTAATAAAGGGGAAGTATAAAAAACTTCCAAGAAGTCACAGAAGATAAGAAAAGAGAAGGAACTAGAATCCAAAGAAAAATATATAGTTCTGGAAAGTCAGTAATCTCCACTGAAGTCAAAAAAGAATAATACTTCCTATGATGTAGTGGTAGCGAAGTGGAGGGAGCTGAAGAAGGAGAAGAATAAGGGAGATCCAACCTTTGGGATAAATCCCATTGAAGCAAAATACTTGATAATTAAAACTATTTAAGAGTTTGAAAGGCAAGAAAAATAGAAGAATTTAAAAAAGAAAATATCTGAAGCTGATATTGTTCAAGCACATGTCAAGGTTATTGAGAAATCCCTTGAACAGATTTAGGTACGGGAAACGTTTCTCCAAGAACCAGTACCAGTAGAAAATCTGGGAAAGAAATTGTCAATTTTGGAACCGGTTGTGGAATAAGAAATAGTTCAAGAATATGAAGTATAACAAGAAAAATAAGAAAAAGAAGACGAAACTGATGATGTGATAAAGAAAGTAGAATAATATCCTGATAAGGAAAGTTCTTCTGACAGGCTTTCAATCCTAAATTCCCTGGTTGAGTCAACCAAAATTGTTTCTCAAGGGAAAGAGGATGATGGACAAGAAGAGGTTGATAAACCTACACATTATGAGAGTAGAAACCATTATTTCATCCAACATAATGATGTTAAGTAAGATGATAAGAAACAAGAGGTTGATGAAAATAAGATAGTCCAACTTTCTGATAGTGAGCATGAGTCTCCAAGGGAGAAAAATGTTATCTCCAAAATTAATAAAGGATACAAGGTGATTGTTGATAGACCTAAGAAGGAAGTGATTGTTAATGCTAATAAGGATGTTGGTGGATAATCCAAGAGAAAATATGAAGAGATAGAAAAATATTCCTCACCTGCTAGGGAATTAGATTCTGAATCTTCATCTTTGATGCGCTATGATTTCATTTTCCAGTCTTCAAAGAAGTTAGTGAACACAATACCTTTGATCTCTAGTATTGATTCGAGATGTCAATTTCTTCGAAAATATTTCAGTCTGAAGTTAGATTCGTTAAGAATGCTCATGGAAAAGTTTATCAAGCTTGAGTGAGATTTATAGACTTTTCATATTAGTTACGATGGTCATTGGAGATCATGTAAGAAAAACATGGTTTAAAATAATGATTTAAGAAAAGAGAATCTATGATGACTTCCATGATTCAGTAAATGAAAATTTTGATATGTTAGATAATATAATGAAAAACCTTTCAGCTTGTGTTTCTGAAAATCCGAATCTTGAGAAAGTAGCCCGGAAGCAAGAGGATAATGATCTGAATGGGAAGAAAAATTCAGTTTCCATGAATTTAAATAGAGAAAGGGAGATCAAGGAATAGTTGGAAGAAAAGTTCAATCAGTAAGAAGAAGTAGTGAAGTCTCAGGAAGAAATTTTGAAGTCTCAAGAAGAAAAAATCAAGTCTCTGGAAAACAGGAATTAAGATCAGGAGCAGTTGCTCAAGCATTTTTAAAAATATTATAAAGATCTAAAGAAGTTAAAGTCCACCTTGAGTAAGATTATATTCCCAAGGAAAATAAAGTTAAATGATATTATTTTCAATACGATATTTTTTTTGTATTTTTTTACCCTGTATCAATTTTTCCTATCAAAATGAAAATTTTGATATCCTTAATTTTTTGTTTTGTATGGTCCTAATCTTTCAGGTACCATTTTCTCCATTCTCTCTATTACTTTTTGGAAATAACAAAGGGGGTGAAAATAATTATAACAATAATATTAAAAAAAGATAATTCCCTATATAAGGGGGAGTTTAAGTAATGGTATGTCTACTAAAGAATACATTCTCAAACAAGAAAAATAACTTCTCTAGGAAAGACAACAATATTACCCCTAGGGATTTTAAGATCTAAGGGGGAGTAAGTTGTATTCATCATGGTTTATAAGTAAAGCGAGATAAGTTTTACTTTTAAAGTTGAAAATGAAAAATCCTTATTCCTTATTTTATTTTTTGAAAGGTTCTTTGTGATTTCAAAAAATGCAGTGATTGTTGAGTCAATAAGGATTCCTTATGAATTTTCCATTCCTATATGTTTTGAAAATCAATAAAATCTTATCTGTTGGAAAATTATATTTCCCTGAGGATTATTTTCTTAAGGAATATTTCCTTTCCCTAAGGAAAATTTTATCCTTACCTTGTATTTCAATTCCTTATTCAATGTATTCTCTTAACTAATTATAGTAGTTTAACTAAGTCAAAAATTTGGATCCTTATCAAAATACTTAGAATATTATAGTTCCTTAGATATTGAGTCTTCAGTATTCAGACTCTGAATTATCAATTTTCAAACTCAAAATTCTATGAAATTCAGACTCTGAATTCTTTGAAATTCAGACTCCGAATTCTCTAAAAATCAGACTATGAATTCTCGGAAATTTAGACTCTAAAATCTCTGAATTCTAGACTCCAAATTCTCTGAAATTCATATTCTGAATTCAATGAAATTAATACTCCTAATTCGTGGAAATTCCAACTCTGAATTCCTCAGAATTCAGACTCTAATTTCCTTAAAATTCAGACTCCGAATTCTATAGAATTCAGACCATGAATTCCTCAGATTTTAGACTTCGAATTCCTTAGAATTCAGTCTTTGATTTTTTGAAAAATAGAATCCGGATATCCATGCTTCTTGATTCTAATTTTCTATATGATTAGACTCTAAATTATAATTTTCTTTAGATTTTAGATATTCGGATATAGTTAACCTACTTCATTTTCATTACACATGGTTTTGTAACAATAAAAATATAGCGTACAATTTGTTTCAAACTAACAATTTTTTGAGTGACACATGTATATGTCCCTCCAAAATTCAAGGAAAAATATGACTGTTGGAGGAGGGAGCTGACCACGAATGTTTTGACTATAAATAGAAGCTCATTCGAATGATCTCATTATCAATCCATCAATCCATCTATCAATTGATGATCCTAGAGATTACATACTCTAAATTTATTTTTAGAGAGATAAATAATCTCGTTCCTTGAGCGTTTCATGAAAATATTTTTCAACCGTGAACATCTTGTTTAACATGCTTCGTGTGACTCCGATTGTTGATGAGTACAATCGAGGGCTTTCAGGGATAGGAAGACAGAGGTGACGACTACCTTAAAGTTCAAGGGATTGTGAGGATAACAAGACATAATCCAATATTCCTATCATGGGATTACCCTAGTGTTAGTAAGACATACTTTCTTGAAAGTATAAATCAAGATACCTTTATCTAATGTTGTTGGATGACCTACTCTTTGGGTCAAAATATTTAATATTTGTTACTTGTTACTTGTTCTTGTTACATGTAATATTTCTTATGTATTTTATTAAAGTAATAAAGTATCACTTTATTATACTTTCTTTTTCTTTTACTTACACAAATGAATAAGATCTTATACACTTTAAGGTAGAATCTTTCTTTCATAAGTTTCATTTCTGGATCCATATTTCCAGATCCTAAGAAAGTTTTTTTCATAGTTAAGAACCAAAGAGTGTTTTTTATTTTACCTTGTTTAACTTTGGTAAAAAATTTTTCCCTTAAGGTAAAAATAAAAAGGTTATTAAACATATAATTCACCCTACCTATTGTAATTGAGCATCTACATATACTATTTCGATCATACACACCCCCTATCCTGTCTTCCTAACACCATAAAACCCCTTTTATTTGGACAGTATATACTCAAATAACTTCCCAACATCCCTAAAATCCTTCTAGAATCCTTATTTTTGGTACAAATACAACCTTGGATGGCCTTTGTTTCAAACCTAAGAAGTATGCCCGAAGAAGAGGTAATGTTCATCAACAAGAATTTTTGTTTTATTTCTTCATCCACACCATTAAATTAATAGTATACCATGTTTATATAATAACATAAGTATATCACATATACTTAGATGTTTTTATGCTAATTTAATTTCCTAAACCCATCTCTACTTCCATAAAATGGGTTAAGAAATCATCATTAGTGTGTATAACGGACCACCGCCTCACGAATCGATGTCATTAATTTTTCCATTACCACCTTTAACGGGCTGGACATAATGACATATTTATTATTCACATATTATTTTTTTGATATTTTTATGGTTATTTAATTATCATATCAAACACACTTTAATTCTTTCCATTTTTTTGAGAATTCGATAACATCGTTCGTGTGTACAATGGACTACCACCTCGCGAAGCGATATTATTCATCCATGCATTACATGAAAGGTATTAATGATGGTTTTAATGAAAATATTTGATATAAATTACATAAATATAATATTAATGAAATATTTTTCCTAAATAGAATATAAAATTTCATTTTTATTTCATACATTTTCACTCATTGAATAATGATAAAATTGTTCGTGTATGTGTGGACTACCACATTCAGGATGCAATGTGACTCTATTTTCATCACCACACAACATGAATGATATTTTTAAGTATATTTTAATAAATAATATTTTATTTATTATAATTTTATCAATATGTTAAGATTATACATTTCATAGCCTTTTTTATATAATGATCCTTAAAAAAATGGAAACATTACTTTTGCATACGTACGTTCTACCATCTCCATGATCGTAACATACTTCATTTATCAAAACTGTATTTCATGATTATTCTTAAAAGAATAATTGATAAATAAATATAATAATTATTTAATTATTATTATTCTAGATGAAATGGAACTGTGATCAATGTAAGAGGACCAAAAATAATAAATCTAGATATATATGAAAAACAGTGGTTCTTACCCAAAATGTGACCTTAACATGGAGTTGATAATAAATGGGTAATAAAAGGACATAAGTAAATCATATATAGAATTATATGCATAATTTTTTGTCTATAATATTTGTATAATAAACTTATATTTATTATATAGGATGTTCAATTGAGTGTGATGGAATTCAAGACTTTTGGTAAGGGATTTTTAGTCTCTATTTTATTTCCAGGCGACGTATGAAAATTCATCAGTAATTTATTTTTTGTGGAATATATACTCTGAAATTGACATGTTAAATTAGTGATACCATTATTTTTATGATATTTAAAGTTCCATTTGATGATATTATTTATTGAGGATTATGATTTAAATGAATATTAAAGCTGTAAGAGATTGTTGTCTCAATTTTCCCTATTTGCGACATATGGTTATGTTATGCACCTATCATATTTTATGAGGTGTATATATGGACCCTTTAACATTTAATATCATGAATTTATTTATTCTAATGATTTTTCAATCTTCTTTATTGATATTGCTTCATGGGGATTGCCTTTCAATGTTACTAGAGTGGTAATGATTTTATGATACAATCTCAACATTTATCATGATTGTTTAGGAATTTGATGATCACATATTATGATCTATATCTTAATTAAATTATTAATTTTATTATCATACGGTAATTTATGACATTTTAAATTAATTTTTTGATTTTTACAATTTTTTTTACTTAAATAATTTATAAAATATTTTTAAGAAAACCAAATTCATTTATATCTTCATTTGGAAATGAGAATTCTTCCAAAACCATTTTTTTTAAAATGTTTTCAAAAATATTTTATTATTATCCTATGATTTCTAAAAATATATTTTTAACCTTGTTTTATTTTTTATAATTTTTATGAAATGAATCTTCACATCATTTTCCAAAAAATTCTCAATTATGTTTTACCAAAAATGAGAGAAGAATCTTTTTTATAACCTAAACAACATGAACTAAATATCCAATAGTCATGAACATTATTTTCAATAAATATTCCTTAATAATTTTTTTAATTTTCTTTTCAATGTAAAATATATTAAAAATTATTAATGTTTTAAAAAGTTTTTTTTCAAAGTGTAAAGGTTAAATTCCTTATGGAATGTTTTAAATGATCGACCAAAATCATTTTCCATCTAAGATGACATCCGTTGATGTTACGTATTCCTCAATAGGGATATGATCTAAGTAAACCATTATTATTCATTCTATGAATGTTTTATGTTTATGATGAAATGATGTTTATGAATCATGTTTCTCTTCAATGGGTTATACTGTGATAAAATTATTATGAAACACACTTCTTTTTTACATGGGTTATGCTATGATGAAATTATGAAAGGATTATGAATCCTGTATATTTCCAACATATTATGATATGATGAAATGTTTATGAAAACCATTTCATTCCATGTGTTATGATAATATGAATGTTTTATGATTTTATAGAATATATCTGTGTGAATTTAATTATGTGGGGGGTGTGAAAAATATCTCCCTCCAATGCATTGGGTAATGGTAAATGTTCTATGATCTCAAAGGGTACATGGGTAGTTATCCCAAGCCTAAAAAGAAGGGTACACAGGTGGTTTTCTCAAGCATGAAATAGGGTACATAGGAGGCCACCCCTAGCTTGAAGTGAGCATAAGTGTGATTTTCCCAAGCGTAACATGTAATGAATTTCCTGGTGGTTAGCCTTGAAATAATATTTTCTATGCTTATTTGTATCAAAAAAATATATATATTTTGACAATGTTATGATCTCATGGCTCATTTTCATTGATTACCTTATGATTCATATCTAATGAACTTATAATATTTATGACATAACTCATATTTATGATCTATGAAAGGTTAGTTATGAACTTTTTAAGTTATTTTTATTATAATATACCCTTATGCTTGTCTTATTCTTTCATATGATCATATATTCATATTACTTTTGTTTACCCTTACTGAGTATTTTATCTCACCCTATATTATTTTTATTTTACCAAAGTTATGATGAAATTTTTTATGAAGGGTATGTCTATTAATAGTACTAAATTAGAAGATCTTTCTGGGAAACATTGAATATCTTTCCCCAAATTTGATAATTGTGTTCCATGTTTCTAAAGGAACTAATCTTTAATGTTCTATAGGCATATTTTTTTGTAATGTAATAAATATTCATTTAAAAATATGCAACATCCATGTATGATAAGTATGGATAACTATATTTTGTACCAGATGAATGGTTTAGTTTACCTTTGCAAACTATGATGAGAAAAAATTAGTTAGATCCCTAGGTATGCTCTTAAGGATATGTCTAGGGATGTATCTAAGGATAACTTTAAGGATGAGTCAAAGTATAGGAACAATTCCTATAATTTTGGTAAAGGATAGAGGGAGTGGTTTTAAATAATTTATATCCCTAAATGAATACTACAAGTAGATGTGTATCTCACACAAATGTACCTAGGGGTAAAAACCCCAAAAACACCATATTGAGATAGACTCGAGTGGGAACTGGTGCACAACAATGGGCCTTACTGCACACCTAGTTTGAAACTCCCAGGGGATAAGATTTGGAAACTCAAAAACACTTTATAAACCATAATTAAAGATTTAAATAGATGATGACTATGAATGACCTAGGATAAACCTAATGATTCATATATTAAAATGAATGTTTCATTATTTAGACATCCTATAGGCGATTTTTCACAATTATGTGGTTCCACAATATGATTATTATTTCTTAAAATATGCTTTTTTGGTTTTAGTCAATTGTTGGAACCCAAAGAAACCACTCTAATGCTGAGTGTGATGGGAAATGCAAGGATTTTACTAATGAGAATATAAATTTCATTGGAGATGGAATTAAAAATATTAGTATTATGCTCACAAAACATTCTCAAGATAGGAATCACATCTGAATTCCAAATGAAAAAAAGTGGGAACACCATTATGTTTAGTCGTTCATGAGAAAATGTCCACCTTATTTTAGTTGGTCTTCTGATGCACTTGTTTCAGAAAAATGGATCAGTACAAATGAAAAAATATTTTATAACCAACAATGTTAAGATCACGATAAAGTCATTTTGATTGTCTACTATTTTCATGGTGAAGAAGATAAATGGTGGAATATTATCAAGATTATAAGAAAAAAATATTAAATTGAATCCATGTATTATGATGATTCAAAAAAATATTTTTCAATATGTAATTTTCTTGTATTGTTCGTATGAAGATAGAGAAGGTGTTCCTTGTGATAAAAAAATTATGATGAATCTATTGGTACCTATGTGTAAAATTTAAGAATACATGCGAGGTACACTTCTGGTATTATCATCCAACCTGAAAGTAATGTTGGTAATTTCTTCAATGGATTATAACCAATTATCTAAAGTGTTCTGTCCATAAGAGACTTTAATAACTATGAAGAGATTGTTCGATGTTTTATCAAGGTGGGAATATTGGTTGGAGTTATGTATCAATATCATGGTTTTGATAAGAAGGAAAAAATGGAATTCAAAGGAAATATAAGAACCATAGATAGAAGAATATGATCATTATTTTATGCTTAAAATCTGGAAATAAACATGGAATTAATTGTCTTAATTGGACTGATAAATCTTTTAAGATTGGATAAGAAGTTCATCGAGTGGATGGATGCCAAAGTGATGGGGAAAAGATATTTGATGACGAGAATAATAAGAAATAACCATAGAATTCACTACCCAAACAACAATGTTTCAATTGCAAGGATTTCAGGAATTTTGATAATAAGTTCCACAATCCAACGGTTAATAACATTGATCAACACCAACAAACTATTATGACAAAAAAATGGAAAATCTTATGAAATAATGATGGTTTAATTGAATAATGATAATTAGGGAACACTAATAATACATTATTTAGTTTAGAATTTCATGTTTGATTTTATATGAATGAGCCCTATGAAAACATTATTGTTTAAAATTTAGTGAAATTTCATGTGATTATCTAAATCTACATGAATTCTGGAATAATTAAATCACATTTGATATTCCATCGGTACAATTTTGAACCCTAGGTTCCAATGGAAATGTTTTTGTAGAATACAAGTTCTTATTTTAAGAATAATGGATGAATTATATTTTGGAATCATATATGTCTCTATGTAAGATTAACATAATATTTATGGATACCACCATTTGATTATGATAATAAGGTTAATCATAAGTTCAAATTCATTAACACCCCTTTTGAGGTTTCATGTGAAGGTAGTATATCAATATTAAGGATATTTTAAGTGAGATTTATTGCAGTTGAACTCATAAGATTTTTATATGTTTTAGTACAAAATATATTTAAGGAAGAATACATATACACTTCATGGTCATATGATTAAATTTACTAGCAAACATTAGGGTTTACCTTATCTTTGATGGGTTGTAGTCGATCAACTTAAAAAGTCAACAAAATTCATTTACATTAGAGATGATTTATATTGGGATATGATTTGAAAAATTTACCTTGATAAAGTGATAAGGTTACATGGAGTACCATAATAAATTTTATCTAATCATTATCTGATGTTTACATCAATTTATTGGCGAAGTATTCTGCAAGATCTTGATATAGAGTTAAGTTTCAACATTATAAGAACATGTCAAACCCAAATGGGAATTCTAAGATCTTATTCAGTGGATTTCAATGGTGGTTGGGATCACAACTTCCATTAGTTGAGTTTCCTTACAAAAATATCTTTCAATCAAACATATAGATCGATCCTTATGAATCCTTTTATACATACTAGAACGAAGTTACAAAATGATAGTTATTTGGGCTTAAGATAGGTGATGAGATGGAAGTGAAGGTTAGATCCATTCATAAAAAAGTAAGTACTACACAAAGTTGATAGAAATATTTTGTTGATAATCATCAATGTGATCTATAATTTGAAGTTAGTGAGAAGATATTTCTACAAATATCTTTATGAATGAAATAAGGGAAAACAATCCATAGATATATCGGTCCCTTTAAAATACTTGATCGTATCAGGATAGTAGCGTACCATTTGGTGAATCAACTAATCATATCTTAGGTTCATGATGTATTCCACGTATCACTCCCTAGGAAGTATAAACCCAATACATCACATGTACTAAACTCATACTTCATACCATTGGATCATGATATTTCTTATGAGGAACAAATGGTTGAGATCTATATCAAATAGAGAAAGATCTACGAAACAAGACCACTCACCTGCTCACTATTTTATGGAGAAACAACCTGATTATGGAACCTATATGAGAAACTAAGGAAAAAATGAGGTAATATCATCCTTAGTTTTTTTTATCAAAATGATGAATCTGTAGGGTGAAATTCATTTTATGGGGGGTGAAATTTAACACCATGAAATTTTGTGAAATATTTTTTTCAAATAAATATAATATTTTTATATATTTTTCATTATAAGAATTATTAGATTTAGATTATGTTACACACACCAATGATTTTTTATTTCATTACACATAACACCAAGTTAATCTTGCACTAAACCCAACCCTGGGTCTGCTTGCATTATACATGATACTGAGTTTTAACAAAACCATGACATATTATTAATATTATTCTCATGTGACCATTATAACCAAGACTTTTAACATAGTGGTATGAATAGTAATAAATAAGTTTTAAATATTATGCATAACCTTTTTATATAAATAATACATATTGAGAAATAAATACTTAATTTTCAATACAATCTTTATATGTTTTTGAAGTAGTATTTTCTTAAAAAATTTTATTTTAATTTGTTTTAATGAATAGCTTTAAAATAAATATTTAAACTTTTAGAAAATTAATTTTCCAAAAAAAAACTAATTTTTTTAAATCAGAATATCGAAATTAATCTAGGTTATTTTTTTTTGTATTTTTCTAAAATGTTTCATTTGTTGATGAATAGTGAAAAACACTATATTTTAAATGAAATATATATTTTCATTTTATTTATTTATAAAGTTAAATTACATTTAATATTTATTTTAACATTAAATTAGTTCAATTATATATCCACTAATCAAATTTCAGTCATTTAATACAATTTCATATTGAATTTTGATAAAAGAATCTCTCTAAACATTTGAACATTTTCACTTTAAAAACATGCTCTCTCTTCGCATTTGCAGGATTAATTTTAAATTAAAATATTCCCCATCTATGCATTGAATTTTTAAAAATTGACTCCATATTTGAAATTAGTATAATCTATATTATCTAATAAGTTCAACTTAATTTTCAACCAAAATGTATAGTGGATGCCGTAAAAATTAATTACCGCAGTTAACGTAAAAATAGGTTTACCGGGGGTTAAACTAAACAAATATGGGTAACAATGAAATATTAACATGCATAAAAACTATTTTATGGACATATATATACCATTAAACCTTTTAGGTTCAGTAATGTCTCATTTTTGGACCCTTATTACTTTTGATAAACATGGGATCACCAAATTCTTTTCAAAAATACTAAGTGTGTCCTCTCCCCCACTTATAAAAGGCCACACCCTCTCTTCTCTTCCTCATACCCTAAAACCCATTTTTTGCATCCACTACCTCCCTAAATCACGTCCCTTTTCCCATCTACTCATACTGTAATCCTAATTATGGGCATAAATCCAACATAGTAAGGCTTTTGGGGCAAAACTAATGAGGATACCCAAAGAAGAGGTAAGGTTCATCAATGAGAATTTTTGTTTTATTTCTTCCTCAACACCCTTAAATTTTAATTAAAACACTATTATATAATAAAATAATTATATAACATCTAATAATATGTTTTTATGTTAATTTAATGAAGTAAAAAACTTCCACTTCCATCAAATGGGATACAAAATCATCCTTTATGTGTATGACAGACTCCTGCATCATAAACCAATGTCATTAGTTTTTCCATTAACACATCTAAAAGATAGATATAATGATGTATTAATTATTTATATAAAATTTTATGTTATTTTTATTCTTCTGGAATTATTATACATACATACCACCATACTTTCTATTTTTTTGGAAATACAATAATGTCGCTAGTGTGTATGGCTGACTACTACCTCACAAAGCGATGTGATTCGTTCATGCTTTACATGGAAGTTATTAAGGATGATTTTAAAGAATGTTTTTGATATAAAAGATATTATTATTATATTAATGACATATTTATCGTTCTTAAAATATAAAATATCATTTTTTGTTCATACCATTTTAATCACTGAATGTTGATAAAATCACTCATGTGCGTGTGGACTATCTTCTTCCCAAAGCGATGTGACTCTATTTTCATCATCACACCACATGGATGATATTTATAATTATATTTAAAGAAATAATATTATATTTATGATATTATTATGTCTATTTATTGTTAATATATTACTTACCTCCATTCCATAATGATCATTGAAAAATGGAAATGTTACTCATGGGTATGTATGATCTACCACCACTATGGTCATAACATACTTCATTTCTCAAAACAATCATTCATGATTGGTATAAACATTACAATTGATTTATAAATTTCATATTTATTTCATGATTATTATTATTAATGTGACGTAACCATGATCAATTCAATAAGACCCAAAATAAGAAAACTAGACATATATGAAAAACAAAGCATTATTACCTGAAATGTGACCTCAACATGGAATTGTCAATAAATTTGCAATAAAAGGAAATGATTAAATCATATATGTTATTTTATAACTAATTTTGGTTTTTTATATATGTATAATAAACTTATATTTATTATAAATAATTTTTCAATGAGTTCAAAGTATGTTGATACTTGTAGTAAGTGATTTCTAGTCCCTCTGTTATTTTTGGGAGAAATAAATAAATTCATAACTTATTTATTTTGTATGGAATATATAATTACCATTTTAAATGTTATATCATAAATAACAATATTTTCAGTAAATTTAATGTTTAATTTTTTGTTATTATTTATTGTTGATTATGATTCAAAATATTACTAAAGCAGTAATGGATTTTTGTCTCAATTTTACTTCTTTAAGACATATGGTTATATTATGAACCTATATTCTTTTTAAAGGGTTATATATAGAGAATTTTACATGTAATGTAATTAATTAACTTATCCTCATTATATATTAAGACTATTTTATTGATATTCCTTCATGGGGCTTACGTTTCAAATTTTCCGATGAGTTAAAGATTTTATGTTACAATCTCATCACTTATTGAGATTTTTTATGAATATGATGATCAAATATTGTGATCCATATATCATTATAATATTTACATTTATTCTCACATGGTTATTCATGATATTTTCAAGTAATAGTTCATTTTTTATCTCTTTGGTACTTAAAATAATTAAGGAAATATTTTTAAGAAAACACATCATTCTTTATCTCATCAATCCAAAATCCAATTTCTTCTAAAACCAGGATTTCTAAATATGTTTGCAAAAAATATTTTATTACTCTATTAAGATTTTTAATAATAAAATTTTAACCATTTTTGACTTTTTGTAATTTTTTTGAATGTGATATTCACTTTATTTCCCACAATTTATTGTTTGGAATTTATAAAAAATGTGAAAAGAATCTTCGTTTGAACAACTATAAAATGAAAAAAAATCATGTAGTCATGATCATTGTTTTCTATTAATATTACTTTATAGAATTTCAAGGTTATTTTTAAATGAAAATACATGGAAAATATTTTATGTTTTAAAAAGTTTTTTTCAAAGGGGAATGGATATTTTCCTTCTGAAATATATTAAATGATCGATCAAAATCATTTTCTATATAAGATGATATCTGTTGATGTTACCTATTCCATACTAGGGATATTATTCCAGGATACCATTCTTATTCTTTATATGAATGGTTTATGATTATTATTTCATGATTTTTATGAGTCTCATTTCTCTTCCATGGGCATTACCAAGGTAGAATTATTATGAAATCCACTTATTTTTCCATGGGTTATACTATAATGGAATACTGAAATTATTATGAAACCTTTATCTTTTACACAAGTTATGATATGATTAAATGTTAATGAAACCCATTTTATTTCATTGGTTATGATATTATGAATTATTTATGATCATGTGGAACACATGTGTATGATTTTAATTCTTGGATGGGTGGGACCAATATCTCCCTCCAATTAATTGGGTAATAATAAATGATATAAGATCTCAGAGGGTACATAGGTTGTTAGACCAATCCTAAAAAGGAGGGTACACAAGTAGTTATCCCTAGACTAAAATTGGATATATGGGAGGTTATTCAAATCCAGAAGTAGGTAAACATGTGTTTATCCCAAGACTATCATTTTATGAATCTCTTGGTGGGTATCCTTGAAAAATGATTTTTTATTCTTATGTATATGGAAAAAATATATGGATTATAAAATTTTATGCTCTCATGGACCATGATCATTTATTCCTTTATTATTCATGTTTTATAAACTACCAATCATTATTATATGACTCAGGTTTATGATCTATGATGGTCAGTGTACAAAAATATTAAGATATGTTCATTATCATGTAAACATTTTCATATTTTATTCTCTCAAATGATCATTGATTTATATCTCTTGGGTTTTCCTTTGTTGAGATTTTTATCTCACCCTTTATTATGTTTCCATTCACCATGTTATATAGAAAGGTTTTATATAGAGTATGTCTATGAAGAGTAATAAATGGGAAGTTCATTGTTGGAAATATTTAATATCTTCCACCAAATTAGAGGATTATGTTCCATGATTCCAAAGGCACTAAATATTATGGTCTTAAGATGTTTTTTGTGTTCAATGTAATGATTATTAATCTAAAAAGATATAACATCCATGTATAATAATACTATATTTCTATGAGTGGGATATTCTGGCTATTCAAGCATGACCAATTCAGTGAAAATTAGATATTCTCACAGCTCAGACAACATTTATTCCTCTAGATTATGGTGGAATAAATCATGATACGTTTCCTATAATGATAGAGTATTTTCAGGGTGTATTTCCTAATGAGTTATGTGGTTTACCTCTGAAGAGGGATATCAAGTTCATGATTGAGTTATTTTCAGGAGAAGATCTAGTTTCTATCTTTCTTTATAGAATGGTACTGATAGGGATTTAGGAGTTGAATTCTTGGTTGGATGATCTGGATGCTAAAATTTTCATATTGCGTAGTACATATCCTTGGGTTTCTCTAGTTTTTTCACTGATAAAGATGATGGATATTTGTGCTTATGGGTGGATTATCTGAGATTGAACCAGAAGACTCTCTAGAACTGGTATCCTCATCCATACATTGACGATCTCCTAGATTAGATAAGAGGTGATAATATTTTCACCAAGATAAATTTGATATGAAGATATCACTAGTTGAGGGTGAGACAATCATACAAACCTAAAAATACTATTAGGAGTAGGTATGGATTGTATAAGTTCATGGCGATGTTGTTTGGTTTGAAGAATGCACCAGTAGTATTCATGTACTTGATGAATCAAATATTTCATCCCTTTTGGGATCATTTTTTTGTGATTTTCATCAGTGATATCTTATTGTACTCCCAATAAGTATAATATCATTCCAAAAATCTAGAAATAATCATGATTACATTGATAGATCTGTTTATTTACATTAAAATAACAAAATGTAGTTTCTGGTTTGAGAAATTGCAGTACTTTGGCCTGGTCATCCTATAGGCTGGAGTGTCAGTGGACCCATAGAATATTTTAGCTATGTTATCTTGGGAGTGACATGAGAATTTATTTGAGATTTGGTGTTTTCTTGGTTTAGTACGTTATTAACCACACATAATACAAGAATTATCCCATATTATAAGACCAATGTATAGGATGGCTAATAAAGGTGTGATTTTTTTGGGTCATTTGATTTTGAGAATGATTTTTAGCAGCTAATGAGAAAGCATACCTCATGGAATATCCTTACTTTTCCTATACCAGGTAAGGAATATACCATGTACTGTAACACATCCAAAGTTAGTCACAAAGAAGTTTTGATGCAAGAGGACTGAATGAATACTTATGGATATAAACAGGTCAATCCACATGAGAGGAATTATCTTAATCATGATCTGCAATTAGTTATTGTGGAAATTTACTCAAGGTTCTAGAGACATTATCTTATGGGTGAGAGGTATGTGGTATATATGTAATAAAAGATCCTCAGGTGTATCTTTTCTTAGTGGGGCCCAATCCTTTAGCAGAGATGGTGGGTTAGGTATCTATATTCCTTTAACATTGTTTTGTCTTATACGCTGGGCAAGGGAAACACCATTTCCCATTCAATGATCCAAAATATTAAAACAAAGGTAGTGTGGGAATCTTGTGATGATTTGTAACTGATGGAACTCTATGATGATATGCATCTAATTGTTCAGAGTCCCTAGAATGAGTGTCTCTAACATTGATATATATTATAACCATGGTTTTATACTAGATTAAAATAGAGAGGTTATTAGATTTGAAGGGATTGTATCTGAGGAATAACTTATATGGTGGGAGTCACCATTAGGATGGTCACTTAGTAGAAATAATATTCTTATTTTATATGGATGATTATGGGTTCCTACGTGCTTGTGTGAAGAGATGATAAGGTATTTTCATTATTCTAGATGGGATTTATATCTATGACTTATAAAGATGTATCATGATCTCCATAGATGGAACTGGTTTCTATGAATAAAGTAGGAGGCAACAAGTTTTTTGGTGAGATGTTTCACCTTACAGTAGGGTAAATCCGAGCATTAGAGGAATGCTGTGCTATTTCATCCTTTTACCATTATTAAGAGAAAATGGGATAATATCATTATGTAATTTGTGACAGAGTTACATAGAACACCTCACAATAATGATGTATTATAGGTGATCATAGATTAACTGATGATGATATCTATATTTTTTCCTATCAAGGAGACCATCACTATTGATGAGATGAATAGTCTGTTAGTGTGATAGATAGTTATATTGGATGGTTTTATGAGGATTATCATTTTATATAGAGATCCTCATTTCACATCTTGGTTCTAGAATTTCATATATAAGGCATTTGGATCAGATGTTATTCTTACTATAGCCTATCATTTATAGACTAACAGTCAATCTGAATGAACTATTCAGATTTTGGAAAATATCTTATGTTCCTGTGTTTTGGATTTTAGTTTTTCATGGGATAAACACTTAGAACTTATGTATTTTTCTTATAATAATATATTCCATGCATTGATCCAAATGGAACATTTTGGGGATTTATATAGAATAAAATATAGTTTTCCTCATTTTTGGTTTGTGCCATGTGAGCCAACACTTTGTAAACCTAATCTTGGGATAGATATGTCTGAGTAGGTTTGGTTGATAATGAGTAGGTTGGTGGCCCCACATAGTAGGTATAAATCTCATGTTAACTGATGGATACAACCTCTAGAGTTTGAGGTAATTCATCATTTGTTCCTTTGATTTTCAACAAGACTATGGAAATACTGTATTACTAAATAGAGAATGATAACTCCCATGTTTATCAAGTGGTTTGAGATAGTGGAAAGGTTAAGTCTAGTGGAATACCTAATAGCCCTTACAAAACACTATAGTTCAATACCTGATGTGTTTCACATGTCATATATTCAAATATATCATCCCAAACCTTCACATGTGGTAGACGTTGATGACATATACCATAGTGTAGATACGTCATTTGAGGATCATTCAATGTGGATTGTAGACCATGGTTAGAAGTATCTTCATGGAAAGAATATACATGTTTTTTGAGTGAAATGTAAGCATGGGCGTGTCTAAGGGGAGACCTGGGAGAGGGAATCTTATGTTTGAGTACAATGGAAAAACATGTTTGCCAAGACCCCATAGTAATGCTTGGAGTAGCTCGGGGATGAGCTGTTATATGGGGGGGAGGTTGTAACATCCCATATTTTTTAGGTATTCCCCTATTTGTGTTTTGGTCATTCCTTATTTTGGTTGGGTTTTCCTTCTTCTTTAAACCTTAGTTTTCAAGTTTCATTTAGGGATGGAGATATTTTTCTAGGGAAAATGACCTAATGTTTGGGGATGCATGTTTTTTCATATTATAGGAGCCTAGGTATAAACATGTTAAAAGGGGGATTATAAGGTTTCTCTATGATTTTTGAAGTCTTTTATGGTAGTTCAAGTTCTTTTATAGAAGCTGGGATTAAAGCTATCTATAATACATTTACATTTCGTTTATATTTTACATGACATGTAATTGTCACCAAGAAGATTTCCTAAAAAGGGTTCATGAAATGAAAAAAATACATGTTGTGTAACTGGTTCATGTTGTGTAATGTTATAGTAGGGTTATTTTAACCCGACACATGTGTTTTTTAGTGTATCTCATGATTTGGGAAATACACAACGTGAAAGGGTTACATGCCATGAATTTTTTGGGCTCCGTGGTTTTAAAGCCATGATGCGGTTATGATTTCATTTCATATATGTGAATCTCTTAACCCTCAGACCCTAGGTTATTTCCATATGATTTTGGAGTTATTTCCTCCCTTTGTGTATGTTCTGATCATTCAACTTATCTCTAATAATTTTCTTTTATTTTGTTTTCCCCTCACTTACTATTGTTCCTTGTTGTCATAGTTTAATCTTTTGACACATGTGGAATGCATTTTTGATCTTTATCTTGTATGATATAGGTTATTATAATCTATTCACCTTTGTTTCCTATTGTCATTACTTGTTGGAAGCATTGTTTTGATCCCCAAACAAAGTTTGGTGGTCTATAACCAAACACTATGGTCTATTTCCATCATTTAAATATATGAAACATTGTGTGATTATAATGACATAAAGTGAACATTAATAATTTGTATAATGGATGATGAAATATTATATTGTAACATCCCTTAAGTACATTTGGATTCAATGGTGTTATGAATTGGCTTGAGGCTACTCACAGGGTGAGCCTACCCTATAAATAATAATGAATTTTCTAATGAATTAAAGGATTTTTTATCCTGAAATGAGACCTTAGGTGATTGATTGTGATAGATTCACTGTAGAAAATGTCTTACATGATTATTTAATGAATGGGTAATTGAAATACAATTGGTAATTGGTATAATTATAAATTTCTGCTTATGATACGATTTTATGGTATTAGTGTTGTGATGATTTGTGTCGTGGATGATAATAGAATGATTATGTTGAGGGCTTGGCCCAAATGATGAAATGATAATATAGAGGGATTGGTCTAGATGGTGAAATGTTTATATAGAGGGATTGATCTGGTTTTTCTAAAATTCTTATTTAGAGGGCATGGCCTAGATACTTAAATGCTTATACATAGGACTCTTCTCGATTATGTGATTATACCCTAGACTTGTGGTTATAGTTGGAATAGTTTTTCTACATGCTTAGAGATATTATGGAATAATTATAAACTAGGTTGATTTGTTATATTGTATTAATTAGTAAATTAATATACCTATATATATATATCTTTATTTCATGAACTTATTATTATACTGGGTTTTTAGAAAAGGTTTTATCTACCTAATGAGTTTTACTCACACATTATCTGGGACACCATTTGCTACCTGAGAAGATTGCACGGATGAAGGTTTGGATAAGGGAAAGGGACCTAATTGTTTATTTTCACTGGCTGGATGGGTTGGATCATGGATAAGGGATGGACTTATGGTTTGAGACTTGGGTATTTTGAGTTTTTTGTCTCAACATATTGTTTTAATTTTAATAATTTCAATTTAAAAAATAGATACATTCCAGCTTGACATTACATGATTTATTTTTATTTAGTTTAGTTGGTTCATCCTTTACCTTCCTGTTTTATGTTGTATAGTTTCCTCAATTTTTTATTACTAGGATATTTATTTATAATTATTATTTGCACTATATTCCAACTATTTTCATGGAGGTATAGACTCCCCCACTATTTCTTGGACACCCATGCTATTAGTCAGTAGCCTCTCGCATTCGGGGAGGCATGGTTGAGATTTAGTAACCAACCTGATTTGGAAATATGAGAGAGTGTCAGATCATGGGACATTTAATTTTTACATAATGTGTAATTAATTTGATGCATTATTGTGTTTTAATTTATAGATGATTCACTATTTTGAGGTTTTAGATTTTTTTTTTCAGGTCCCTAGACCATAATAAATTAGGAAAAAATGGAAATATTTCTAGTGGTGATTATGTCATCAATTCAATGACACATCTCTATCATTTTCACATATGTATGAGATGGTCCCTGAATTCATTCTTATGAACCAATGGAAATAATTATTTGACCATAATCAGACCAAATCTCATAAGGTATTTTCTTAAATTTCATTATATTAATAAAAAAATTCGAATAAAAAAACATTTTTTATTGATATAAAACTCCTTAGGGTGATTTTTACGTAAAATTTTGTCAATAAAGAGTAGAAAGTGATTCCCCAAACTACTAAATCAATGATTTTCACAAGAAAATAACATGGAAATGTGTTATTTAATTAATAAAAGTGGATATCTATAACACTTCATATAATTTAATTTTCCTAAATATTAGTTATTTATTTATTTTCAAACAGGTGAAGGAGGTAGGTAATTATATTGGAAGGATAGAATTGTGGTTTTATGTTCAAAAAAAATGATGGCAAATATGTCAAAATCCCAATAGAAAACATAGGGGTAAAAACTTTTCAATTATCAAATAGTGTTACTAAATTACTATATAATATAATATTATTCAATTTATAGTGTAAACTCAAAAAATCATGGGACTCCAACCCAAGCATGTAAGTTTCAGTATCCGTAGAGGATGACATTGTTCATGTTATTTGAAAAGAGAATTAAGTCATGTTAGGGGGTTGGGTTGTGGACCATATCCATCATAGGTGTTTGTTATTATATATATATATATATCTTCATTGATGATGTGAAAAAGAGGGGGCATACAGTTTTGGTGATCCTGGTACCCAAAAATAAATTGATTCATTGAATAATATGGTTAAAGATCATGAATCACTTATTAATAAAATAATGGCCAATTCCTAGCATTAGAGAGTGTGTTGGATGTTGTGATTAAAAAGATGACCAAAAGTATTCCAGAAGAAATATTAAAACTCATCGAGGGTGAAGGAGTAGTAAATTTCATTTCCATTATCATAAAAAATATAAGGATGTTATAAGATATGTTAATGAGGAATATTAAGAAAAAATTTATGTTTCATGAGGGTATTTTTTAGGTGGGTTTTTAGAAGATAATCACTTTTTTCCAGAAGTACTTAATTTTGATTAAAGTTTTCAACTTTATATATTTATAGTAATTGGGTTTATCTATCATATATTATGTTTCTTTTTTATAGATCTTATTCATTTAAAACAAAATTTGGTAAATAATAAAAGTCAAAATAATTATAGGTTTGAAAAGGGGCTTTGATAAGTGATTTAGTCCAGGATTACACTCTTTCATTTTCTTACCTATGTGGAGGTTATGAATGATAAAATAGAACAAATTTTACATTACATTATTTCCTATTAACCTTTTTCATATAAGAAACTAGACTACCTTATAAAATTCACAATAATCCCACTATTGTACTCAATTCCCGACACATTACATACCACCACCCCAAATCCATCCAAAATTATATAACATCATCCCATCTATTTTCACCAATGTTTACATAACAAATCAATTAATTAACTCCAACCACAACATCACACCATAGAGACTCCATAATCCTAACAAGGAAAGAAATCATAGCTATTACAAAAAATATCTAATTTATAAAATAGATCATCACTCACCCTTTTTAAAAATTTAGTCATTTTAATTTACCTTCTCTTTCTTATGTAGTGTCATGTAAATTATAGATTTAACCCATTTGATACATTTTTATTATTTACATGATTAACCTTTTTGGAATTGTTATTCCATCATCAAATCATAATGACAACATAATATAAATAATATCAATACAAACTTTTATGAATCAATGATAAAGGGACACAAATCACAAACAACACCATGATTTATGTAAACACATGTGTGTCTTGAGATTAATGTATTTATATAAATGTGTATTTGTCAAAGAAAAATTCCACTGTTATTTTCAAAGAATCCTAATGATCTTATCATACTTCTATATTTGATAAAATAGTTAATTTTTATTCACATAAGATTATTCATTATTGTACAATTATATAAATTGAATTTAGATAAAATCATATATCATTTTAATTGTAATTCATATATTATTCATTTAACATTACAATATTTATGAGGGTTTAACTAATTAAAATATAGGTACCAGAGGTGGAAGGTTAGGAAGGATGCGATGGGAAATAGTATAAATTACTAATGGAAGGTAATGGACATGTATCTCTGTAGATGATCTGGGACTGATATTTGTATTGATATTTTGTAATATATAACAAAATTTAATTTTTTATTATATGTAATTTGATGGTGTTGAATTATTTGTAATGAAGTTTTGTAAACAATTACATTTTCTCTATTTTTTTGTATATTTTTTTTTACTATTTTTGGTAGTGGTAGAAGAAATTATTTATCATATTTATGAATCTATATATAGGTGGTGTTGACCATTGGGTATCATTTAGAGGTAGTTTAAATCACCTTAAATTTTGGTAAGTTACTATATATAATGGAAGTTGAAACCATTGATAAATATTTTCTACTCATAAAAAATTTCCAAAAAATATATATGAACATAATAAATACCACTAATTAGAGATATTTATTCAAAAATTTAGAGTGAAAAAACTAATGCTAAATATAGATTTGATCATTAGAGAAATCCTTGAAAACAAACTACCATTAAATTAATAACAACAAACCATTTCACTACAGTTGTTTAGAACCATTGTGAAACCCTAATGAGGTGGTTAATACTACCTCTAAAACTAGTAATAAGAAAAAAAAATTTCTTTTCATTTTATAGTGTGAGGGAGATAATAAGTTCAGTTACTCTACTTAAATTAACTAGGATTTAGTTATTCCAAAATTTGTTAAACATGACTAAACATGCTTTATGAATTTTATTCTCCAAGATACCTTATATATTATTGATAAATATTTCTCTGGAAATATTTTTATTTCATGAGAAAATAAATGTTTATAATATTTTAATGGTGAATGGTTGGTTTCCATGGGGTCTTATATAACTCATATTTCCATCATGGTTTTCTATGGTAATAATGGATTTCATATTTTTCTTTAATCAAAGGTTGTTTTTTCTCTTGGGAATATGTTTTTTTATGTGATATAAATTTTATTATTAAAAGGGTAATGATGTTCAAGGGTTTTCTTAATTTTCACTAGACTAATGAGAACCCTTTATTGGTAAATCACATACCAAGCTTTGTTTTGTTCATCCTAAATTTTCGAATTTTTTACACAAGGCATAAATATGAGTCGAAACTATTATTAAATCTTAACTATGAATAATGGAAATTTTTCATGACTGAAGAAAGTGTTTCCTAAAAGAAATATGATTATAAACATAAGAATCATGTTTTGTGGAAAAAATGTTGTTTTGTGTCAGTGTTTTAAATGTAATGTAATTATTTTTCCAAATTATCTAAAACTCTAGACTAACAAGATCATGGGAATGTAATAAAATTAAACCCTTATCCTAAATCATGTAATTGTGGGTTTATTATGATTTTGGGTGTTATAATATATCAATCATAAAATAGGATTTCTTATTGTATTCAATAATTGGGTTATTAGTCACAAAGTTTGACTGATAGCAGATGATGTATCATCTTATCAATAATAGCTAGTAACTTGACCTTGATCGTTGAATATAATCTATATCATAGCATAAACCACATGATGTATTGTATAATACAATATAGAAAGAATTTTTTTATGTTTGAATTGTTTTAACTATTTATAAATTTGTTATAATTTTTGATAAATATTTTTTTTCTAATATTTACTAAATTTATAAAGAGTTTATAAAATAATTAATTATAAATATTTTATAAATAAATAAATATTTTTTAAAACATTTATTAATAAATATTCCAGAATATTAAATATTAATATTAAAATACATTTTAAAAAAATTATTTCTCTTAGGAGAGTTTTCTTATATACGTTTATAAAAAATATTTAATTCATATTAGGATAAAAAATTAAAATTAATACAGAAAGGGATTAAGGGAATTCATACGATTGGATATTTTTTTGCACTCAAACGTCATGAATTAATTTTCTGATTTTTTTCAGAAAAATTATATAAAGGATTTAAAGTCCATAATTTTTTTTCAAATACAAAACAAAAAACATTTTATAAATTAAAAATATATATTTTTATGATTAAAATATATATTTTTATTCTATTTTGTTTAACAAGTTGGGATGAGACCCCTTAATTAGTAAAAGAAAAAAAGGAGGAAATAGTGGGTATAATGGGGTTAGAAAAACCATTTCACCCCTCATCAAAATAGACAAAGCTGAAAAATAGAGGAAAAAATTAATCAATATGAGAACGAGTACTCATATTATAAAAAGAAACGTGTCCACCCCAACTGCGAGGATTCCATCCTCTTATCTATGTTTTTAACCCCTAAAAGGCCCACCACCATAATTAAATAGATCCTAAAATATCATCTAATTCAACTACAACATTAGGTGAACCATCACTTCTTTTCCCCTCTTCCTCATTACTTATGGGAACAAGAAAATCAAAATAATTGTGTGTAAAAACCTTAATGCTCACACCTCTCACCTGAGTAAACGAGAGTCACAAAACCCTATAAGAGTTTCTTGAATAATTAAAATGTATAGGATCTTAATGAACCATTGTTTGAGTTACCAAAGGATCACCATCAATCACTTTATTCCCCTACGTAATCACCAAAGCAGAAACATTTTATCATGATTAATCTCTCCAGTACTGAAGAATTTAATAGCATTATCGTAAATAATAATGGTTCGAGTAACCTCTTATTATTTTGGTATTTCAAAAAATATGGAGTAACCCATAATCTATATCTAAAACCTCATAAAACTGGAAATAGTTTCCTTTTTGTAGAAAAACATGTTAGGCCTGAAAACCTTAAACTCGTTGGGACCCTAAACTATTGTTGACACCCTTATTAGAGAGAGTCCATCCTTATCTTCATTCTACTCCCAGGGTTTCCTGGAATTACTAGAGGATGTGACCACCATTTTAGTCCTTCCATTTCCTTTGTAAGTGGTCATAGTTTTCTCCCATCATAATTATATATCAACAATGGCTTGTGTAACATTTTCATTATTATATTGATCATCAATAGAGTCCACAAGTGTCCTCACCATCTCAATTCCTTTTAAAATCACATACATAAAAGAAGTATAAAAAAAATAAACTAGAAAACAACCTCTTATTCCTCTATAATGTTAGTCCAAGACCTATGGGCATGGGGTACACCCCGAACACTAGTGTTGTTAGAGTTAATTCCTTAAAATTTAGGGGTACCAGCTAGCTAGGAAGATTTAGGAGCACCAACAAAAAAATGTTTAATATAGAAATCCTCCCCATCATTAACCATCCAATTTTTCTTTCTTCACACATTATCCTCATTTCTAGTGTGCTTAAATAATGAGAAGAATGAGGTTTTTATGCAATTAAAGATTTTATTCCTTGTGGATTTAAATTTAGAGGAAAAAATTTGAATCACTTCATACATATTTTTCAAAGAAAATTCATCTTCAATAGTGGAGAGGAAAACCATATCAATTAGAGTAGAACCAAGATCTAGAACCACTAGCACTTGAGAAAAATTCCAAAATAGAACTCTCTATTTTTCCATGTCCAGCTTAATTGGAACACCAATAGAAGGATCAATATCAAAAAAAAATTGGATGCCATAATATCTGGTGAAGGCCATAAATTCTTACCCAAACATGAACTATTGTTTTACTCACCATCAAATTGAGGTTGAATTCCCACTACTGAATGTCTAGGAAACCTGTATTGAGGATGATAGTCCTAAATCCCTATTCCTTTAATTTAAATTCCTCAGATGGAAAAGAATATCGAAAAATCCATGACCCATCGATACAAAATTACTCTTTGCAAACCCAAAATAGATGAAATTTGATTTTCAAAATTGTCAGGCCTCCACAATTGATAACCTCATAGTAGAACGAGATGCCTTATGAAAAAGTTTTTAACTAGAAAAAGATCATTTTAGATGGATTCCTCATTTTCTATAATGTGCCCCATATGTCCCTTCTTCTAGATTATACAAGAATCTTCACCCCTGAAATGGGTGAAAGATCACAGCCCTAGTTATTATGATTAATTTATGGATATCAAGGGCCTCTTATGAAATCCATGGAGACAATATGGAGTCTTCAAAATCTCTATAAAATACCCTTTATGACACCCCACAGACAGATTAAGACCTCTCAAATAAGAACATTCCAATTTATATTATAAAGTGTAAATGTTATGTTTTTAAACAATAAAGTATGTGACATGTAAATTATATTTGGTTTATTATTTTTATGATTTTTTCAATTTTCAATTATATTTTATATGTTGAGTCATTTTTTAAAATTTCATTTAGAATATATTTAAATTTTATAATTTATATTCTTTCAAATTCACCTACATTAAACATAATAATGTTTTAATTAGGTGAATATAAAATTATATAAATAATAAAATATAAATAAAATATAAATAAAATCTGACACACTTACTGAACCTATAAGAAATAATTTAAAATAATAACCATTTAATAATATTTTTTTAATGAAAAGTGATTTTAATGGAATAATACATTGTTGTTTTAAAATAATACATTGGCTTTTATAATTTTGATTTCCATTCATTTTATTTTATATTATTTTTTATATTTTTAGTCAATGTTCTAAATTTCATTTAGATTTTAGTCATACAATCATTTATAGTACATATACTTTTTTATGTGTAAATATTATGTTTTTAATCAATAATGTCTAGGTCATGTAAATTTATTTTTGTTTATTATATTAAATACATATTTTTTATTTTCAACAATGTTTTAGATTTATAGTCTATGTTTTAAGATTTAATTTGTATTTTTATATTTTAAAATTTTTAAATGTTACCTAATTAAAATTTAATAACTTTTCCTATGTTTCAAGTAGTCGACATTGACAACATATAGAATTTAGACTACAAGTAAAATATAAATTATAATTGAAACAGTGGCTAAAAATATAAAAAATGGTTGACTATGAAAATAATTTTACCAATTTAGTAGGAAAAAAATACATAGGATGTAATAAATTAATGGTTAAAATCTTTTAAGTCCCCAAAAACCATATAAATGAATGTGTGGAATCACTATCTATGATGATGACCTATCACAAAATCTCATGTGTGAATGGGATGCCCATATCGATATTGACGACCTTTGTTCTAGGGTGGAGTATGAAAATCTGGAGAGGGATCTTCCTCAGGTGTTGGAACCTCGAAAGTCTGATGCTATGCATGTGACTCATCAAGAGGAGGTGGTATCTGGATTTTGTCATGTGGACCTGACCCCTCTACCATTGTGTAAGTGGAATGACATATAATCATATATTGGGGGAACTATATGACCTATGAATTCTCAATCAAGAAAGGTGGAGTCCTGGGAAATGACCCTTGATACAAGCTAAATTTTGACATACTCACTGAAAAATATGGACATCCTGACAATTTAAATGCATCTCATGCCTCTTGGAGCACATAAAAAATTATCTGAGGCTAGAATGAAAAAGGCGTGACCTCTACATATGAAATAGGTGAGGCCTCATGTGAAACATGACATGGTCTATGTTTTCATTGTCATGGATCCTCAATATCAGTAGCTACTTGAGGAGGTTATTGAGTAGGAACCTCCTCTCCCGGGGTAGAGAAATTATATCCATATGCTGGAAGATCAAATATACTATCATTTATGACAGGATATGTTATCATCCTCACCTCCACTACAACAAGGTATGTTTCCTGGATAAAAACCTCACCCTCATCCATATCAAAAAAGTTGATAATATATTTTAGTTGCGTATGTTTTAAATATATTCAATTTTTTTTAAAAAAAGTACAATAAATAAACTAATGTAATGTTATTAAACTACCATATCCTAAATCCCTATTTTGTGTATATTAATATACTCTATATCCTTCACTATATACCATATCTCATACTTGATATATTGTGATATATGTAATTGCATCGTACACATTCCCTAGATAAGAAACAATTCATGTCTATACTAGTGGTCAAGATAATCAGTATGTCATCAGTTCTAGTCAACATCCTGCATTCCTATTTTCTTCATGGAACGATGCATTGATTACTGTCTTTGTGGAGCTACAATATGATAGAAAAATAAAAAATGGTTCCTGAATCCATCTTTTTGGTGCCACTCAACAATATGAAAGTGAATGAGAGTCACTACTATTGTGGCATCAAGAATCCCAAAAGTGAAATATGCAGGAAGTTGGTTTAATAGATCCTATAATAACATCCATTTATTTAGAAATGACATGTGATATTTGTTAAAATATTTTTTCACTAATTTAAAAAATGATAATATTATGAAATTGATTAATTAATAGAAAAAATGTATATACATACATTGTTGGGTATTAGACTATCCAACATGAGATGGTATCCACCCAAATTGTGTCTTAGAGTCCCAATGAAGTGGTGTTCCTAACACTTACTCTTATTTAAAACATTTATATTGATAAATAATATGAACTATAATATAATAAATTATATTAGAATCAGAAAACAATGAAGATGAGTGATCATGACAACATCTATCTAGAGAATCATGCATAACATCCATATGAATATTTAGACAAGAAAAAATAGGGGCTCAGGGAGGTATTTTCTTCCATGACCACATCTAAATGATGATGACTTATCCCCCAAGATAACTATTATCTGATCATCATGATATTTATAATACCTTTTATGTGTATTCTAAGCATGAAGAATCTAGGTTGTGTCTCTCAACATGATCCAAGTAATATAGTATCCCCAAATACATCACGTGGACATGAATACCAATGTGATCAGTGCAAAATGTTCCTCCAATGATCCCCAATATATATGAACAGACATGAAGAATGATAGTCTAATCATCAATGTCAATGGGTAAATGTGAAAAGTTCATGTCTAGACACCTTATATATGGTGAACATCCATACATGGTGGTAACATCCCTTACTATGTCAAGACTAAGAAATCTATGTCCAATATTCATCTACTCTCCATAAGTGTGTCCTATAACTGCATCCCTCTTGATAGGTTGACTGAGTAGAATGACCAAATTATCAAGAGTGATGGTTATCTCTCCCTTGGAAAATTGGAATATTTGAGTTTTAGGTCACTATCTTTTAGTGGGGGAAACAAGGAGGTGATGATAAAAAATTTATAATCAGATAAAGCAATTTCATTAAAGCTAGAACATCATAGGTATGGTATAATATCATCTGCAGATGGAATTTGATAATAATTGTGTTCTTGATGCACCCTAATCTATTGACCCTCATGGCCTGCTATAACCTCACATGGAACATGATTATATTTATTAGTGATTAGAGTATTATCCTCTATCTCTATGTATAAAAATGAAATATTTCTTATGTAAGTGTAAATTATAAACAAATTTTATGGTCGGTATAATTTTATAACAGGTAGAATATAGGATATAACTTTCATATTCACATTATTTTTTGAAATTTATCGTACCAAAAGAAAAGTGAATTTATTCATGTTTCTCAAAAATATTTATAATTATTTTATAAAATCATTTTTCATCTATATAAAAAATATTTCATGATTTTAATCTTTCATTGAGGATATTCTCAAATGATATGATCCAAGTTCTTTTATGGATGGATTATAATTATTTTTTAATGAAATTTTCATGAAAATTGTTTCTTTTCTATGGTAAAATTAATCTATGAAGGAATGATGGATTCTATTATATTATTCTGGCATACATAAGCGTAGTTTATTATTATATAATGGGCGGGGTGTTATAAAACCATCTAATATATTAGTTAATGTTTTATATCTAATATGTACATTTTTGGTTAGAATCTAAATGGTGTGTTTTGTCATTTATCTATGATTTCTCACATGATTGTATATTTCATGGTTATTTTCTCACATTCTTACTTTTTAGTGTATCCATGGATAGTTTTATTATGATTTCATATTATCTCATGTGTACTTGTCATATTCCATGTAATGTAAATATGAAAGTCTTATTATGAAAACCAAAGGATGATTAAAAAATGGTTTTATCATGTAAAAAGATTTGAAAATGGAAGGGTATTGTGTAGAATAGAGTTATATTTATTGAAATTATGTAACATTTAAGAAAGTTTAGATAGTGTTTGATTTATGTAATTGGTTTTTTAATTTAAGATTTTTTTATTATTTTACATTATAAGTATTAAAAAATGGTACCAAATTCTAAAAAATGAAGGCGTTTATATTGAAGGCATGTAATTGATAATTTCTAAAGTTCACATTAGAGGAAATACATCATTGAGGATGAGATTGTGAACTCAATCCATCAATGTTAGGGTATCATTTCCTATTATGACAATACTGATGAAATATGTTTCATCTCAAAAGTTTAATTAGTTTTTTAGGCCAACACATCTCATTTTACATCCTGCTGGACTAAATTCTCCCACACTATTTTAACCAGTTATGGTTAGGTAAAAATATTAACTTGTCTTTAGGAATTGAGAAATGGTGAAAATCCCTAATAGTCATCCATGGTGCAGTATGGTATTCAGAAATGGTGTACATCTAGTACATTGGATCAACATATGCTTCCCATGTTATGTTCACATAGGCACATTATGCAATGGTGTATTTCTATGGACACTTTAATGACTATAAATTTCCACATTGACAATGTCTCACTTCCAATAATCCAACTAGGATTCGACTGCTGCAATATATGATGGGGTCCCAATAATCTTGTACTTAAAATTGATAGATTTATCATATGAAAAGGTGAAAATGATAAGTATAGTATTCTAAAATGTTCTTTTCAATACCTCATTAGAAGTGGATTTCATACCTTAACCATTATTACATCTTAATAATAGTCTATTTTCCTCTTTCAATTAAGTAATTGAAAAAACGTTAAAATGACCTGTGATATAAACCAGTAATAGGTAAATTTAAAATTCCATTAAATACACCATTGATACACACTATAATGTTTATGTTCATGTGTCTATAGACCTTCCCCTATTGGTATTCCAATGTCTATTTTTCTTTGTGAATCCTCATCATATAATTATGCAATCCCTGATTATATTATTGGATTTATTCCAATAATTTTTCAAATTTTCATTGATCTAAATCAAATACCACACAAAAGTTGTCATATAGCACATAATTTTTATTTCATCATTATGTGGAAATAGAAAAAATAATAAAGATATTTTATACCAAGCCTCATGATATCCTTCATCCTAGGTTCATCATGGAATGTTTTTTGCACATTATTAGAAATGTGTCTGATTCAATACTGAAAATATTCATTAATAAGTCTCCAAATAATATTATCTTAATTTATTACCTCATTAATTACCCAATGATTATTATATATAAAATTGAAACCTAAAATATGGGTGAAATAGTTATTGATACATGCTAAAAACCATCTACATGATTCATAATTTTCCTTCTTCATAATGGAAAATGAATGCAGTAAAGGTGGATTATTTCAATCTTGTTTTTATGAAATCAATAATATGACTATGTATTTTATGTATACAAATATCCCTTTAATTTTTATGAACTATTTAAAAAAAGAAATTTCAGAAATACATGGATGGAATTACCATAAAAACTGATTAAATTTGACATGAGAATGATAAAATTGTATATCTTGAGACACATGTTCCAATACTACAAAATAATGTTATAGCTGTGGTTTTTAATCATGTCTATAGACCCCAAAACTTTGGCTATAGTGAAAATCCTATAGCCATAGAGACCTATAGCCATAGTTTTAAACCATGTAAATAGATCTATTTCCACAGTATAAAATAGTGACTATAGTTATATAGCCATGGTTTAAAACTGTGGCTATAGGTCTTCAGATTTCAAAAAAAAAAATACACTATCCTACACTGTAGTTTCATACCCACCAGTTGCTGGTTCCATATAAAAAATACAACAAACTACATTGTAGTTGCATACCCAGTAGCTGCTAGCACCAACAAACCAGTAGATTATCACCATCCAACTGGTAAAAAAAATGAACATTTTGTACTACAAAGATAAGTTAATATCCAAGGGGGTCATCTAGATAGCCTATGACATTGACCTAGACAAGTAAAAAAGCATTAGTTTTTTTCTAAAATCACTGAATCAACTCTTTAATCGATTGAATCAACCTAGGAGGAATGTAGTATATAGGTTGGGGATCGCGGTTGGAGGGGGAGGGGGAGGGGTAGGGGTAGGGGCATGGGGTTCCAGAGGTTTTCAGGGGGAAAGGGGAGGGGTATGGGGGTGTGCAAGGGTAAGGGAAGGGGCACTTCTGGTGAGATTCCTTGTGCTATTTGGTATAAAAAAATGTAATGGGACATGGTTGGTGGGTTAAGTATATGATATTGGGTTATATGTGATGTGAATCATTGGGGCATGATTCTGAGTACAGAACTAGGTGTATGGAAGCGTACGCTTCTAGGTTTTGGTGAGATTGAGTGGGATCATGGGTGAGAAACCATGAGAGGGTTCTTAGTGGATCACTCTACCTTTGGTGATGAAGAATGAGATTTAATGTGGTTTTTTAAGGAATGGTTTTGGTGTTTTTGGGTGGGTGTGAATTGTTTACATTCGTTTCTTAGTTAAGATGTTGGTTAGTGAATAAACTATGTGTGTGTTTATTGAGAATGGTTCTGATTGTGGATGAAACTGAGTGGTGATGTAATATTCAATCTATGGTGATATGTTTGATGATATGATAACCTATGTTTTTGGTACTTGGCAGGGGTATTGTCACTGAGGCTTGCTAATATGACCCATTTGGATCAGTGATTGAGTAGCGGTGTATGGGAAGCCATAGGGTGGGGGGCACACCATTAACTATCATTGGCTGACATGAATGATCCTATGGTGATTCGAGAGTGGGTGAAAATGGATATTTAATATTGAAATTTGGGTACGAGCAGGTCAAACACATCTATTCATTGCATTTAGTGATGGATAGAACATGGGAAATAGAGATCATGTGTTTGGTTTGTAAGGTCAATGAAAATGGTACTCCTATAGTGGGGAGAATCATATCTGCTATGGGTGAGTGACCCTCATTTCATATGGGGCGTTGTTGCAGTGAGGCCGATCATTGAATGATTGAGGTGAAAAAGTGATGCTAGTGTGTTGGAAGATCATATCTTTTCTGGTTCCTTGGGTAATACTAGATTTGTTGTTCAAATGTGGTTTTGGGTGGAGTTAGTGAATTAGAATCAGACTCAGGGTGGGTTTTGAGTGATCTGAGGGTGAATTAGGTCATAGGTGAGTTAGTGCTTAGAGTGGGAGCATGATGGATGAAGAAAATAGTTGGTGATCCAACCATGAAATTACATTGAGAGTTGGGGATCAGACTTAGGTGTAGGAATTATATGATATCATAATGTCTATAGAGGGGAATTCATCATAACTGATAGATGATAATGAACACCAGTAGGTGAAACCATGCATTGTTACAAAAATTCATCTAGGGGACAATCGATTGGTGTTTTTCATAGGTTAGGATGCATTGATGTAAAAAACGCATTGAGATCATCTTTCAAATCCATTTAACAGGACGATAGATCGTTAAGAAGTTCAGTATCAATTGGAAATTCATATGGTTAGGAGCACCATGATGTTTAGTCAACCGTCATGAGAAGATTAGTATGGTGGGGATTACCATAAGAATTAAGATAAATATATTGAAGACACTGAGGAGTATCCTGATATATACATGTGGTGAGAGCCTTCTTAGTGTTAGAGTTTGTAGTGTGTGAGTGGATCAACTTTTAGTGTGAAGCATGCCTTGATGTTTGGATTTGTGAAACAGAAACATGTTTAGAATTCAAAGATGGAGAATAGTGAGTTCTCAGGTAATTGATAAACATAATAGTTTTTGAGACATGTTTTCACGCATACCATTGCTTCTCGGGGATGAGAAGTGTTATGGTGGGGTGTTTTTAATTCACCACAGGTTTCTGATTCATTATTTTTGGATGAATTATTTTTTTTAGATATGAAGCATGGGTTGTTTATTAAATTGGAATTTACATCCTGAATCTGAACATTCGATGTTCCTAAATTTAATTTTTGGATTTGGTTTCATTCCCCTATATGTACCTCTATCGTTTGGATGAAAGTTAGTAGAGGTTCAAGGTGAAAAATAATTAAAATTTAAGCTACCGAATCCTTTCATGTTGTGACCCATCATGTTTATGCCTTGAATGGGGTTGGTCGAGGGGTGAACCCCCTATCTCAAGAATTTCAGGCTATGAACCTCAGTTCAAGCCATGAAATTCCCAGGGTTAGGGACTCATGATGTGAGACCCCTAGTCACATCGTAAATATTTCCTAAGTGGATTTATTTTAATAGGTTAAATTATATATATTTTTTGGGTCAAGTGTTTCATGATATAGGAAATATGGATATGTTAGGATAAGAAATTTTAAGTTGTTCCTACCCTCCCATATCCCTCCTTCCATCACCTTTAGGTTGGGATATTTTTAGATTCATTTCGATGGATGTTCGTGGTATGTTTATCTGTTATTTCCTCTATTTGTGTTTCTATTTGGTTTTTAATAATTTTGATTTATTTTCATCTATGTTTTTAGTGTAAATTCCACCAATGCATGGTATAATTGACCCATGATAATGTGGATTTCATGTGTGGTAGCTAGTAGAGGACTTGATAAGGTATTTTCACGTAGTCTGTCATTGTTTTAGTTGAGTTAATATACTATCCTAATGTATTTAGTGTTTTTGATGATATTAGATGAAATTTATAGTTTTATGGGTACTATTGGTTGTTTATTTTACTCATGATAGTGTTGGGGAACTTCTATGGACATTCTGGTAGTAGTTGTCCATGGTTCCGGGCTATTGTGGTGCGATGACGACACTTGTTGAGTTTTTGTCCAAATATGCCTCTTGGTTTTAAACAGAATAATTATATATATTTGTTTATAATTAATTATATATATTGTGTGGAGTTATATAGGATCTTGGGTGGTTTTAGAGTCTTGGATGAGGCTTGCTGGAGCTTGGTGAGAGGTTAAATTCAATATCGAGGTAGGTGGCCCTTATGATAAAATTTAATTTGCATGTTAATGGCTGAGTGCACAACCCCCACCCTACCACCCCCTCTACACCCCCACACCACCCTACACCCCAACAACCCTCCACTCCATTGAAAACCCACTAAAAATCATATAGAACAACAAAAAACAAAAAACACAGATGGGAATATATCATGGAATATATTAATAATAATAATAATATAATCTATGACTCACTAATCAAAATAGGCTAACCCTTTGTAAAGTGAATGGATTAGCTATCCCAATTCATACATAAGAATCTATAAAACTTTTTTCCATAAGATATATTTAAATTCCATACCTATTAAAAAATACTCATTTCCTTATCATCTATATAACATACCCATTTTCATCTCATGAGAACTACCAATGTTAAAGTTTTAATATCCTCAATTCAGTATTACTTATATAGTGGTTACAATGTAAAGGTATATTCCCAAAACAATCTCATTAAACTATGAATTCTGGTGATCCCATCAATAAATTAACCCCTCAGTCCACCCTTATGATAATTAATAACCCATTCCCACTATGACACTAAAGTATTCCCCTCACTAGTCAGGCCTTAATCGAAATTGTATCTTTATAAATTGAGAGCTCACCTATTAGGAATCTCATTACTTCCAGATGAAATTATTTATTCTTTAAGGATAATAAATTTCTTGAAATTAGAGGATAGATAGTGAAGAAACACCATAGTTCATTCTATTTATCACCCAATTCTAAACACTTTGGACCCAATTCCTCAATTACTTGAACATTGAACCTTCAACTGAGTATGAGGGAATCAAAGAGAATCGATGAATTTGATCCAAGGAGTTTAAAGAAAAATAATTACTTATGTACTATGTGGTTAATTATTCAAAGTAAGGTAGTCAATTTTATCAATTTCAATTTCACAATGATGTTACAGAAGAAAGTGTAATGTTTTCAATGCTGATTGTTTGTGTTTGATGAAATGAAAACAAAGATTTTCTTTAAGTTTTATATTTTTATGTGAATACCATGTCTATGTTTTATAAAAATGGGGACACTATCATCTCTAATGTGAATGAAATTTCATTTTCTACTATTCAGTTGGCTAAAATTTTCTACTAGTCCATGTTGATGGCTTAGGGAAATCATGTAAAATGGGTAAAAATGTAATTTCAAAAATCCACAACCAATTTTCATATCATTTACACATTATATAATAATGAAAACAATTTTTTAAAATACTCAAGAAATTATGGAATTTAAATTAAAGGGGAGAATAGAGAACCTTCCTCAACCTCAAAGAGGACTATTTTGACGATGACAACTCAAATATTCTTTTTTTTTCTACTTGCATAAATATGCACCTTAACATATATATAAGGATACATATCCCCTATGTATATATTTACACGACCAAATATGTACAAGGGGGTCCTTAAATATATGTTTATGAGAAAATCCCAACAAGTCAAAACAACATCAATTATGATCATGGGGAGCAAGGCCTACAAGTCAAAAAATGACATTTATGAGACAATATTAGAACTTGAACAAATAGTGCATGTTTTATAAAACTCAAACTCAGAAGAACCCCCTTAAAAGCTCTATCAAAGAATAGAAACCTCTTCATCAATATAAATTTTTTCAAATGGATCTTCCCATGGTTTATTGAGTTATACTTGAAGAAAAATATACCAATTCTAACTAATTTGAGTAAAGTACATTATTCAATATCTCGTTTAAAAAAACAATACATAATGGAAATTAATAAATGATCTGTAATGATCATGGTTGATAGCTAAGTGTTAATAATACAATTAAACATGTATAATTCTGTTTAATAAGAACTGCATAATTATAAAATGGATCACCTATTAAAAATTATTAATGATGAACATGTAATAAGTTATATAGATTTTGAATTCATGTGTTTTTTGGTAAAGGTTCAATAAATTAATCTATTATAAATTAAGTTTCTTATAAGAAATACATAACATCAATGTATTTCACTAAAAGAGGAAGATTCATACCAATGGTACCATTAATATCAATGGTGAAATAATTAATAATAACATCATCACATCCTTATAATAATTGAGTAAAATTATTTCCTTCATTCAAAATATGGAAAAGTAAAATAAAAAATATAGGCAATATTTGCCGAGGTCCCCCCTTTATGAAGAAATTAACCAGTAAAGATGAAGAAATAATGAATATAAAGATCCAATCATTGATGAAACAAGAAAATATAAGCCAATATGAATTTAAAGATCCAATCATATTGTACAATAATCAATGGGTACAGTAAATGACATAAGCATTGAAGAAAATGAAGAAACCTAGTGTCTTTTAGAAACCGAGACATAGAAGAACCCCCTTAAAAGATATCCCAAAGAGGAACCCCCTACACCAGACCCATAAAAAATCCCCCCTAACCCCCATGTACCACCCCAAAACCCCCTGCACTAGGCCCCCCTACACCAACCCACCTACACTTGCCTCCCCCCTCCCCCCTTCACTAGCCTCCCCTATAACAATCCCCTTACCCTTTCACTAGCCCCACCCCCTACACCCTTCTCTCTCATCCAAACATCCCAATCTCCCATATAAGAACACCCCGACTTCACCACCACCCCCTCCACCCCCATGCACCTGCTTCTCCCCTCCCCCTACACTAGACTCCCCTCCAACTATCCGCTCTATACCACCCCTACCCCCTACAACAACCTCCTAACCCCATGCACCATACCCCTTAACCCCCCCCCCCCCACTGCACCAGCCCCCAAACCCCATATACTAGTCTCCCTCCTACACCAAGCCCCCCACACCACCACCCCCTCCCCTTACACCAACACCACAACCCCGACACCAACCTTTGCACCAACCTGCCCTCCAACCACCCCTCCCCATAAAACATCCCCCTCCCCCATAACTAATTTAAAATAAAATCACTAAAACATCAATAAATAAACAGAAATAAAAAGTTAAAAACATCGTTTTGAATGATTTTATTAATATATATGTAAATGATAAGCCTCCATATAAAATTTTCCTACAAATATTGATTATTCTTGAGATTATTTTTTATTCCAAGACATATATGGTCAATAGGTTGACAACTCTACTTCCATTGAATAGTGATAATATTTCAGTAAACAATTCCCCCACTCTTGATAAAATTTTTAATAGGCATACTGATGTTCTTAATAAGAGAATATGATCACTTGTAGTACCTGAAAGAATAAATAATTTAGAAGCAATGACTTCTTTCACAAGGAAGACCCCAACGACCATCAATAAAAATTTACCATTCTAAGAAGCTACTATTTTTTAATTTGACACAAAATGTGAGTGAAATGGAAATCATGAGGTCTTTACCAAAACATAGGAACACAAAAAAAAGTAAAAGGAAAAACCCCATCTATGATTCCATGGTGTGTTATATATACATGTTTTGGTTATTATTTCTTAGTGTTATGATTTGTGTTAACATTCAAGCTGTAGTGCCTTACAGTTATGACACATGATTAAGTGGGGATGTAATTTCATAAGGTTAAGAAACATATTTATGTATAGGGTGAAATTTCTTATAGTTTTACATGTGAATATATATATACCTGATGGATTAAGTTTTACTATGTGTGTGTGAGTTACATAATTATTCTTGGTTGTGTTCAAAGATATTGTGGATGTGATGGTGATGTGGCTATGATTATGAAAATGTGGATGTGATTATTCAGAAATTTCGTGCATGTTGGGATGGATTTTCCACTAAATTATTGTTCTAATTAGAGGTTATTTTATATTCCTATGAATTATAAGGTTAATTCCTAACATATATGCATGTTTTATACCCTTAGTGCTAGTTTCTAACCCATTACCCATTTGAGGTGGGCTTTAGGGGTTACACTTGTCTTCATAGCCAACCTAGTTGGAGTCCTAGTGGGAGAAATCCATAAGACCCCATTAATTGAAAATATTATAATGTAAATGTTTTATTAGATCTATTTCTATCACTAACAAATATTTAGTTTTATCATCACTAAAATGAGAGAAAATAAAGGTATGGTTTTTTCAATTTTCATAATAGCGTTGATAAATGTTTACTTTTATTAGTGCTCATCTGTAGTACTAATAAATGTATTCAAATATCTATTATAATTAAAAGGACATATAATACTCATCTCTTTTTATACCCATTTCTTTAGTAGTGTATAAATAATTTATCATTAACCTCCCCATCCATAAAAAGTCTACAACAGATGAATCGACCAACTTAAATAATGTGATTGTTATATTATTTATGATTTGTATCATAAAATAAAAAATCATCTATCATATACCATATGTATTTTTTTCGATATTTATTAGGGGATGTGTTGGGGGGAAGTATTCATTAAATGACTAAAGTATATGTGTGGATTTAATTTTTCATTTAATATTTTCCAAACAACAGTTCAACACTGGTATTATTTTGTAAATAGAAGATAGAATCCTGATTACCTGAATACCTGAATAATAAAAATCCATAAATGTATTATAATAAAATGAAATCTATACACATTGATTCAAAAAAAATATAATCACAAGAATAAGAGATTAAAAGAATATATTCTTGTAAAAATTATAGCATCTTGACATGTTGGACAGAAACTAAAATAATCATTTTGATTAACAAAAAATAAAAAATCATGATTAGTATGAGAATACAAGATCAAATAGAAGTGATCACCACCAACACCAGACAATATAAATTAATAATGAAATCATAAAAACGACTCTGATAAAATTATGTGTTTCATAGAATTAGAAATAAAGAATCACCATAACCATGTTTCTCCAAACAAAATAGAATTTAATATGTTAACCTCATGGACCTTCAATGGTGTTATAGTTACCCTTATTCACTTATTTTTCATCATCAGTAACTCATCATTTTCCATAAAACTTGGTTTATTTTTAACAACATATCATCAAATATTCTTCAATACATAACCCAATTTGGTGTCAGGAAAGGAAATCAAGAACATGGTAGGTTGTAAACAAAAACGTAGAAACTGAACATGAGTAGGAACATAAAAAAACTAGTTTTTATACTAATTTTTCGCTATTGAAACATTTATTGTAGTGGTAGAACCTTTAAAATTACCATCAATTATATAGGTATGGATCAATGGTCACTAGAGATAGGTATTAATTTCTTGGGAGAGAAGCTATCTTGAAGGAGTAACAACATCAATCTTCTCAGAAAGTGTAGGGGTCAGATCGCGTAGATCCTAGTCATGGAAGATCTCAGTTCGACCAATGTACCAATTGGAGGTGGAACACACGATGAAGGGGGAGGATGAGGAGAGGAATGAGTGATGAAAGGTATGGTAGGGATCACATGATGGAGGGGTGAACTGAGTGGAGAATCTGGTGAGTATCGACAAAGGGAGAATTAATCGGTCAGTGATGAGGGATAATGGATTCATGGGTGGGAGGTGAGTCATGATGAGAGAAGTGATGTAATTGGAAGATGAGTCATGATGGAGTCAAACTAATTGAGGTGATATTTCCATGAGACACAGTTTATCTATGGGTTTATCTATTCTAAATCTATGATTTTAATTAACTGTGGCTATATTTTAACCGATAACCACGTGCCAATTAAACCATGTCTATAAATCCATGACTATATGTAATTTTTCTAGTAGTTTTCTGTAACATCCCAAGTAAATAAAGAATAAATAATTTTCATATTTATTAATATTTAAGAATTAAATATTAATTTTAATTAAAAGGGGTTTCTACGTTCAATAGCGTACTTGGTACGCAACGATGAGTTTCTTTGAAAACTTACGTTGCACACAAGTAATAAAATAATATTATTTTAAATGTTAGTTAACGAGTAGCCGTTGTACTGGCGGGAATGGATAGAAATAACTAAAATATGATTATATATGTTTTTAAATGTTTTTACATTTACCCAATAAAAGATAAAGGCTTAAAATATGGAAAGAGTTCAATTTTAGGCATTTATACCCTAATTTTCACGAAAGGTCCACTTATCACCTTTTGACGGAGAACTGTCATTAAATATAGTTTTGATCACTATTATAAATTCTATTGGACCAAATATAACTCTTCTTTAGAATCGGGACATCAAAATTTACTTTGTGTAAATTTTTGGTACCTTTCTGATAAAGTTCATTTTTTTATGAATAGTGTAAAATGTTGTATTTTAATTCAAACCCTCTTTTTAATATAACTTATTTATATGATTAGATTATCTTTTGAATTGGTTTTAAAGTGAAATTAGAAAATATTTTTACCATTAAATCCAAAAGTGGTCGTTTGAATTAATTTCACTTTGAAATCGGACTTAAACTAGTGTCAATCTTTTGATACTTATTGTTTCACAAAAACACGCTATTTCTCATGACAGCGGGAATTAATTATTAAATTAATTAATTTGAATTATATGTTTTGAATTTTGTAAAATGGACTTCATTTTTGAATTCATAATATCAAATAAAGCTTAGGGTGAATTTTTGGTAATTTTCTGAAAAACATCAATTTTTGATGAATAGTGAAACCACTAAGTGGTACTTATAAAGACTGATCTTCCGTTTAAATGAAATTTTTCCATCATTGTGTTTTGAATTTCAAAAATCCTACATACATGGTTGTAATTAAGAAGTAAAATTTGGTTCAATGAGATTATAATAATTTTTTGGTGAATAGTAACTTATTAAGTTCTTAATCACGATTAGAGGTAATTAGTGTAATTTAAGGTAAAAATGATATTATAAGAATGTGAAAACACCATGAAACTTGTCCTACACCTATTGGGTGAGTCATGGCCGACCATGAAAAGCCATGGGCCAACTTGGGGACCATATGGAGACACTTTGGTTGGGAAATGACATAAATAACTTTTTATTTAATGTTAAAATTAAATTGACACAAACATGAGTTGTTTTACTAAAACAATTTTTAAGTAGGGTTAAACAAGTCCAAATTTTAATTATAAATAGTCATTGTAAAGATAAAAATATTTCCTACATCATAGTATTTTTTTTATAATTTTTAGACATTAAATAAATTAAATTATTTATGAGATAATAATGATGCAGCGATGACATCATTATTTGACGATTTAAATAAAATGGAAAGATAATGTAAAATCTATAAACTACACATGTTCAAAACCAATTGGATGAGTGGATTTTGAACCCTTATCACCTTATACACGAAATATATCAATGTAGGACCTTTTAAAACCGAAACACATTTTCAAATAAAGTAATATTTCTTTACTTTCCAAAAGTGCCCCTCCTCTCCTCTTATAAAAGGCCCCCACCTCTACCTCATTTCACACACTCATCAAGCCTTTGGCTCGGCCAACCCCTGCCCATTTACTCTCTCCACATCCCTATCCTCATCCTAGAGTATTCCCTTTGGGAAGAAGCCTTTAAAAGGAAGCCTTTAGGCTCAAATCAAAAGTAGTTACACTTTTAAAGGTAATTCATTCTCTCTTGTTCATTTGTTTTATTTTGCTTATCCAACCCTCTAAACTCTTTTTATTTACTTATTTTGTAACAACACCAGTATCTTCAATATACTAGGATGTTGTTATAAGATTTATTAGAGCTACACTCTCACACAACTACATCAAATGGTTAAAGAACATACAGTTTCCGTGGATGGTGAAATTCTGCCTCCCGAAACGATGATTGTTCAATACTCATTTAACACCTTCAAAGGTGGCCATTATGATGTCACTATTTTTATATATGATATATAATATGTTTATTTTTTCTTTAATCTTCTGTATTTCTCATTTTGGGCATACCTTTATGGTTTCCATTATGGGTAAACACAATATCTTCATTTAAGGAAGTGCGGACTACCGCCCCCTCAAAGTGATGTGATTCGTTAATGCCATATGTGGGACGTGTAAAGGATGGATTTAAAGTTATTATATATGATGTTATAATGGAATTATAATATACCTCTATATCATTATTATTTCTTTCCATTAAAGTATGAGATAGAAATGACAGTAGCGTTCATGCGTACGTACAGCTTACCGTCTCCATGAACGGTGCATTTCATTTCTTATCCCCAAATGTAATGTACTATTAAAAGTACATTTATATAATGGATATATATAATTAATGATATATCTAAATGATGAATATAATTCTGGAATTAAAATATACATACCTCTCATTTAGTTTTAATTCCATTAATCTGACAAAGAAATGAAAGTAGCGTTCATGCGTACGTACGGCTTACCGTCTCCATGAACGGTGCATTTCATTTCTTACCTCTAAATGATTATGTAATATTATAAATACATGTATATGCTGGATATATATGATACATATTATATCCAAATCGGAAATTTCATTCTGGATATAAATAACCTTTGACCATACGAACAACATGTAACTGTAAGAAGTCCACTTTCGACTTAAGAACCAAATATTGACAAAACAAACATTATTAACTTAAATGGTTACATAATGTTTATAACATGGCAGTAAGTGATATAAAAGGAATAATAAACTTTAAAAAGGTTCTTAATCAAGTATAAATTAACTCAAGTTTATTACTCAGGATGTTAAAGAACGATCGAGTCAAGTCGGACCCGAGGTAAGGGAATTTCTTAACCCACCTTCCATTCTTTGGGTTAATCTCCTACTTTCAAATTATGTCATGATATTCTTATGTCCTATTTTGTATTTTTACTTTAATTATGTGTAAATATAGTGAATATACATAATAGATCTATTTTATTTTAAAAATGATCTTTTTAAGGACTTCGTCTCAATCTCCTTTCATTGAGGAATATTTCGTTTTATACACAACTTTCTTTTATAAGGTGTATAAACCCCTTTGAATTTTACTTTTATACAAAAGGAATCTTTTTCTACGAAGCGTTTTACTAAACGACAAAAAGGAATGTTTTTTTAACGTACGCGGTGACAACGACCTTTTCCGCCACCGCGAGTATTATTTGGTCTTTGGCTTCCTCAACAAGCCGTAATGTTTTTAAAATAAAATAGATACCATATACTCTTTTATGTATTTTGGTATTGAAAATGGTTTTGATAAATGATTCTATTATGTCAATAAATTTATGATATATTGTGATTGAAATGTGGAAATGTTATCATTCCTTTATATTGGTTTTATGTTTTATGATTTTATATTGGTACTTGTACATTTTAACGGGTGGTTACGTTATAAACCATATGACGGGTGGTGCCGTGAATACCAGGACGGGTGGTTACGTTATAACCTCCAATGCATTGGGTATGGAAGTCAGCCGTATGGCTATTCCATTAAGTATGTATGGAAATTGTCCGTATGACTATTCCATTAAGTGATATGTGTGGAAGTGGACCGTATGGTTATTCCACATAAGTATGTTTATGTCCCAAGTTACCTTTATAAATGTTATGTGTTCTTTTTATGGATTTTATGGTAATCCTTTGGTTACAGAAAGGTAAGTAATGATACTTTATTCAGTGAAGAGTTTTTACAACTTCATGAAGGTGAAGGTATTACTTTAATATAGTATACATGGTTTACTTGATGTTTGAAAAACTAACAGTTTTCATTCTTTTTATATCCCTTACTGAGCTTTTTATACTCACCCCAAGTTTTTCGAAATGTTTTTCACAGGACTTAAAGTGGAATAAGGTCAAGGATGGGATCAAGGGAATATCATGCTATCTAAAACATGGAATCTAGAAATCTTTCTTTTTAATAGTTTTTATTTTATGGAGACTTAGTAGAAGTTTCTACTTTGTAATCTTTTAAGATGTAATAGTTATGTTCTAATTCTCTAAAACTCTAAACCTGAAAAGATCCTCAATGTGAATTATTCATTTAATTCAATATTAAGTAAGGTTTAAGGCTGGGGCCTTATATTTTCATTTTTATAGATATGGGGGAATACATGTTCAATGTTTCTATATATATAGAAATTTTGGAAACACCCCATACAAGTATTCCCAATCACTATAGACCTTGAACATTTCCTTTTGTTTCAACATCCATGTCTTTCCATAGGAAATCTTATAAACCAAAATTGTATTATATCCTCTCCAGAATAAGGGTTTCATGAACATTATAGCAGGTTTTGATCATCTAAATAATAATAGATGAAAATATTTTGTCATCATATGATGTATGATCTTATGTGAGGTTTGGCAGCATGAAAGTATGGGATGTCTCAATCTTAGAAACTCTCTAACCTCAAAATGAACTATTCGGAATCACCCTCAAGAAGAATCTAGAATCATATATTTATTTTCCACACCGTATGATGTATTTCATAAGGATTTAATCCTAAACTAACAATCTATTATGTTCCCCAATATGAAATATTTTTAGTCTATTTTTCATGGAATCTTTTACTGGAAAATCTATTCCAGCTTATAATATCTTCTCTAGTTCACCAAATCTATCATCTATAACTCCATAAAAAATTAGTTCATGGTGTGATAACCTTCCATTAAAATTCAATAAATTGTTTCATTGATTGTGACAAATATGTGAAGTGGGTTGGATGAATTATTGTGAGTTGAGAGTATTTTAGGACTACTAAATTTCTCCCAACATCCTCTCGAACTTTTATAGCTTCATCCTCCTCATTAATGTTGTCTCCATACATTCCATCATTGAACACTTCATAATAATCAAAATGATCTTTCTATATATTAGGTTTATTATTTTGGTTTTATTTAACTATATCATAGGGAATAACCTCATTTTCTTAAGATGAAAATTCTTCGATTAATCTTGTATGCCTATTACATCATATAGGTGGATATTTTTGTTGGAAACTAGAAACCCAAATATTTTACTCCATCATGAAATTATCTGACCGTTGGGAAAATAATGTTGTTTCTTGAACCCAATCCTTATCAATATCCAATGAAGAAAATCGATTCCATAGCATATCTTCAAATTAAAAATGTTGATAGCTAATATATTAAATCTCCTAATTAGGTCCATGATTTAAATGGCCATGAATTATTTCATGAAGTTCTATTAGGGATACATAATAATATGTCCTAACCATTTTGTTTGTTGTGTACAATAATAATCTCCATACTTAGTTTGAATAACCTCCCCATAGTGACAGAGATAGGAAAACATGATTGTCCATCTGAAAAATGTTTTTTGATCAAGATTTAGATAGTGTATATAATTTTCAAAATGAGGAATAATATTATAGTGTTCACCTCACAATATTTAATTTACCAAAATTTTAGAATGTTTTCTTATATCATCAATGATTCCCCTAATGTTTAAAAGTAAATTTTTTAATCTTATTAATGGTATGTTCAACAATTTATAAAGAGAATGTGAATCAAATAAATCATATTCCTCATTAGTGTCAAATTAGGTGTGCAATGATGCATGTTGTCATGCACCATTTACTGATCAAGTATAGATTAGTACAGTGTATTAGGGTTCTTACCCCTAGGTACACCTATTCTAGAGCCAAATCCACTTCTAGTGTCCATGCAGGTATTTCATTACTCAGATAACCATACAATCTTTACTTTACCAAATTTTAATAATGTATTTTTATATCCTCAGAGTTGACCCTAATGTTTCAAATTAAAATTTTTAATCATCCAAAAGGTATGTACAATAGTTTATAAAGAGAATGTAAATAATCAAAAAAAAAACCTCTAGGAGTTTCAAACTTGGTGTGTAGTAGGTTCCATTATTGTGCGTCAGTTCCTTATCGAGTTTATCTCAAAATGTTATTTTCTGGTTTTTTATTCCTAGGAACATCTGTTCCAGAGCCACATCCACTAGTAGTATCTAGATTAGTATTTTATTAATTAGATAACCACTGAATGTGTAATTTAATGAAAGGAATATTGGTATAGAAGAGTATATCAAAATTTTTAAAAATATGGCTTATAGTTTGGAAGGCCTCATCATGGATGACCTAGACATGGAGGCCAGTACTCTTCAATGAAGTCTATACACATATAATGTTTCTAATCGAATAAAAATTGATTTCAATAAATCTCTATTTTATTATAGTGTCGGTTAATTACCAATCTTGAACATGAAATGTTTCATACTTTTTCTATAAAATTAATTTTCATATTAAAAAGTTAATTTTCAGTTAGTCAAACTAGGTGTGTAGCATGATATTAATCATATAAATCATCAGAGTGAAAGATCAGGTGTTTAGATAAAACTATTTGTCGTTCAGTTATCCCACTTTGATCATTTTTTGATTTTATGTTAATCCAAAGTCAATCATTATAAAATAATTATTTATTCCTATGTCAAAACTTATTTAATATTTACTTAGTTAGTAGTTTAGTATTGATTAATTAATAATTATCAAGTAGTTAATATAAATTAAATAATAATTAATCATTAATTAATACTATGTTAATCATTACATGATCCTAAGTTAAGAATCACTTATTCCTAAGTTAATCATTATTTAATTACCTGTTAATGAATCATTAATCACCCCTTAATAATTTGTTAAGAATTCATTAAGTAGTAGTTATTATGTAGATAGTTTAAAGTTAATTAATAGTTAATCATTAACTAATTATTGTTTAATAATTACTTAATAATTAATTATTTCATTGTTCTTCATTATATAATCATTGAATAATCATTCATTAATAATTGATTAATAACTAGTTAATAATTATTTAATCATTTTTAATATTTCATTAACTATTGGTTAATCATTAGTCAATCATTACATAATCATTCTTTAATGAATAGTTAATACTAAGTAAATTAATCTTTAATCATTCATCAACTATTCGTTAATAATTACTTAATTAATTGTTAATGAGTAGTTACTTTAAGGTCTATTATTTATTAATTAGTATTTTATCATTCTTTAATTGGTTAGTTTATAGTTAATTATTAGTTGATCATTAATTAATTATTGGTTAGTCATTACAACATCATTAATTAGTCATATATTAATCATTGTTTAATCATTGATTAATAATTCTTTAGTCACTCGTTAATCATTAGTTACTCATTCATTATTAATTTTCTAATCATTAGTTAATCATGATGTAATAATTCATTAAGAATTAGTTAATCCTAAATTAATAACGTCTTAACCATTCATTAATCACTCATTAATCACTAATTAATTCATACATATTTTGTAGTTACTTTATAGTTAATTATTAGTTAATTAATTTTCATTAATTAATTAATTATTGTTTAATAATTATTTAGTTATTAGTTATTCATTCGTCAATCATTATTTAATTATTAGTTAATCATTGTTTAAAAAATAATTAATCCTATTTTAATTATGCCTTACTTATTAGTTAATCACTCATTAATAATTACTTAATTTATATTTTTTATGTACTTACTTTATACTTAGTTATTGGTTAACTAGTAGTTCAGAATTATTTAATTATTAGATAATCAATAGTTAATCATAATTTTTTCATTAGTTAATCATTATTCGATCCTAATTTTGTCCAAATATTATCCAATGCTACTCCTACCTGGATAGTTCTGATTAGGTATTAGGTAAAACAAATCCATGTCACCACAAAATTTTATCAAAAATTAAAGGCAAACATTCACCCACAACATGGCCCGTAGACCCAACTTTTTGTAAGGCCTCAAAGCCAATATCATAAAGGCCTAGAGGGCTAGAAACATATTCACTAACTAATGCAGCCATGATGTCATTAAACAACTACCAAGCATGAAGACCTCATGCACTTGACCACATGGATGTGGCTAACGGAAAAAACACCACCCAAGGATATCATCATGAATGAAGTGACAATAGTTGTAAAGTACTGACAATGATCACCTGAGGATGTCATCATGCCCTTCAGCGTCACACCTATCACGATCGTGCTCACCCCCAATGTTCTTCATCAAATGTATCAGTCAGCATTTCATCAGTGTGAATAATTTAATCTTATGTTAATCCTTAGTTATTCATTAGTTAATTAATACAAAATCATTACTTTTTCATTAGTTAATCATTAGTTATTTAAATGTTAATTATTAGTAAATCTTTATTTTACTAATATTTATTCACCATATAGTTAATATTAATTACTAATTATGTCCATAATATCTAAAAACTACAAAGTCATATTACATAATAATAATAATATTATAATAAATTCATTAAAATGACTAATTATAAATTATTTTCTAATACATCACAATTAAATTATAATAATTTTCCTACTAATATAAACTATTATTTATAAATTATATTTAACTAACAAAAATACAATGTAAATATAATATTTAAAACTAACTAAAAAATAAAAAACTAAATAAATAATTAAATTTTAAATAAATAATAAAAAATACCTATAAATGATTTTTTTTTCAAATTCCAAAATCTATTAAGACCACCAAAAAACCCGCGAAGAAGGAAGAAAAAATTGGATGAATATTAGAGAGATAGGGAGTGGAACTTAGAGAGAGGTGGGCTAAATTGAGTACAGAGAAAGGGGAGGGGCCAGGGTATTTTTATAGGGGGCTAGGGAAAATGCGTTAGAGGAAAAAATTCTTTTCACAATAATTTTAGGATAAATGCATTAAAACCCAAAATTTATTTCACTTAAATAAAGATGAAAGGATTTTTAAATGTTATCACGTTTTTCCCAGTCTTCCATATTATCGATCCAGGTCAAGTTGATGGAAATGAAGTATATACCTGAACACATTTTAGTTTAAACCAAAATGCCTTGAGGTAGCTCAAACATTAATGTATTACATTTTAAAAAAATAAAACCTAGTAATAGTTTAATTTTTTTTTCAAAAAAAATGTAAATTAAAAAATCTCAACCTAACCCCCTAATGAATATTTTTAAATATGTTTTTTGTAAAAAATTAATAAAATAATACTTTGTCTAAAATATTTTTAAAACTATGTCGCAAAGGTGTAAAATCCCTTAATGCCTTTGGGATTTTTTGGGGGAAGTGAAAGGCATTAAGGGAATTGATGCCTTTCACATTGCTTAAAAGTGATAAGTGTTGGGCCCCAAATGCCTTTGTCCTATACTAGTTTTTTTTTCAAAAAAATATATTTATTTATTTAGTTTTTTTATTATATATTTATGTACTAAAATTAGTTATCAGAATTTAACTGCTATTAGATATCCAACATTAGTACAATTAAATATATATGGACTTATGACATAAGTCATCACCCAAAGCTCCCTTTTATAAGGGGGTTTCCCTGTAAGTATTTATGGATTTCTAATGTGGGAATCTCATTTCTCATTTACTACATAGAATTAATAAAATATTATTTATAATTAGTAATCAAATAATAATAAGTATTAAATACTAATTAATTACTAGTAACTCAATAATAAATAACTATTATCATTTATTATTAAATATTAAAAATTAATTTATTAATATTAATAAAAATATTAATAAATAACTAATTAATTACTAATTAATTATTAGTAGTTAATATTTATTAATAATTTTTTATTAAAAATTATTAAATTAATTCCTAATATTATTAATAACTAATTAAATAATTAATTATTAATTAATTAATTAATTATAATAATTAATATCAAAGAATTGGTAATAAATATTTAAAAATATTATTTGGTTACTAAATAATATTATTAATAATTAAATTATTGTATTACTAACTATTAACTAATTACTATTAAATTAGTATTAATTAAATATATAATTTGTACTGATTAATATTAATTAAAAATTAATTAATAACTAATAATTTTATTATTATTTCTTATAATTAGTAACGAAATGATAATATTAAATGTTTTTTTTGTAATTAGTAGAAATAATAATAATTATTTTTAGAAATTAATATTATTAAAAAGTATATAATAAGTTTTAATTAATATTTATTAGTAACTAATATTTATTGGTAATTAATTTTAATTAACAACCATTAGTTAATTAATTACTGGCAATTTAATAAAAATTAATTTGTAATTAGTAATTTAATAATTTAATGACTATTTTTATTATTTAGTAACTAAATAATTATTTTAAATATTTATTAATAATTGTTAAATAATAATGATTAAAAATTAATCATTAATAAATATATATTTAGTTAATTAGTAATTAATATTATTAATAATTCACTAAATATTATTTCATTACTAATTAATTATTAATAAATAATTATATTATTATTAATCAAAATTAGTTACTAAATTATAATTTTTAATATTTATTAGTAATTAACATTAATTTTTAATTAATATTTATTATAAACTAAAATTATGAAACTGTAAAAAATGCTACTCAATTAATATTTTTTGTTAATTAATATTAATTTGAAATAATTAGTTAATTAATTAATACGAACTTATGAAATATTAATTAATAATTAGTAATATAATAATATAATAACTATTATTTATATTTAGTAACTAAAATATATATTTTTTATATTTATTACTAATTATTTAATAATAATTAATAATAAATATAAATTAAATAATTAATTAGAAAATTTATATTATTAACAAGTAATTAATCACATTTAATTACTAATTAACTATTTACTATTAACTATTAATAATTAATTTGTATTTATTTATTATTATTTTTACAAATATTAATTGATTAATAATTAATAATAATAATACAATATTAATTCTCTACATGAAATAGGAAACCAGAATCTCACATTGAAAATCTATAAGGATTCATAGGGCAATCCCCCATATAAAAGGGAGTCAAGGGTGATGGTTTATGCCATAAGTCTACACTATTTTAATTGTTGTATTGAGGGATATTTAGTATTAGTTAAATTCTGTTTTTTTTGTATATATATATATATAAACAAAACAAAGAAAAAGAAAAATAATATTTAAAAAACAATAGTAGAGGATAAAGTTGTTTGGTGTCCCAATGCCTTTTTCTTTTCGCAAAGAGAAAGGCGTTAAGGCCCTTAACTCCTTTCCCCTCCACCCAAAAATCCCAAATGCGTTAAGGGGTTTAATACCTTTGTGACATAGTTTTAAAAATATTTTAAACCTAACATTATTTTATTAATTATTTTTTTCAAAAAATGTATACAAAAAAACTTGTTGACCATCTTCTTCCGCATTTATTCAGGATTACATTGGGTTTTGTTAATATATATTTTATTTAAAATAATTATTAAAATAACCCTAGGTTAGTATTTTGTAAAACTAATATTGAAACTAGTCACACCCCTTGAAGTCATTGGGGTTTTAGGAGGCTTCCAAAGTTATTAAAGGGGGTGACACCTTTTGTCTGAGGTAAATGACAAAGGCATTATCCCCCTTAACAACTTTGGGGAGGATTTTTTTTTATTTTCAAATTAATTATTAATTATTTTTATTTTTTTGTTTTGATTATATATATATATATCAATAAAATTTACCAGAATTTAACTACTATTTAATTTCCAACATTATTGAAATTAAAGAAGTTTGGAATTATGACATGAAGTCATGCTCATGACACCCTTTTATAAGGGGGCTTGGCCTGGAAATCCTTATGGATTTACAATGTGAGATTCAGGTTACCGCTTTTATATGCAGAATTAATACTATATTATCATTAAAAAATATTCACTAATTCTTAATAAATACTAGTTAATAATAAATAATAATAATTCCTAAATATTAATACATAAATAATAATTAACTATTAACATTTACAATTCAATATTAATAATTAACAATTTATTATTATTATTATTAAAAATATTAATATATAAATAAATAATAAATAATTAATTATTAATAGTTAATAGACATTAAATAATTTGTAATTAAATAATAATTAATTAATTATTAATAATACTAATTAGTAATTACCTAATGAATTATTAACTGTTATAACAAAATTACTAATAAATTTTCTAAAATATTATTTAGTTTCTAAATATTAATACGAATGGTTTAATTATTAAATAACATATTATTAACTATTTAATCATTTTTTGCTTGCTCGTATGGGAACTTGATGCAATTAACCACTCATATTGAAGGTGCTGATCAACTACTTCTTATGTAGCCGCCTCATTAGAAGATTGAACATCAATATCTTGCCCCACTTCAACAACCTCGCCCCATTACTTGGCAACAATTTTCACATTATGTCCAAATGAGTTAATTCCAGTAGGGGTAGACCTACTCCATGTTTATATATAATTTAGAACACCTTCATCTTGCATGGGGAAGACCTTTACTCATGGTGACTTGGGTACAATAAAGACTTCAACAAAGAAAGTATTAATTCCAAACCCAGCTAAACAATCCATACCTGTTGATTTCATCTTATTCATTTCACTATCAAAATGGGTAAGAGAAACATTTCTAAAACTATAATGATCAGATTTCACACCCATATTCGTTTTAAAATAGATAGTTCTATTGTGACCTCGAACACAAAAAAGTAAACAGAATATATCTCCTACAATTTGATACTTTATGACCAATGATCTTACTTTCTAATAAAAAATGAGGGATATTTTCATACTCTATACATAGGTTGAATTCATTATCATTAGTTGAAAGAGGTTCCCTATAGACTAATGTGTTTCATAGATTGATTTACACCAAGAATCGAGAGAAGTGCTCATATCTATCCAACTCGGTTTCTATGTCCATTTTTATGGGCATCTTAATTACGGAATCAATATTGCATAAAATTTGAGGATGCTAGAATATAAAGTTAAACCCATAATCCTTAACCCATAATTGAAAACAAAAATTACTAACCCCCATAGGTTTGAAATTATTAACCCATTAACTAATACAAATCACTTCTATTTTTTGAGAAATTGAATCAATTCCCCATTCCCATATCTTTAAGACTTCGGAGGGAAAGAGAAGGTGTAAAAAACCACAACCCCAAGAAATAAACGTCCTGTTTGTGAAGCCCCAGATATCCAAAATCCGTGAAACAAATTATTTTATGATCAAAGTCTTGGAACACTAATAATATACTAGTTATATCTAGCACTAGTTATTTAACAGTTCTATCTAAAATCATTGTTAAAGAACCCCTTTTTCAGTGCTAGAAAAATCATAATTAAAAGGCATCTTTAACAGTGATAAAACAACACTCTTAATGGGGGACCTTTTTTAGTTCATGTAAAAAAGAACTGTTAAAGGGGGACTTTATCTGTGCTTGTAAAAAAATTCTAATAAAGTCCCCCCTTTAACAGTGATAGTAAAAAATCACTGATAAGGGGTGGCTTTATCAGTGCTAGTAAAACAGTGCTGATAAGGTGGGGGGGGGGGGGCTTTATCAGCATTTTTTAGAAGCACTGATAAAAGCCCCCTTTATCAGTGTTTATTTACCAGTACTGATAAATTTTATATTTAAAAAAATCAATAAAAATAATATATTAATATCTTAATATATTAATATTGATATAAATAAATAAATAAATAAATAAATATATATATATATACTAAATATGTTTTAAATAAGGCTAAAAATGAATTTGCACTTAATTTATAAGATATTAATGGAAATTACTTCTAAAGTAAATAATTTTTAATTAATTAATTTTTAATTATTATAGAGAAATAGTCATTTAATAACAATTTGAAGAAAAAAAATCAACAATAATAGTAATAAAAGATCTAAACTAAGTTGAAATTGTAACTCAAAATTCAAATGACTATAACATTTGATCCAAGTGTCTGTATGAGTTTTACCACATATCAAATCGAAGCATACAATGATATCTATGCCCTAATGGTAAGGATAAACATACTGTCATGTTTTTCGAGGCCAAAAAGTCCCATAAATCCTCCAAAACTGAGTTTTTGGTCAGGGTACCCTATTTTTTTAAAATTTGATGGAATTTCAGTGTCGTTTCGAGGGGTATTTTTTTCCATTTTCAATGAGGACGGAATTTATTCTCAGGGCTTACATTCATATTGATATTATGGTTTTTAAATTTAATCATTTTATCACAATGTAGTTTTATTTATAATTAAATATATGAATATTTTTTTTGCATTTACTTATAATAAATCACTTGTATAAATACATATATCAAAATATTTATATAGAAATGTATTTTTATATGTGAAATGAATATTTATTCATTATATTTAATATTAAAATTATCCATTTTATTTACCCTATAAAAATTCATTTATATGTATATATATATATCTATACAATTAATATTTATATACAAATATGTGTGTGCCAATAATTAACAAATATATTTGTATATGTATATTAAAATATATGTTAATAAATATATATTCTAAAAAATTATTTAAAACAACATCTACCCATTTTTTACATTTAAATATATATATATAATGTTTATATATATATGTGTGTCTATATTAATAAATGGATATATATTTATATTAAATTATAGTATATGTAAATTAATATAATATATAATATATTTAAATAAATTTAAGTATATATATATATCACTCACACACACAAATATTGTATAAATGTATATATATATATATATAAATATATGACTATAAAATATATTTATATATATATATATAAGTAAAAGTAAATATCATTAAATTGAAAACAAATCAACATGGTGTAGTGGTATAGGCATTCCATCTTCAAAGGATATGTGAAGGGTTCAAATCCAGGTGAGCGCATGAGGCTAAAAATTCACAAAGCGCTGATAAATGGGTGGTGGGGTGAAAAGTGCTGATAGGGGGGCACTGTTTAAGGGGTCATGGAAGCACTAATAAAGGGATTGGGTTCATAGATCTCTGAAAAAAATATAATTTTACCCCCTTTAACAGTGTTTTTCAAAAATATTAAAAGGGTTCTTTAACGACGCTAAAAAAAGAACTGTTAACGAGGTGAATTATTTTCATTTTTTTGTGATAATAAATGGCCCATTTATCAGAACTTTTCTACCACTAATAAAATAATAGGGATTTTAACCACCTCTGGTAGTCATCTCCTTTTTAGCACTAATAAAGGTTTATTATAACACTGCTAAATATATTTTTGTAGTAGTGGAATCCCAAGGCAAAACCAGTAATGCAATTATAGATAACATACCAATTTCTAAAGGTTATGAGAATACATTCATGATGGATTTGATAAAAGAAACATTACCCTTGCGACACAGCCCTTAAGTTGAAAATCCCTTAAAAAGGGAGAATTATCCACTAACCGAACCATCATCCAACTTCACATTCACCCCAGACCCTCATCGGTCACATCACCGATTAACTAGTCTGGATCCAAAAATTTTGTAGGAGTCGAAGCACCATTGGGTGAGAAAAAATTCAGCCAAATATTTAGGATTCGAAGCCACCCCAAGGGAATAGGAAGATTTCATAGGATCTTCAGGTATAGAGGGAAGTGACTTTTGGTCTGTGGTTGTTGTAGTTTATGATTTTTTGACTATTTCCCTTTGTTGTATGATTTTGATTTTTCTAACAAATTTTGAATCATGGGATTGGTTTCCAAACCCATGACTAGGACATTTGAGTATTAATTATTTACTATTATAATATTATTAATTGATTAACTAATTATTTCTAATTATTATTAATTAAAAATAAATATTAATTAGTAATAAATATTAATTAAATAAAATTATTTACTATTTAATAATATTAATTTATAATAAATATTTATTTACAATTAATTTGAGTTTCTAAAAAATATTTAAAATTATTATTTATCAACTAATAATAATAATAATATATTTATTTGTTACTAAGTAATTAGTAATTAAACAATATTTAATTACTTTTTAATAATATTAATTGCTAATTAAATAATAAAGGATTAACTAATTAACAAATTAATTTTAATAATTATTATTAAAAAATTAAAAATAAATATTTAAATTAATATTTTGCTATTAAATATTAATAATAATGACTAGTTATTAAATTACTAATTATTAATTAATTTTTATTAAATTAATCTTAATTAATTAAATAATTATTTCTAATTAATATTAATTACAAAAAAATATTAATTAAATATTATTATTTTCAATCTAATAGCTTTAGTTTATAATAAATATTAATTACTGATTAATATTAATTAGTAATAAATATTTTAAATTATTATCTAGTTACTAATTATTTAAAATTATAATAAAATTATTAGTTATTAATTAAATTTTAATTAAACTGTATTTAATTAACGATGAATAATATTAATTATTAATTAACTAATTAATTATATTAATAATAAATATTAAATAATTACTAATAATTATTTAAAAATTTATTTAGTTACTTTGGATGGACGCTACAACAAGAAGTGTTATTGACCGACATCTTTGATGCAGGGCACATGTAAAGGGTTATAGTGCAACCTTAATGATCAACATGTTAGAACCAAAAAATGATTGACCCACTAATGTAATGATAATAATGAAATAAAATAGTGTGCAACAAGTAGGAAAATAGATACTAGATTTAACGTGGAAAACCCACCAAAATGAAGAGAGTAAAAAACCATAGGAAAATTGAAGGATCACTATGGGTAAAAGTAGGTACACACTCCATCACTATTATAAGGATAAAACCCTCGTAACAACTCTCTTGAATAATGGGGAAACCACCTAACAGAATACCATAGAAGGGATGATAGGAAGATGACTTAGATGAGATGAGTTATGGAAATGGGATGAGGCGCTTTCCTTTTGTAGACAAGCCTCACCACTACTACTCTACTCCATTGGATCAATTGGTGGGGTTGGCCACCCATCACACGCCACACATTCCCACCTCCCTTGATAAAATGGGGGAGGGGTGACACCGTCCGAAAAATAAACATTTGAAAAAACATCTCCCACTTGGAGATTTGGTTGAAAACCAATAAAATCTCCACACATCCTTTCTATCTACCAAACATGATGCTCACATTTCTACGAGGCCTCCTAATGATCTTCACCATGTGAACTTATCATAGTCAACTACCTTCATCAGGAAATCTTCCAGATTTTCTTTAGTATGAATTTTCTACATGTCCACATTTCCTACCTCCATCACATCTCAAAAAAGTGATAATGTACTCTAATGTGCTTCATCCTGGAATTAAAATATGGAATCCTTGTAACGTGTATGAAACTCTTACTTTCACAAAACAATAGAATCTTTTCTTTTTTGTTCCTCAGCTCCTCCAACAACTTTCTTATCCAAATAGAATATTTTCAAGACTATGTATCTTTCATGTACTCCAAATCTATTGTGGATAATGCCACAAATGACTGTAACATTGAAATCCATCTCAAAGCTCCTCCTACAAGAGTAAACACATAACCTGTAGTTGATTTCCTTTGGTCTGAATCACCTAAAAAATCGGAATCAATATAGCCTCTGATAGTGAAATCTGTTCCCCCATAACATATTGAAACATTTGGGGTCTTCTTGATGTATCTTGGGATCCTCTTCACTATACTCCAGTGCTCCCATCTTAGATTCACCATGTACTAACTAACTACTCCCACTACATGTGAAATGTGTAGTATAGTAGAAACTATATAGAACATCAAACTCCCCAATGATGATAGATATGGCACTCGAGACATATCCATAATATCTTCTTCATTGCTATGAATTATTGTAGAAGGAAACTTGAAATTAATAGGAAGAGGGGTATAGTTTTACTTATAGTCTTTCAGGTTGAATCATTTCAACATATTCCAAAAGTAATTCTTCTTTGATATCAAAATATTCCAATTATTTTTTTCTCAGTAAATTTTCTTCCCATGAGTCTTGTTTTCTATTCCCTAGTCTTTGATATCAAACTCATTAAAAAATTGTGCCTTCGTCTCCTGAATTTGATCATTTTTGGGGTCTTTAACCAACATTTCATCCAAACACAATAAAATAATTATAAAATCAATACCATCTGAATCCTTGAAATATGAACAAGGTTCTGAATTAATTTTTATGAATAAAAGAATTATGGTATAGTAATCAAATCTAATGTACCAACTTCTCGACACCTTCTTGAGACCATTCAGAGATTTGGTTAACCTACCAACCAAGTTCTATTTTCCTTCTTCAGAAAACCCTTCCGGCTGGGGCATATAGATCTCTTCATCAAGATCACCATGGAGAAAACCAGTCTTCACATCTAGCTACTCTACATGTAATCTGTATGTAGCACGTATCATCATAACAAATCGAACAGTTATCAGTCTAACAACATGAGAAAATATTTCATTTGAATCAATACCTTCCTTCTGATAATGTCCTTTGACAACCATTCGTGCACGATATCTTTCAACCTGGTTCTTTCCATACCGTTTCATCTTTAAGACCCATTTTTTCTGATAGCCATCCTTCCATGAAGTAATGGAACAAGTTCCCAAGTCTTTTTTCCTATATGTGACTTCAAGTTCCCCTTTCACCACTAGCATCCATGAGGATATATCTTGATTATGGGTGGCCTCATTAAAATAAGAAGGATCTCCATCCTCCATCGATAATTAGTATTCAATATTTCTCTTAGTGACATTGTCTGAGTGCCCCACTAGTGCTCTTTTCTCCCTGGTTGACCATTAGGGTATAGACTCATCTAGTATATGATATTCATGCTCTGATAATGCCTTATTATAAATAGAATCTTCTTTGGATTTTTAATCTACTTTGACTATTTTATTTTTTGAATTCTGTTTCTCCATGTCTCGAATAATTATCATTTTCACTTTTCTTTCTGAAAAAATAACATCTATGTTGTTGATATATTTATGGTCAGTGGGGTCCCATAAACAATACCCCTTCACACCAACAAAATACCCTAAGAATACAAATTTCCTAGATCATGATTATGACTTTGTTCTTTCCTAGTCATTAAACAATGCATATACAAGAAATCAAAAAGTATATAACCAAGAATAGTAAATGGGTTTACTGGTCAAAATCTCAATCAGTTTCTTCATATCAATAATCATTTAAGGAGATCAATTGATCACATAATCGGAGGCATTCACTACTTCTACCCAACACAGTTTCCCAATTCCTATAGTCTTTAACATCACCCTCATTCTATCCAATAAGGCTATGTTCATCTACTATGCCACACAATTTTGTTGAGAAGTATACACCACTGTGAACTGTCTCTTGATTTCTTCCTATTGAAAAAATTATCAAAATAGTCTATTTTATGTTCTACACCATTATGAGTCCTCATTCACTTGATCCTCATTCTAGATTCAATATCCTTCCACACTTTGAATGTTTTTATGACTTCAAAAACATAAAATTTCCTCTTTATTGGGTACACCCAACATATCATGGAATAATCATTAATGAAGGACACAAAATACCTTGATCTTCCAAGTGATACAATTGGTGCTTTCCAAACATCAGAATGGATCAACTCTAAGATTTATTAACTTCTTATTGTTGACATCCTAAACTTTAACATGTGTTTCTTACTCAAAATAGAATTATCAAAAATTGGTAAGGATACATTTTTAAGCCTAGACGACAACATCTGATCTTTAATAATCTTCATGCGTCATTCTGACATATGGAAAAGATTATGATGTCATAACATCGACAACACTTCCATCGAGATAGTTGATGCAACAAATATATCTTCCTCCTTGTACGTTTCACCCATAACTATATACTAGTTCTTTGAGATCTTCTCTACCTTCATCACCACATGTGAACCACTAACAATTCTCATCACCCCATTCTCGATGAAAGTATTACATCTGATGTCATAAAATAGTCCCAAATACAATGTGTTTTTCATCAAGCCCTTCACATCTCATACTCCTAGGATGGTTTAAACCATTCCATCATGCATCTTTAATTTTTTGGTACTGACTCCAATGATCTTCAATTTATCATTTTTCCCATGTACACCAATCCTTTTAGGATATTTTCATACTGATCAAACCATTCCCATCGAGATGTCATGTGCCATGTTTCTCCTGATTCAATTATCTATATATCTTTGACAAGATGCATTCTTCTAGAAGTCATCTCAACTTCAATAACTAGTATATATATACTTCCGTAAGTTGTAACCACATTTCAGTCCATGTCATGATTCTGGATCCCATTAGAACCACGCTCTATCATCACATATACGGATATTTTACCAATTTTTAATTGGAAATTATCATTCCACAGTATTGTATGCATATTCCTTTTTGAAAATGGAGAATTATTATCATTGAAATTTTCAATCTTGAATTTCGCCTCCATCTAGACACACTATAAGTCCAAAACCTCCTATGATCCACAACAGTGTAATTAATAATATCATCAATTTTTTTGATGTAAAATATCAATCAAAGTCACAATCATAGAGCATACTCAAAATTATGAGAATTATTAATACCCAAAAAATAAAACATCACCAGGAAAAAACCATTCTTTGATACACTTGTAGGGACAAAAAATAATTGGACCACAGATGTAGCGATAATAAAAAGATAAAATAAAGTGAAAAATGCGGAAAAATAGACAACAGATGTAACATGGAAAACCCCCCAAAATGAAAGAGAAAAAAACAACGAGAAAATAGAAGGATCATTGTGGGTAATAGTGGGTACACACTACCAAACTATTAAAAGGATAGAAATATCATAATATCTCTATTTAATAATGGTGAAAACACCTCATATAATACAACATAAGGGATGATAGGAAGCTGAGTCGGATGAGATGAGATACTGAAATAGGAGGAGGCTCTTACCTTTTACAGGTGCCTCACCCCTAATACTCCTCTCCCATGGAAAAATTAGTGGGGTTGGAAACCCACCACATTCCATATATGCTCACTTTCCTTGAAAAAATGGGGGGGGGGGGTGAAACCATCCAACAAATAAACATCCACCAACACAACACTGGTGAGAGGAGGTGTAGGGTGTTGGCATTTCCTGTTGTAGGGATCAGGGTGACTTTTGCTTTCCATGAGTTCAGAAGATGTATCGGGAGATGTGATGTGGGTGGAATATGACCACTGGATGAAAAAATGGATATGCAGTTGGATGGTGACCATTTATCATTAGAATATCCATCAGACGATGGCCTTGGTAATGCATCAGGTGGGGGTTTCTTCAGCGGGAGGTGGTTGCGCATGCAGGTTGTACAACCAATGACGATGACTGGGGGATGAGGTGAGACACCGGGCCATGACATGGGGTGGACATGGATTGATAAAGGGGATGGGGCCAACCATCCAATCCTTGATATCAAATCTATAAAATTCCAACTTTGATATAACCTACTATACTGAATGGTCTTCACAATCGGATGGTGTAAGAAATCTAGTGAAAGTTGGCTAAGTGGGTTGGAGAAGAGGGTGATGTCATCCACATGGTGTCGTGAGTGTGGGATTTGTGTTGATTCATAATTTTCCTAAGATACTTTTACAAATTATGTGTGGGGATGCACACACACACACACAGATATATATATAAAGGACTTTATGGGTAATCTATCTAGTGGGGTGGTTATGGTCTGCCTTTCTATTCTGTGCGTGTGAGGTGTGTATATTTAGATATAACTCTACCCCTAAATACAAAATATATGTATTAATAATAAAAATTAAATGATTAAATTAATAATTATTTATTAATAATTATTAAATTATTGTTGATTATTTTACTATTTAATTCTAATCAACATTAATTACTACTAAATTTTAATAACAACTAATTTTTAATGAAAAAATATATACTATTTAATAATATTAATTTATAATAAATATTAATTACTGATAAATATATATGATTATTTTCTAGTTACTAATTATTTTCAATAATAATTATATATATATATTAAATATTAATTATCATTTAGTCATCACTATTTTTTTTCTGAAAGGGAAAGCCTCTTTTATTGAATAAAACCTATTAATTCATAATTATTAATTAGGGTGAATACTAGGGAATCTAAATTTTTCATGATATCATGGCTTAGTTGGATTAGATTTTGGGTTATATTCTTGCTAATGATTTTAATTTGGGGGTTCTCAAGTATCAGCCTCCTCTTGTAGTCCTAATCTATGACATTCCGAACCCTCGAAGAGTAATACCATTGGTATCCAAATCAATGGACCTTTTAGTACATCATATTCATTGTCGATGGAAATGAACCTTAAATAGAATATCACCTTGAAGGATATTTCTTTTTTAAGCCCTTAGAAACTAATCTAGTTTAGGGGGTAGATCCAAAGGGTACCACAAATCCACTGAACTTAGGTAAACATGATTCTTCAAAGAAGGTCGGGTTCGTTGACCTTAATGTGAATAAGAACCCTATTTTTTATGTGATATAACTTTTTAGTATTTTTAGTTTGTTGGATTATTATTTTCCAAAATATCCATTGGACTATAAGGACAATATTTTGAAAACCTCCATGTCCAATCAAGGGCATTCCCCGAATGATGCTCATCTTTCTAGTAGAAAAATCATTGATAGATTTCTTTTGGACTCATTTTTCAGAGGATAATGAAGAAGGGGGATATTGATTTATGTAAAAACAACCTTGAAATCCTTTCAAGCATGTATGAATGTAATCACTCAATCATAGCTCACTTAAATTCACTAGAAAAAGATAGAGGGTTAAGTCTCTTTGTTATTAATTGAAGACACATTGATATTTAGAGCATGGATGATTGGACAATTTCCACTATTGGAAAGGGGTTGTTTTTCATATTGTTTTTCATCTAATATCACAAAGTCTAGAGATTCGGGATATGGATTTGTTATTTTAATATTTGGAATTATCATGATCCATGATTTGGATCTTTATTTTAATCCCCTAAATGGGAAAAACTCTGTCACCCAGGTTTGGATCAGAATTTAGGGTCCGAGTTGGTTCTTTTGGCACCCCCAAATTTTATGAGAGGTTACTTTAGAAATTGAGGTCCTCATTATGATGGATAAAGAGGCTAAATAGGCTAGGTATGATCAATTTTATCACTTGATAATGGAATTTTACCATGTCTCTCATCATATTCGATCTGTTGTTCTAACTGATGATGGTTGAAAGATTCATTTGATTTTCAATTATGAAAATTTTCCTAAGTTCTCAAGTAATTATTTAGCATATGGAAATAATGTTATACATATTAAAGGAATTTGGTTTTTAATTTGTGAATATTTAATGGTAAATCATCTAATAAATGTAAAAATAAAAGGGATGAAGTGACTCACCATAGGAAGATGGATCCTGAATCACATCATCAAGAAAGAGGCTCATAGGGGAACCATGAACCTTTTAAAACATTCTTCAATATGTATATGCCTTTATTAGATCTGGATGGAGGTGACCCTAAGGATCACATTCAAATTATGATTGACAAATCCATGAACAGGAAGACATATCATCTTGAGAGAGTACCTATTAAAGACAATGTTGGAATTTCTATCATAGAGGCGAATCAATTTTCATGTTTAGACAATGATTTATTTAGTGGGAATAAATCAATTTATTGGTCCTTCCAAAGTGAACAAGATTCAGATATGGCTGACATTCATGAAGAAAACTACCTGAAATATGGATATATAAAAGGTACGAAAATATTTGAAAAGTTCTCTCCACCACTATAAAAAATATTGAAAACATAGAAGGGAGGTGTAAAGCCCCCTAGAAATACAAGATTGAGGTAGTCTGCATTCGATACCAAGATAGTTGCTGGTAAGGATATGTATGTTGTTGATCCTCCTACTTTCATATCTACTGGTGGGATTATGTATCAACCTATATCTATTGATGGCACAGTTTGATTCCCATCTACCTTGGTGGAATTTTGTAAGATTTCATAAGTGGGATAAGAATTAGGCAAGTCGCTTTCAATGGGATCTTATCCATTCACCTTTGTTTTGAAGGGTTCGTATGCCTTCACTCAAAGTAATAATGCTAGACACTCTATTCATTGGATGAAACATATGGACTGTCCCATTGAGAGTGAAAAATATGGTCCACCAGATGGGATTTACATTGCCAGAATCCATTATCATATTGTATATTTGGATGGAAATTCTTCCTTGAAGATCTCCAATTATGCTTCTACTTTGGGTATCCCAAAGGCTTCATTCCACACCTCTTCTTCCTTAATGGATTCAACAACAATGCAAGTCTACATTGATGTTACGGTGGCTAAAAACATTTATATGGAGGATCACTCCTCTCACTCTATTTCAAATAGTGTTGATTCATCTAAGGATTCCATGGAAGCTATTAATGGTTCTGATACTCATGAGAAGGGTTACTTTTTTAAGGAAGATAAATTAGTGACTCTACCACCTTCAGCGTAACTTAGAACTGTTGGCTAGAGTGTCCCTTCAAAGTGGTTGAATGAATTCACCAGAAGTGGGGGCTCTGGCTCAACCATAGTGAACTGGAATTGATATTATCTCATCCTAATAGAACTGGTGATCGCATCCTATGATCTGCTTCGATCTGATAATGTTTGGGCCACCATTTATACTGAAAATTTTTTTTGGATGAAAGAACAAGGATGATGTCATTAGATGTGACTTGCGAGACTTGGATGATCTTGGTAGCACTTGGAAACAAGTAAAAACATATAGGAGATTTGGTCATCAAAAACTTCATGGATGCGAGAATGGTTGAATTAATTGGGGTGCTCTGCATAATGAGGAATGAAAGGCTGGTGCTAAGATTATAAAAATGTTGGGTCTGTGACTTTTTTTAATTGATGTGGGTAGTTTTTCATTTCATAATCCCATCCTATTGAATTTATATTTTAGTTTTTTACTTTTAATAAAAGTTCTCCACCCCCATGTTTTCTAATAATTTTTAATTAGAATTTAATTAGTAATTAATCAGATATTTATTAATGTTATTAATTAATAATTAATGTTTATTTTTAATTAATATTTTTTAATAACTAACTAATTTTTAATTAGTTTATTATTAATATTTAATAGTAAATTTTAATAGAAAAATATTATTTAGATATTATCATTATTTATTAGAAATTTTTATTTATTATTAATTAATTACTAATTTTTAATTAAATTTATTATTAATTCTACCCATGGAAGGGTGACCTGAATCCCACATTGGTAATCCATATGTATTTCTAGTGAAATCCCCCATATAAAATGGAGCTATGGGTTAGAAATTCTATCATAATTCTTGACTGCATTAATTATAGTAATGATGAATATTAAATAGTTATTAAATTCAGTTAATTATATATATATATATTTATAAATAAAAAAATTAGAAAAATACATCAGTCTAAAGGTGTTAAGGGTGATAATGCATTTGGACTTTACCCTAGGCCAAAGGCATTACCCCCTTTAATGGATTGGTCATCCACCCTAAAACCCCAATGTTGTTAATGGGGCGGGGGGGGGGGATTCCATTCCTTATTAGTTTTACAAAAAAATCAATGGACTATTGTAATTTTTTTATAAAAAAAATCATATAAAAAATCCCATCTTGATATAAGCTCTTCTTGAGAGGTTTTTTTTAATATATTATTTTTTGAAAAAAAATTAAAAATACTAAATTTATGTTTGTTAATGTATTATAGAAAGGCATGATCCTCCTCAATGCCTTATTGTTTAAACAAAAAAGAAATGTATTTTGGTGCTTACTATATTTTTCTTAATTTGACGTTGATTAATGACATAGTAGGCAGTGGGAAAGGTGTTAACATGAAAAATTCCTTTCTACTTAATTTTAGTAAAAATAATTTTGGGTGTTAAAGCATTTCACATAAAATTAAAGAAAAATGATATTTCCACCAGCAACACCTTTTCTCCAACCCCCATAAAAATCCACCCACCTCTGTCCCTTCTCCTCACTCAATTCAACCAACCTCTCTGTAATTTACACTGTCTCTCTCTCTAAGAATCACATAGTTTTTCTCCCTTGCGTGCATATTTTTGGGCGGCTTTAAAGGAGTGAAAATTTTTCAAAGAATCATTTAGAGGTAATTTTTCTTATTTATTTTAAATTTGATTATTTATTCAGTAGTTTAATTTTTAATAAGTTTTAAATATCATATTTAAAAAGTTGTTTTTTAGACTGATATAATTTTTAAATAAAAGTTAATAGTAGTAAGAAAAGTATTAATATATTATTATTAATTATTAATAAATAATTTCTAATTAGTCTTAGAAATGGATTTATGATTAGAAGAATATTATTATATAATATGAATTAGTAGTTCTTAAATATTATGACATAATTAGTAATTAATATTAACAAGATGATGAATAAATATTAGTAAAATAAATATTTACTATTAATTAACTATTATATTACTAATGATCAACTAATGATAATGTAATTACTAAGTATTGATTAACTAATTAATAATCAAGGATTAACATAAGATTATATAATTACTAGATAATGAATAACCAAAAATTAACTTAAGACTCACTTAGGATCCAATAATAATTAACTAATGATGAAATACTAATTAATTAATGATTAAAAACGATTAACTAATAATTAAATAATGACAAATAATTAGTTAAAAAATAACTAACTATAAAGTATATAACTAATAACTTTTAATTACATAATTATTAAAGTGAGATTAGAAAATAAGTAAGACATCATTATCAAATGATTAACTAATGTTTAAATATTGATTAACTAATAATTAACTAATGATACTGAATGTCTAACATGGGACAAAATAATTATTAACCACTAATTGCTTAATTAATAACTATTAGTTAACTAATAATTGACTATAATGTAACTACATAATATGTATTAATTAAATATTGATTAATGAGTGATTAATGAATGATTAAGACATTATTAATTTAGGATTAACTAATGCTTAATGAATGATTACGTAATGATTAACATGGTATTAGTGATTGATTAATGAATGATTTATTAATGATTAATGGGTGATTAAATAATGATTAATCAATAATTAAGGAATGATGAACATATGATTAATTAATGATGAAGTCGTGATTAACCAATAATTAATTAATGATTAACTATTAATTAACTATAAAATAAATACTTAAAGAGTGATTAAATAATAATTAAATTATAATTAAATTTAATGTAACTAATTAATAACTTTTAATTATGTAATGATTAATAACTAATTAATGAATTATTAATAACTAATTAATGAATTATTAAGGCGTAATTTACTTTGGAGTAACTATTCCTTAATGGATGATTATGTAACGATTAAATAATGATTAACCAATGATTAATGAAATATTAATAGATGATTAACTAGTTGTTATAAAATTATTAATCAATGATTAAGGGTTGATTATTCAATGATTAAGGAATTATTAACTTATCAATAATTAATCATGAAGAAATTATTAAACAACAATTAGTTAATGATTAACTATTAATTAAATATAACCTAACTGCTTAATAACTATTAATTAATGAATGATTAATGAATTATTAAAGAGTGATTAATTATTCGTTAATTAATGACTGAGGATAGATTAAATTAGGAATAAGTAATTCCCAACTTAGGATTAAGTAATACTTAACATAGTATTAATTAATGATTAATTATTATTTAACTTTAAACTAACTACTTAATGACTATCAATTGACGAATTCTTCAAAAATGACTAATTAATTATTAAATTAGGATTAAATAATTATGAGATACTGATTAAATTTTGATTAATATATAACTAATATAGGATCATAATGGGTTAAATGCATGGGAAAGAGGCTTAACTGCACACCTAAATTGTTAATCTCATGACATAGATGATTCATATATTGATGTACAATTGGTTTGACACTCCAACTGAATATGCTTCAGATTATTTACATTCTATTTATAAACTAATAAACATACCTTTAAAAAGATTAAAAGTTATACCATGAAAAATTAGTTTCATTTTTGAGGATGTAAGAAGAAGTTCTAAAATTTTGGTAAAGTAATGATTATGTGGTTATCTGAGTAGTGAAATCCTTGTATTGATACTATAAGTGGATGTGGCTCTGGTACAATTGTACCCAAGAGTAACAACCCCAAAAACATCATATTGATCTAGAAACCATCTTGAATTGGCTCATGAAAATGGGCCTTACTATGAACCGGTTTGAAAGTCATGGGGGATATGATTTAAATTATTCAAATTCTATTTATAAACTATAAAACATAACTTTAGTAAGATTAAAATTTTTACTATTAAAAATAGTGTCATATTTTAGGAAATAATAATACATTTTAAAATTTTAATAATGTAATGATTTTGTGGTTATCTTAGCAATGAAATATTTTTCTGGATACTAAAAGTCGATGTCGATCTAGAATAGATATACCTAGTTCCAAAAAAACTGAAAAACCTATACCGAGATAGAATCGATCAGAAACTGGTTCACAACAATGGGATTTTATGCACACCTAGTTTGAAACTCTTTGGGTGTATTCTATAGGCGATTCACACTCCCATTATAAAATAGTGAACATACCTTTATTAAGATTAAAAATTATACTATGAAACATTAGTTTCATCCATAAGGATACATACAATTATTCTAAATTTTTGGTAAATTAAATATTGTGTGGTAATTTCTACATGATTTTTCATCATTTTGAATATTATTAACTCTATTAGAATCTTGACAAAAAATAATTTTTCATGTAGAAAATTAGGCTTTCATGTGTCTACTACTATTAGGAAGTTATCCAAACCATGTAAGGAAATTTTTATGGTACACAAAAACAATAACGGTTTATAAATATGATTGTGTAACCCTAAGAGAACTCCTGGAAATAATTTTTGGACATCTAAATATAGTCCCCGATAAGGATATACAATCTATTATCTATAGAAATTTTCAATTCCAGGATAGGTTATGGAATCTAGCTTATACATTGGCTTCTAATGGGAACTAGGCCCAAGAAACAAATTTATTTCCCCAATGGTCAAATAATTCCATGATGGAGTTATTAAAGCATAGTAGATTGTCACCTATCAACTTTTCAACAGTCTAGTTCACTGTTATAATGCTTATAGTGGCACTTGCATAGAAACCCTAGTGATGGTAACAATTTTGGGGACGAATGTACTTTATTTTTCTTTTGAATGAGGGATTTGTTTGAGGATATTAATCAAATTGATTTATAGATGTATTTTAATTTAAAAACTTGATAATTATTTAGGTGAGTTCATTATTTTATATTGAAGTGTATGATATCCTTGAAATTTATGTTATATTTTATTAAATGTCCACCCAGTTCAGATGATTATTTTATCAGAATTCCCAAATATTGAGGCTTTATCCAAGATATAATTTAAATAGATTTATAATATTAATCAAAACTTATTTATGGTAGTTTATTTATGGTTCTAATAATCCATGGAATCCACATGTTAAATAAAATATGTTATTATTCCCAAAAATTTAATGTTTAACATACACAATGTTAACTTATAGAATATTTAACGAGCACAATATCTCAATAAATTGGAATCTAAAAGTTATGAATCACCCCAATGGATGATTAAATCATAAATTTAAATGTTAATTAATCTCATTTATTATTTTTAGTGAGGATTTAAAAATATGAGGAAAATAATAGGACAATATAAGAGTAGTGTGCCAAAAACACCTATGAACAGTGAAAAGAGCTAAACACACTATTTTGATTTAGTAACAATGTTAAATAACAGATTTCTTTCAACATTATTTAAGTAATTTTAAGAAAATTAATATTTATAAATATAGTATAGATGAGGATATCATATTATGATGAAGAAACATCCATTAAAATTCAATTGAAATAAAAACAAATTGACAAGATTAAAATTTAAAACAAGTGAAAATGAACATGAAATGGGAAGTGAAGGAGAGGCCTATCTTGTTGGAATCAGAGTATGGAAATTCCTTATATTAATTTTAAAATTATATTTTCAATCTAATTCTCCTATTTCAGTGATGAAATTATAACCTATTATAAAGAGAATAGGGGAGTGTATTTATAGCCTAAGGTGGTGGACTATTTTCATTCCAAATAATCCCCTCATTTTCATTGCCAATTTGACCATTTAAATAGCTTAATATTGAGATATATTCTACTTAAATTTTTTATATATGGATGTGGAAAATTTACCCTCCAAATTTTTCGTCTATTTGACTTTTTTAGAAATATTTATGGCTATTTTTTTAAAACTATGTGATGTTTTATATTTTTTATCTATACTTTTTCAAAGTCCATAATGTCGATGTGTTTTAGGCCAGGAATATACCCTCAAATAAATACTATTTATTGTAAAATTTTTTCACCAGTATATTTACTTTCTCTCCAATAAATGTTAGCTAACATGAGTAATTTTATTGGGATAAAAGTCAATAATTTTTTGATGTTTTCCAATCCAATACATAATTGTGTTTGGTCCCCATTTTGGTGGATTTGTGACTTAATTTTTTTATCCAATATGTTTCTAGATACACTTGATTAAATTGTTGATTTTTATAAAATTTTGATTTTTGGGATGATCCCATAAATTTAATCTTCATTTATGGTCAAGTTTTATTCATGGATTCAGTAGAAACCATTGGTTTGTCCATATGACCCCATATATTGCATAATTACCCAATTATTTAGATTAATGATTTTCCAAAAATTGAATTAGGAACCATAAAACATAATAATTAAACAACATTGATAATTATAAGGAGAGTAATGAATAAAATTGAAAAATAACTTGAATCTTAATTAATTTATGAAATGACCAAAAATTATATATAATATAAAAACATAGACATTTCACATCATTTAAGTAATTTTACTTAAAAATAAATAAAGTTAGTAGATAAAAACGTTATGAATAAATTAATAACATCAAATCCATCACACTTAGGATTTTCCATGTTATCATGTACAAAAAATGAAAAAAACACAACTAAATAATTTCCACTCACCAAGAAATACTAAAATTTTGTTTTTCCCAATTTATAGGTCTAGACTAGTTATATCCTACACAATGAATTCCACCAATTTTTTTTACAGAAACCATGTTCCAAAAATAATTCATTTTTCATTCTCAAAATTAGAAATAGAAAATTTGGGCACTCAAAACACACTCCACTCAAGAGAATATAAATTTATTCAAGGAGTATCACTCATTCACAAAAAAATGAAATCATAATGTTTGTAAGAGATCTTAGATTTCATTCCCTATCCTAAAGTGAAAAAACAAAGCAATATTTTTAGGGAATTTTTAGTGACTATGGGATGGTAGGAATATATTGACTAAAACTTAAGAAATGAGTGGTAAATCACCAACATGGAAAAATAAATGATCATTTTTTTGAAATGAGACCTATATGGAAACAAAAAACATATTTAAAAGTGATTTTTTTTAAGGAAGACCAGAGTGAGGTAAAATTTAATAGGGTTGAAATGATGAAATATGTAAAAAACAAAAAACTTTCCCAAATATTCTTGAAAACACGATGTGTGTATTCATTTTTTTCTTTTGTTTTTTATATATTTAAGGTATTTTCACTTAGAAAAAATATCACACTCATATCCAAACCCTTTTTTGATATCCTCATTAATTTTTTTAATAGTTATAATAAGATAAAATTTTGAGGAAGATTGATTTTTTACCCCCAACACATAAACCATTTTTTGATTTTTTCATATTGTTTGAATACTTTTCAATAAAATATACCTAAAATGACATAAACATGAATACATTCCCAAAAATCAATAAATTAAAACCTATCCTCCATACATAAACTAATTCTTTCCCTCAAACATATGATTTCACATTTATAATCAAGGAATTTATACCCAAAATGAAATCAATTACCCCAAACATAAATTTAAATTAATTTTTCAGTGAAAATACATGTAGATGTTAGGTGGAAAAAGTTTTTTGGATTGTAATATAGCTATTGAAATGGGTTTTCATAGGATCAAAATGGATTTTAAAAATAGGATCAACATAAGGGTAACAGGTGGACATTGGGGTATTTTGATTCCCATGTGGGTCAAAAAATGAATCTATCATATTAGTGTACTCTAAAGGAAGATATTCATCTCAAATGTACACAAACTCAAGACTCAAATTCAGGCTTGAAAAATCTACTAAATTAAAATATGGTCGTAGGTGATCATGGCTTTAATGTAGAAGTTATTAATCATTGTATGGGAATAATCATTTTCCAAATAAAAATTTGAAAATTAAAAATTTAGTTTTCATAATAAAATATTATTTATCCAAATATACTAGGAAAATAAAGAAAATATTGATTTTAAAAAAATTCATTGTACTCCATGAATTGGTTGAAAAAAATTTCAAAAATGGGTGGTATGAAATTATAAATCTTTTTGTTTGTTTATTTTGGAAACAAAATCCACACAAAAGGGAAATACACTAAGTGGAGTGAAAGTGGTAAAAAAATTGAGAGAGAAATATTTATAATGACATGGGAAGAAGAAGAAATAGAGGGGAATAGAGAGAGGGGTGGAGAGTGAGAGAAGGATGAGGAATATAAGGAGTTAATGTGAAAGGGTGCCCCTAGTTTAGATTTTGTGGGTCTCGGTCTCCATCCAATTGTAACGTCCCAGTTTTGGGAGCTACCCAGAGGTGATTCATACACAGTTTTCCACATGGCCTCGAGAACATTTCCCTGAATTCCAGACTCTATCAACTAGAAGTGAGGGCCTTGGGTGTGATAGTGGGGAAACTCTTCCATCATTGTAAGAGTAATACAGCAGAAGTAAAACAGATAACAATATAAGAAGTAGTAAAACATGTAATAAGTAAACAACGGATGTAGTAAAAAACTAGAGCACACATATATATGATTCCTGATACAAATGTCTAGGAAATCATCAAAAAAATCACAATGATGGAATACAGTACTACACCAAAGTAAAAACGAAAATTAAGTAAACAGCTCCACAACATCGCAAGCCTCAGCTTAGTCCCATGCTCCTTAGCTCCACAGCAATCAAGTACATGATGTTGAAGGGAAATTTACCTTGTCTATACATACAGAAATATAATCTATTTGGGACCAAAATCATGACCCAAATAGGGTGTGAGACTAATCCCAGTAGGTAACCACCCAAAGATCCGTGCCTAACAGTCAGTGAATATATATGACAGGAAATAAGAAAAAATAAGTAGTAAACAAGGAATTACTCAAAAGTAAACATTCCTATAGTTTCATTTAAAAAAAATTACTTTTATGTATTTAATCTACCAAAAACAAATAAAAACAACCCTTTGGGTAGTTCTCATAGCCTAACCCCTCTGGCTCACATTACAAGAGAACATATAACAAAGACTCTCTAAGGAAGCACTCACTGTAAATTCTCCCTATAGTATTGTGTGATCAAATAATCTCCGAGGAATAACTCACTATCAATTCCCCCTATAGTCTCTTAATGGTAATCTACAGATACTCTGAGGAAGAACTCAACAACAATTCCTATTGTGTCCTCATAATGTAACTATAGACACTCTGAGGGAGCAATGAATATCAATCCCCCATATGGTCTCGCAATGTAATAATTATAGTATACACTCTGAGAAAGCCCTCAACGTCAATTTCCCCTATGGTCTCACTACACCAGGTTCCCACAGTCCCGTGTAAGCAATAGTACACAAATGATAATCGACAACCAAAGTAAACCTCAATAACTACTTGGATAAACAAACTACAACATATCATAGCATGTCAAATAATAATCACTCCATCCTAACAATACTAGGCATGGAAAGAAAGTAGAATCCTAATAGGAAAAGCTAGACCAAATGGCCAATAATAAGAAAATATGGGGAAAACATCCATATCATGGCAAGGTTAACCCTATTCACAACAATTAACCTCTATCCAAACAAACAAGTAATAACAAAAAATTACAGGGCTAAAAACCATAAAAAAGAAATACCCCAAACCAGGGTATTGGGCACCTTTGCATATATAACACAAATAATATATACAGAAAGGAAAAAACCACCTACCTCGACATCGTGAGATTGATATACGTGAACATTAGTCCTTGAATCGCACTAGAACGCCATAGATCTACAAAAATGCTTAAAACGTTCAATCAAGGATAACTTGAAAGAGAGGAGAAATCAAGAGATGAAGTTCTAGAAGAAGGAAGAACTCACTGTGGTGATTCCAATGAAATTGACGGTGGTTGATTTAAAGAACGAACAATGATTCTGGGGCTCGAAGAAGAGCTGTAACCATATGGACGCTCATAGATGAGACGAATGAAGAAGTGCATTTGGTCCGTCAGACGCAACTTCGGTCCATTTTATAAAAAAATAAAGTACATGACATGTTATTTAAAAGTACACGACGTGTACTTGCCTTTTCTGGCCTCCACTTTAGGTAGTCTCCAGGTCACTACACATGGCCATGTACTCGGAGGTTACATAGCCAGTACACAATCACCCGTGGCAACAGGGTACACGACGTGTACTTAAAGTACATGGTGTGTACACCTGAAATTTCCAGAAACTCCTCTTTTTTCAAAACAAAACCAGAAAAGAAAAACGTACTGTAAAAGAAGATCCGAGTTCTTACAAACTTTCCCCCTTAAATAAATTCGTCCCTAAATTTCCCTAGCAAGGAGACATAGAAGAAGAAACCTCTAACAGCTCCGAACACTGTGATCTTACATCGACCTCCCTCTCCCAAGTCTCATCCTGTACTCTCCCATGCCGCCATAACACTTGTACTAGAGGAACAAACCGTCCATGAAGAACCTTCGCACTTCGTTCAAAAATTTCGATAGGATACTCCTCGAAGGATGCATCCACCTCTAACTCAACCTCTTCGAGTTGAAAAAACATGAGATGGGTTTGAGAAGTAACGTTGAAGTTTATAAACATGGAATACATCATGCATAGCCTGATACCTTTGAAGTAACTACAACCGATAGGCAACTGGCCCGACTCTCTCCAACACATCAAATGGTCCGACGTACCTCAGTGAAAGCTTACCCTGCTTCCTAATCCTCCTATGTCCCAACCTCGATGTGGAACATAGACAAACTAGATCTCTGACATCAAACTCCATAGGTCGTCTACGCCGATCGACATAAGACTTTTATCATGACTGTGCATTATCCATCCTCTTCTAAATCAACTCTATCTACAATGCGGTCTCCTAAATAAGATGAGGTCCTAGAATAACTACCTCTCCTGCCTCCTGCTAGTATAAGGGTGATTGGAATGGCTTACCATACGAAGCCTCAAAAGGTACCATTTGAATAGTTTCTTGAAAACTATTATTGTAGGAAAACTCCACAAGAGGTAAGGGCCTCTACCAAGAATATCTAAAATCCATGATGCATGCTCAAAGCATGTCCTCAATCACCTGAATTGTATTCTTGGATGGGACATATGTATTGGGATGTAAGTTGTACTCAGAAGTACCTATGTACCTAAATCCTTTTGTAATCCCGGCCATATCCAAGAAGTAAAACATGCATCTCTGTCTGACACAATGGAGTGCAGAAATCCATGTAAACGTACAATCTCTCAGATGTACAACCTACCCAACTCATTAACACTGAAGGTATCCTTAATCGTTAAGAAGTGGGAAAACTTCGTGAGTATGTCAATGAAAACCCATACTGCATCATTCCCTCGAGGTGACCCTGACAAACCTGTCATGAAATACATCACGAAATCATTCCACTTCTACTCGGGAATGGGTAAATTCTGTAAAATCCCTGCTGGTTACTGATGCTCCACCTTCACCTGATGACACATGAAACACATCATGAAAAAACTAGAAACATATCCCTTCATACCTGGCCACTAATACTGATGGTGCAGATCATGATACATCTTGGTGACACCAGGACGAACTGCCCAAACTGAGGAATGAAAGTCTCGCATCATCTCCTCATGTATGTCTGCAGGCCCCCACCAGCGTCCATGAAAATTCAAGATCTCATCCTCACCTATTACATATACGGGAATAGGGTCCTCTCCTGAAACACATTCCTCTAGAACTAGGTCTTCAGAATCTAATAGCTACCTCGTTTTCATTCGATCAAGTAAAGTAAAGGTAATAACCACAAAAGAAGGAAATGTCTACCCTTGACTATTGTGCACCTCCAAATGCATCTCAGAGAACAGATCCATAAGCTTCCAATCATTGCTGGCCTCCTAAACTACATGTATCTGAGTCCTCTAGATCAATGAATCATCCACAACGTTGCCTTTCCTAGGCGTGTAGGCAAGCGTAATGCCAAAGGACTGAAGGTACTCAACCCACCTTCGCTGTCTCAAATTCAGATAATTCTGAGTGAAGATATAATTGGGACTCTTGTGGTCGGTGAAAACCACAAAATGCTCTCCCATAAGGTAATGTATCTAACAACATAAAGCACGAACAAATGCAGCCAGCTCAAGATCATTCATTGGGTAGTTCCTCTCATGTGGCCTCAACTTATGAGACCCGTATGCAACAACTCCTCCCTGCATAAGCACTACTCCCATCCTGATACCTGATGCATCACAATATACAATATAGCTCTTTCCTGACTCTGGAAATACTAGTTTTGTTTCTGAAGTCAACCTCCCTTTCTTCTTCTAAATGGCTAAATCGTAAGAATCTGACCCCATGTAATTCGCACCCTTCTTTGTCTGGCCTATTAGTGGCACTGCTAAGCGTGAAAAGTCCTATATAAAATTTCTGTAGTAACCAGCTAACCCTAGAAAACATCATACCTCAAAGGAGTTCTTTGGATTCTCCCAAGAAACTAATGCTCTCACTTTCTTTGGATCTACTAATACTTCTATCTCTGAGATAACATGAGTGAAGAGGTGAATCTGGTCCATCAAAAGGTGGCATTTTGAGAGTGTAACATATAAATGATAATCTCTCAGCATACTCAAAACAATATGAAGTTCTGTGGAATGGTTGTGTCGAGTGTGATATTACACTAAGATATCATCCACAAAAACTACCACAAAGGAATCCAAGTACAGATGGACCACTCGGTTCAGTAGTTCCATGAAGACTTCAGGTGCGTTCATGAGACCGAACGACATAACCACCTACTCGTATAGACCATACCTACTCCAGAAGTCTATAAGAGTTATATCAGATGGTCTAACACACTACTGATGATAACCAGATCTCAAGTAAATCTTCGAGAATACTCGGGCTCCTCGAAGCTAATAAAAGAGATCATCAATCCTCGGTAATAGATACCAGTTCTTGAATTTCAATTGGTTCAACTTTCTATAATCCACTCAATGTCTGAGGGTACTATTTTACTTTTTTGAAAACAGGATATGTGAACCCCAAGAAGAAGTACTGGGTCAGTTGAAACCCTTTTCCTGCAACTCCTCCAACTTATTTTTGAGCTCCTGCAACTCTGGTGTAGCCATCCTTTAAAGAGGAATGGACACCGATGCCACTCCTGGTGCAAGATCAACAGAAAAGTCCACCTCGCGCTCTAGAGGAAAACCTGAAATGTCCTTTGGAAATACATCCCAGAAATGATCTACGACTGAATTAAAGTTCATCCGTATAGTCCCCTAGTCATCCAGATATAGAATAGCAATCTAGGCTGTAACTCTTCTCAACCCATGATGCTCGGGTCTTTCTCTACTTGCCTAAACATCCCATTCACCCTTATAAAGAAACGATCTGCCCTCTGGAGACGTGAAACTCACTCTACAGTGATAATAGTCGACAAAATATTGGAAGAGAACTAACCAGTCCATTTTGAGAATGAAATCATAACCCATTATCTCTAGGACATTGAGGTCCCAAAAGAAGTGACACCCACTAACCTCTAGAGGGCACTCCTTGCACTTCCATACACTAGTCGTTCTTGTCTCGAACAGAGTACCTAACGTTAAGATATCAATAGATGAAACGATACAGGGCCCAAGGCTCTCCATAACCAAAAAATATATAAATCTATGGGATGAACATGTATCAAAAAGATCAGAAGCTAAAATTTAGGCAAATAGGATTAGACCTCAAACTGTAGAGGGTTCGTGATCTTGCTCTTACTGGGTCTGCTCCACTGCAAAAGTCTGACCAGCACCGTAGCCCTGTAACCCTACCTTCTCACTCTAAGCTAATCCACTGGGTTGTCACTAAAAGCCTGGAAACTGGCTACCATGGACATGACTTCCACCTTGGTCTGAATGGACGCAAGAACTCCAGTTCTCGAGATGGTGAGAAACTGGTGGTGCTGCTCCCAAACAAGGAGTCATAGAAGAATACCTGTCACCAGCTGCTGGTGGGAAGATCTGATAGAAGGGCTGAAGATGGACCATCTTGCTTCAAGATCGGCACTCCACTGGGTCTCTTGGGAAATGTGGCTTGGTGTGCCCGACCTTACTGCACTGGCAGCATACCACCTGGCTACCTGAAGGTGCATCCTGCCTACTCAGATCTCCACATGTATACTCCCTATGGCACATACTTTTATCAACTGGAGAATCACTAACTATGGATTCCGAACCGCCCTAGCTCATAGCTCCATAATCCCTCAGGTTGCGCTCCTTGATGAGCATTCAGTTGATTATGGAAGATATATAATTCAACCTAAATATTTTCACCTAAGCCGGAATATCCTGCCTAAGACCATCCTCAAGACATCCATGGAAGGAATAACTCATCTCCCCCCTAGAAAAGGTATAAATTGTTGTAGCTCTATGAAGCGAGAAGAATATTCCATGACAAAAAGAGTACCCTTATCCAAATTCATGAACTCTTGGGCTCGATTGGCCCTCAATGTATCTGGGTAGAAGTAGTCATAGATGGTATGCTGAAACTATTCCCACACCACAACATACTGGCGTCCCACATGTAAGATCACATCCCACCATCTCTTGGCAGAATCCTAAAGCATATATGTAGGGAACTTGACCCTCCTCTTCGGAGGCATCTACAGATGCTCAAAGATCGTCATCATGGATTCTAGACATAACTCTACATCCCGAGGTGCTACATCCCCAAAGAAAGTTGGAGGATACTACTGCTGAAAGAACCACATCAATTCTGCCATCGACGGGGCAGGATGCGGTACTCCCTGGAAGGTCTGCATAAACCTCAAAAGCCCTCTCGGAACTATGCCTTGACACCTGAATCCAAGATGACGACTGGTTCTTAGACTGGCATAACTGGAGGGTTCGTTGGTAGTCCCTGATCAGCCATATCCTGTGTCTGATCACTACCCTGCAACTAGTGGACAACTGGAGGACATCTTAGTGGCATGACTCTACAAGGTAAAGCACACACCTTAGATCAAGATTAACAAGGACTGGAACATATATGTTTAAGAAGGGAAGAAGAGAAATAAAGCATTAAAGTTTTTTCAAAACATGGATACACAACATGTATAATGCCTACATGGTGTGTTCCCTTAATCCTTCACATGGGTGTGTACTTTTGCCAACCTAGATCATGTAACACCCCATACACAAGACATGTTGTCCGAACACACGATGTGTACATGAATCCTCTTCCCCTGCCCGAGTTCTTTTACATGGCTAAGCCACACAGTTATCATAGAACTATACTAAAAAGTGTGTTAGTTACAAACACGACATGTGCTATATGAACTTCACCGACCCGTGTTGTTAGCTACACGGCCTGTTACACGGCTAACTCTACAATGCGTGTTTTTTCTAGACATTGCGTGTACTAGAAATATATCACTGACCCGTGTTGTTTGCTACATGACCAGATACATGGGTTACACTACATGATGTGTTGAAGATTGACATGGAATGTATAACTTAAGTTTTATCCATCAGTGTCATTAGTCACATGGGTGGACACATGGTCTACACTACACAGCGTGTACAACTGGTACAAGTCATGTTCCTCCAATGATTTCCCAACCCCGTGTCTCTTCCCACACAACATTGTGACATGGTTAGAGACTACACGGTGTGTAAATAAAGTACACGGTGTGTACTTAAGACAAATAGTTACTTCCCAAACAGAAGGACACATGGCGTGTATTAATCATTACACGCTATGTATTCTAGGTTCCTCTAGACAGTAAGCCTCAGAAACTACTCCGGAACCCAGAAAACATGGAAACAAACATTAAGGATCCCAATTACGATACTTGAGGGCCCATACTGCCTGCGAATCAAAGCTTGACATCTTATACTTGTCATTTTCAAGCATAACAGTGTATTGATACAACAAATTCCAATCCATGAGGGCCCATAACACCTCAAGAACCATAGTTTGGAATTCATTCAAACGAAACCATACACAATTCAATACCCTATCAAAAGTATGTATTCAATCAAGGAATATATCACAACTGTATGAATATCTAGCACAACATCTATCATAACAACATGCAATTCCTAATGTACCCTAAATGGAATGGTAGGAATGCATGACATGTGATTTCTATCAAGTGCCTATATGATGCATGAGATGGAATACCCTTATCTCATTGAGCTTCAACAGAAATTGAACGTTAATAATATCAATGATAACATCAAAAAACATTTGAATCACCCATTGATGAAATAAAATCAACTATAAAATTGAAAAACCAGAAAAATTTAAATAACGAGGTAGATTAGCGTTTCCCTATACACGAGTTAGCTAATCCCATGCACAACTTATTACCAAGTACCTATGCCTTCCTATCCCGGGCTATAGTTTCCAAACAGTAAGTCAAGAAGAATATAATTACTTTGATACCACTTTGTAATGTCTCGGTTCCAAGAGCCTCCCAGAGGTGACCTGTAACCGGTTGGTCACATGGCCTCAAGCATTTCCCCGAATGCCAGAGCCTGCCGACTAGCAACGAGGGCCTTGGGTGTGATTGTGGGGAAACTATTCTCTCATTGGTAGAGTAACACAGCGGAAGTAAAACCGATAACAATAGAAGAAGCAGTAAAACCTGAAATAAGTAAATAGCTAAAGTAGTAAAAAATTGGAGCACACATATATATATGATGCATGATACATATGTATAGGAAATCATCCAAACAATTCAAAATTAAAGAATACATCATTAAACCAAAGTACAAAAGAAAAGAAAGTAAACTGATCCATAGCATCGTAAGCCTCTTCTTGGTCCCATGCTCCCCAGCTCCACAATAATCAAGTACCTGAAGTAGAATGTCGCTTTCCATTATCAATACCTGAAACAATATAATCTGTTTGGGCCCAAAAGCATGACCCAAACATGATGTGAGACTAATCCCAGCAAGCAACCGCCCAATGATCTATGACTAATAATCAGTGAATATATATGGTAGGAAATAAGCAAAAAGTAGTAAACACAGAATTACTCAAAATTAAATAGTCCTATAGTTTCATTTACAAACATCTACTTTTATGTATTTAATAAACCAAAAACAAATACAAGAAACCCTCTAGGTTGTTATCACAGCCTTACCCCTCTGGTTGACATTACCAGAGAAGATATAATAACGAATCTCTGAGGAATCACTGACCGTAAATTCCCCCTATAGTCTTGTGTGATCAATGAATCTCTGAGGAACCACTCACCATCAATTCCCCCTATAGTCACTTAATGGAAATTTAGAGACACTCTAAGGAAGCACTCAATGTCAATTCCTCCTACAACCTCATAACATAACTATAGACACTCTGAGGGATCACTCAACATCAATCCCCCCTATGGTCTCACAACATGATAATTATAACAAACACTCCAGGAAATCCCTCAACGTCAATTTACCCTATGGTCACACTACACCAGGTTCTCGCATCCTCGTGTAAGCAATAGTGCACAAACAGTAATCAGCAGCCAAAGTAAACCTCATGAACTACTTGGGTAAGAAATCTACAACATATCATAACATGTCAAATAATAATCCCTCCATCCTAACAATACTATGCATGGAAAGCAAGGAGTACCCTAAATGGCAAGGCTAGACCAAACTGTCAATAACAAGAAAACATGGGAAAAACATCCATATCATGGAAAGGTTAACCCTATTCACAAAATTCAACCTTTATCCAAACAAAAAAAGGCATTGCAGACAATAACTAGGCTAGAAACCATAAACACGCAATACCTCGAACAAGGGTATTGGGAACTTTTGTACATAAACTCAAAGTCTATCTACATAAAGGCACAAACCACCTACCTCAGTGTCGTGAGATCGATATACGTGCACCTAAGGCCTTGAATCGCCCTACAACACCATAGAGCTACAAAAAGGATTAAAATGTTCAACCGAGGTTGTCTCGTGAGAGAAGAGAAATAAGGAGATGATGTTCTAGAAGAAGGAAGAAATCACAGTTGCGATTACAACGCAATCGACGATAGTCGATTTGGAGAACAGATGGCGATTTGGGGGCTTGGAGAAGATCCATAACCATACAGACACTCCTAGAAGAGACAATCGAAGAAGAAGTGCGTTCTGTCCATCAGACGTGACCCAAGTCCATTTAATGAAAAAAATAAAGTACAGGGCGTGTACTTGTCTTTTTCTGCCTCTGCTTTAGGCGATCTCCAGGTTACCACACACGGTCATGTACTTAGCCATTACATGAAAAGTACATGGTCACCCGCAGAAACTGGGTACATCACGTGTACTTTAAGAACACGGTGTGTACTCCTTAAATTTCCAAAAACTCCTATTTTTTCTAAAAAACAATCAGAAAAGAAAAACGTACCAGAAAAGAAGATCTGGGTTCTTATACCAATGGTGGGTTGATTGAAGTCAAATTTATTCCTAGGGTGTATGTCAGATGATTTAATTGATATCCATTAACTATAAATTTCATTTCGAATGATGGGTATTAGACTTTCACTACACAAAATTGGTAAACATTGATAACAATAAATAGATATTCTCATTGAGAATTAAGCTTACCTGGGTGAAGTCAAAATAGATAATTGAATAGAAATACAATTTTACCTCTATAAAATACATTCCACATGATATTTTGTTCATGTATTACCTTAGTTTTTTACTTTTTAGAGATTTGAGATCTCATATGAATCAATTAGAAGGTCCTCTAGTTCATTAAACTAAAACAATCTCTCTTCACTAGATTTTTCAAAATAAAAATTATAGGTTTTCATAGCCCAAAATGAATTATATTGGATTTCAACTAGTAGATGAAATTATTTACCAAAAACTATCCAAAAAGGAGAATCCTAAAAGGTAGTTTTATAATCCTAAAGAACCTTAATATGTCTTTTAGGCTAGTATTTTCTAGTTGGATTACCATTTATCTCAAGCACTATTTTCACTTATACATTAGGAATTCTAGACATGCCATTTGTTTGGGGGTGATATGATGTTTATATTTTATCTACGACCCAATTCTATTTGAAAACAGATTCCATTATTCAATTATTGAAATGCGTTCTTATTTCACATACCAAGGCACTCATAGTTCGAAATTGATTGAAAAAGTGTGTTTTGAGGAACTCACTAATAGTATGGGCACCATCCTTTATAGTGGGGTTATCCTTAACCCACCTAGAAACATAGTTGACCACAGGAAGAATACAGGAGAATCCATTCAAAGAGTAGAATGGTCCCATGGAATCATTTCCCTGATCATTAATTATATCACAAATGATTAAGGGATTTTTGGAAATTTCATTTCTTTTGAAAATTATTCCAAACTTATTAAAGTGGGACATGATTGAAATAACTCATATGATTTTTTAAAGAGTTAAGGCTCGAATAATCTATATTCAAGGACCTTTCAGGCGGTCTTTTTTAGCCCAAAGTGGCCAACTCTGTGCATTGAGTGGATATATTCTAGTTTGGAGGCATGCTCATCTTCATCAACACATTTCTTAATTACAATGTTTATCCAAATTTTCCAAATTTTATTATCATCCCAAAAATAGTGTTTTGAATTCATATTTAGCTTTATTTTCTGTTCTTTGGAAAAAATTTAAAAAAGACACTAGAAACCACGTAATTCACAATTGGGTAATACCATGGAATCTTCATAGTAAGATATAAGAGGTTTTTAGTGGGAAATTTAAGATCAACGATTTTAGAATGAGTAGAGTTAGAAATACTACTTAGGTGATTAACCACATTATTTTTTTTACTGGTATATCTTTGATCTCAAGGTAAAACACTTGAAGCATTATGATCCATCTTATTATCCATGGATTAGAATAAGTTTACTTCCAAATGGTCAATAATAATGAAGATTTTATCAACTAAGAGATAGGGTTAGAATTTATCTAAGATAAAAACCACTACTAAATGTTACTTTTCAGTGACAGTGTAGTGATATTGAGTTTTATCCGTTCTTTTTTAAGAATAATAGATGGAATGGGGATTGTTGTCTCTTCATTGACTAGTTATATCCCCAATGGCCCTTTTAAAAGCTTCAAACATCAATTCAATCATAAATGACTAATATTGGGGTCAAATTTTTAGGGTAGATATAAGAACAAGTTTGAGTTCAATAGAGGATCTTTTGAAATCCTCATAAAAATGAAATTCAACATCATTATAGAGTAAATGAGTGAGTAGTAGGGAAATACACTAGTGAAAATAGATGTTTTAACGGTATTTTTTGTTCAATTTATATGTTTATTTGTAATGAATTTTTATACAGGTGACATGAAAAATAATTTTTTCATCATTGGTTTTTAAAAACTGATGCTAAAAATGACAATTTTCATTATTTTCAGATTAATTTTCTATATTGGTTTTTAGAAGAAACTGATGCCGAATTGGTTATTCAGTTTTATGTTTGATGTTGTTTTTTAAAAGACACCAACACCAAAAATCAAACTAAACACAATTTTGGGCATCTAATTCCTCTAAAAATAAACGCTGAAATATGTTTTTAGTTTATTTTAATTATTAGGTATTTGTTTCTCTAAAAGATGATGCCGAAAAATTAAAACAAATTAGAAATATTTTAATATTAGTACCTCATAAAAATCAAAATCACTATAATAAAATATAAATATACATCAATCAAACATCAAGTTACATTGACTAAAAATATACAAAATATATATACTTTTTTCTATTTAATCAAAAAATTATCTACGAATTTGTATTATAGAGTAGAATTAAAAAATATAATCCTAAAATTTACAATATGATTATTGTTTGTTATATGTTAAAGAATTTGTTTGATATAATTACGTTAAAACATATATTATAACAAAAGAATTATAATTTTTTAAATATATTTTATGAGGAAAATGTAATAGTAATCAGAAACATAATAATATATATACCTTAAATCCTAATCATTCTAAACAAGTAGTTCACAAACAAAGATCAAATATGGTTAAGATCTTCTTGAATGTACGAATCAACATCATTGAATGTCTACAATGAAGTTGAATGATATAATATTAAAAAACATAATACTATGAAAAAAATATAAAATAATTAATAAGACTAACCTCATTACAATCACTCATTACCTTAGTTGTGAATTTCTCATAAATTAATCATAGAACATAATAAAAACGTTTGACATATCTTTTGGGACAATAAAACTACAATTAATAAAATAGTAACTTGATCATAAAAACCAATATATGTGCACGAACACACACACACACACATACAGATATATATATATATATATATATCCAAAAATAAAAATAATATAAAATATAAAAAATAATTACCTTTACATTCTCATATTTAATTGCATTTGGATTCAGTATTGACAAGTGATATTAGTTAAATTTTTCCCATGACCTACATTTTCATATATAAAATATAATGATACATTTATAAATAATGATAATTAAACACAATGAGCATGTAAAAAACAAAATACTTAATTTTCTAACAAGGTGGAAAATTTTTTATGAACTCCACCTAATAAAGAGAAAAACCAATATAATGTTCTTTCACTTGGGTAGAATACTCCTAACATCCAATACCCCCTATTATACAAAAATTTCACATTTAATAACATAATAATGAACATTATTTCATAATTATGTTTCTACTCTTAACCATCATGAAATGGAATAAATAAACACCCAATATTCTTCATTGACAACCTCTCACATATATATGCCACTCTATTTTCAGTCGACACATATTTTACATCTACTGAAACATATTCTGGATCTATAAAACCATAAACACTTGTGCTATCATTTTGAACAAGTATCATGTGTAGATAGCTAATAAAAAAAAGTAATATAGTTTGTCAATTTATATCATCTTTAATTAAAAAAGTAAAAATTGAAAGGCTAGTTTACATACATGGAAAACAACTACAACACATTCATGGTGAGATCTTTAAACTCAATTAGATCCATGAAATCTTTGTGTAATATTCTCAATGGATAGTCTCTTCCACATATATCAGATTCCATATGACACTCAAAGATATTATCCAAGGAAGAATATACTTTGGATAATCTTTCTATCATATCTGAAATATCTGAAGTATCTACAATTTTTTATTCCTGAACCTTTTGTTTTCATTATTCAATTTCTTTGGATTTTAGATACTTCTATATAAGTTAAATGTCAGAAAACATTATAAGTAATTTTAAATCATATGTAGTTATTTTTTTTAAAAACACATACCTCATATGAAATATGATGAAGAAGTATAGATTTCCAATGTAAAAAATGACCCATACAATCCCCAAATTTGGGAATCTCCATGGAAGGTAATGGTAGTGGAGTATTAAGGTCAATAATATCATGTATCAATAATAAGACCAGACCCATCTGAATAGGCTAGTGATTTATAGAATCTCCTAGAAAATGAATGACTCCAAATGCTACAATATTTACATTAAGATCTTTTATATACAACTCACAGTATAATGTTGGGTCCGATTGAGAAGGTGGAGGATCTGAGTTGGCAGGATAGGAAGGTTGGGAAGGCTGGGTGGGATGGGAAGGATACAAAATCTGTGAATGTCTCATCATTAGTTCTAACATATCCTACTGCACAACTACTTTAATTTGATCACCTATGAAATCTTTCATATCTTTAATGTGAGCTGTTAAAGATTCAATTTCTGGGTCTCTTGACTGGTTACTTTGAATACCAAATTTTTTTTGAATACCAACACAAGACTCATATCCTCTTATTCAGATAGGGTGTTCTAGATTTCCTAATGTAGTGGCAAGGATGCCCATCCTACCCTCAGGGATAAAATTTCCCTATGTCTATTTGTTTTGAAGTTTATCCTGAAATGAAAAATGAAAAATGGAATATAACCTTTGTTAATTTTTAAATTACCAAAATTCATGAAAAATAATAATTATTTACTGAAAATTATTTAATCTATTTATTTATCTTTCTCGGTAAGATATTTTTAAATTTTTATTCTTCTCACTCTTTTCCATTTCTCATTGAGGGTACGTGGAGATGGAGGACCGAATTGGACCTCATGAGAACCACTAGTGAAGTGATCCCTTAGTGCTTCAAACTTTTCCACAATCATTTTTTCTTCCAATAAATGACACCCTGCACATGATGAAGTATGAGGGTAAACATTTTTCAAATGAATGTCTTGATGTGATTTCCTAGTCATCTGTTATATAAAATGTAAACTAATAATTAATTATATTCAAATATAACAAATTTTACAATACAATACAATATAATTATCATACCTTAAATGTTCCATTTTGTTGGGGGGAAACAAAGTTCATCCATGTATCTTCATCTAAAAATGGATAATTAAGGATTGGGCTTTTAGGTTTTCCCTTTCAAATCATATAATTCTTTTATCAACTTTGTTTCGAAATCCCACCATCAAACTACTGCTAAAGTAAGGCACCTTTTCTTAATTAATTTTTTTCTTCAAAATTTAATGTCATATATAGTTTCATAACATAAATATTAGTGATTTAAAATATATCATATTAGAAAATGAGATAAAATAAATCAATTGAGATATTTTACCTTCACGGACTCCCAAAGGGGATCTATCACCATTGTGTCGACAGAATTCCAATCAAGATATTAATTCTTTTCCTTCAATGGATCTGCATTCCAATATAGCTAATAAATTAAATTATATTTGGGCCAGTTAGATTATCTGTATCATCAAAATGAATATGTAATCACTCCTCTACTAGATAAAGTGACGGTTTTGGTAAATGTTTAATGCCACATTTACCAACTAGAGGATTCTATTTTTGAATTCAAAATGCAGAAGACTCCCCAACTGAAGTCTCATCTGTAGGCTTATAATTATTATTTTTTAAATTAAAAGTTATATTTCACTATCTATTTATATTATTAGATATTTAATAATATTAAAAAATACAAATACCATGGTATATTTTCATCTATCTTTGTATCTGTATATGTTATTGTAACGGGAAAGTGTAGTGAAATTCTTGTGTACCTGAATATTATTAGACAAGTCAATAATTATAAAACATGAAAATTGAAAAATATAAGTAAAAAAATTGGCACATGTGTGTATGTTTTTTGAAAAACAATTTAATGATTCTTGACCAAAAAATGAAAGGTGTACTATTAAATATAAAAATTACTTCTAAAATGACATAAACATTTAAAAATTTAAAAATCAAAGTTTGAAAAGGTGTTATGATTTTTATAATCTAAACCAAAATATTATAATCAATGTCACATGTTTCAGTGAATCAAATTTTAACTATTACCTTGGAATATCAAAATTTTAGAAAAATATAAAATAAATAATCAAATATATATAATTAAATATCCAATAGTTATCAAATAATATAGATTTGACACATGTTAATTTTAAAAAAGAAATATAATGTAAATAATTACTAGATTAATTAGGAGAGTAATTCAGTATTTTCCAATATCCCTTCAGCATGATCATTTTACCATGCACTATGTCTCTGTTATAGTTATTGTTATCTAGAAATTGTGTAATAGATGAAGAAGCCTGATATAAATCAATAACATCATCATCAACCTCATCATCCAAATGGATTCATTTCCCTTGAAAAAAAAATGGTCCACTGGTCATTCGATGGATCGATGACATAGAATATTGTCTTTCCATGTGTGTTTAGGATAAATGGTTCCTTATTGCAACTAAATCTATTCAAATAAACCATTTTAAACCCATATTGATCATTTTTAACATAACTATTACTTGAAACCCAGTAACACTTAAACATGGTGACTTGAAATTTAATATAATGAATTTCCCATATGTCATCTAAAACTCCAAAATATGGCATTGATTCATAAATTTGTTTTTTAACTTTTACACTCAAAAAATGCAGCGCTTCAATAATGACTATTACACAAATATTTTGAATTGTACTCTTATCATCCGACTTATTTGTGTAAAATATGTACCCATTTATATCAAAGCTAAACCACATGATCACATTAAGAGAGTCCCCCTACGAACCATTTCAATGTTTCTAATGCAGATATATCTTGGATGACTTTCTCCTTAATCCATGAAATAAATGTCTTTTTATGCTCAATCGTCAACCACTTTTCATTTGTTTTCAGATATCATATCATTAATTCTGTAATATGTGATGATATATATGATTGAACTTCATCTGTGTTATTCAAAATTTATAAATTATCCTGAATCACTTCATTATGTGGAATGATCATTACATTTAGGCCTTGAATCCCTCTACCTTCACTATTAACTATCGTATGTCAAGATATAGTGAGACTAATATGATCAACTTCATTCAAATAATCAATACAGAAATCAATCACCTATTCTGATACATATTTCTGAACAATTGAGGCCTCTGGTAGATAAGTATTTTTAACATTTCCCTTTAAAATTTTCATATATATTTAAAAATGGTATCATTCGTAATTAAATAAGCCCGCATATTCTTATTTCACGCATCAAACGAATCACCCTATGAACCATTATTTCAAAAATCATAGGTTCGAAATACATTCCTAGTTGACAAAGAATAATTTCTTATTCATTTTCCAACTCATCTACCAAATTTTGATCAACAACTTTGCAACAAAGAGATTTGAAAAAAATACATTACCTGAGGAAAGTCTTTCTAACAGCTCTCAACAATATACCAAATAGTGTGACCGACATATGTTATTGGATAAATACATGACAATCCTGAGATTTCATACCTATTAATTTACAATACTTTAATGAAATCATGTTATTCCCATTTTAAGAATAACCACCGAGTATTTTAATACCAGGAAGACACTGAAAAAAATTCATCATCCCATTCTTGATTAATGTGTGACAAACCAAAGGTAAATATTTTATATTTCCTTTCATAGTGGGAGCTAACTCCAAACGTATTCCCATTGATATCAACTCCAATATAGAATTAAATAAATCTTATATCTATCATTTTATGGTTAAAAAAGTTCCAATAAAATATCACATATGTTTTTCTCAGCACGCATAACATCGATGTTATGTTTTACATCTAAATATCTCCAATAATGTTGTTCAAAAAATATAGACTATTTCTTCTAGATATTTTTTTGAAGACTAGAACATATTTTCTTTAAAAATGTCAAGTAAATATTTTTCACCCTGTCTTAATAATCTTAAACTAACAATGGTCAAGGGGGAAGGTTGTATTCATATGAACTATTGAATTTTTTATTCTATCTATTATAAGGATGACCAATTAGAAAAAATCTTAAATGTCCCATATAAACTGTCTTTCTTCCACTATGCAATTGATAATATGACGTATCTTCCTCACAAATTAGACATGCTTTATATCCCTTAACACTATATCTAGATAAGCTTCCATATGTAGGAAATCAGTTTATAGTAAACATTATCATAACACATAAAATAAAATAATCTTTTTTGTATGCATCAAAAAATTTAACACATGTGTCCCATAATAGTTTCAAATCATCAATCATTGCTAAAAGATACACAACAGTGTCCTTTCCCGGCTATTTTGGTCTAAAAATCATCAAGATCATCATAACATATTTTTTATTCATATATAGATGTGGGTACCAGTTTTAAACTACCAAAAAATAGGACATAAACTATGTTGGCTACTTAGACTCCGATATAGATTCATTCCATCAACACACATTCCCATTCTGAGATTTCTAACTTAACATCCAAAATCATGATTTTTTATCAAATATCTTCCACTATGGTGAATCAGTAGGGTGACGTATGTTACCATCAAATATACTATCATTTGAATTCCATGTTAACCTTTTGGCATCAATTGAATTTGTTAAAAGACACTTCAAATGAGGTATTATTGGAAGGTACCGAATTTCTTTAGTAGGAGCTGTGATTATAGTAACTACGAATGAATCAAAGTTGAATTATCAGAATTGTATGAAATAATTATGGAATGATATCATTAAAAAGTTCAAAATTTATTTTTCACGAGGTTATATTTCAGTACCTAAGAATGAATATGAGTTGAATTTTTCATCTATCTTATTGATAGATGTCCCACATGTAAGACAACATGATAAATATTCATAATCTTTCCTATAGAACACTAAATCATTGGGGATATCATGTATCTTTTTATACCCCAATCCCATTGGGAATAATATTTTCTTAAACTTATAATTAGAATATGGAAACCCATTTCCTTATAGAAGTATCTTTTTAAAATATCAAGTAAGTTTGAGAATATTTTATCACTCAACCCATTTCATTCTTTCAAGTTAACTAATATCAAAACTGCTGATAACACTCTATATTTACTACAACCTAGGATTAAGGGTTTCTTAAAATATCTATACAACCGTTCAACAATTGTTGTTTTTTGAGGGTTTCAACACCTAAATATGAACTAATTCTTCAATAGAATCCTCTGCCTCATTATAAATATTGTCATCAACATTGGATATTGAATTTTCTGTTATTTTGTCATGCCAGATACAACGTGTATAATTAAGGCTAAAACCATAAAAAATGAGATGATCCTTGATTTCTATAGAGTTTAACTTTCTCATATTTAAACACTTCACACATGGATAGAAAATTAAATTAACGTTTTGAGTTTTTTATTTATAAAATTCAAAGAATTCATCAACTCCTTTTTCATATTCACTACTGGTTCTTCAAAAATTTATCCAATTACGATCCATTAAATAACTTATATTTTAATATAATTGCTGAATATGTTAAAACATATAAACATTTAAATATATAAATATAAATATATATATATATATGAACATATGAATTGTAAACAAAAACACATTAATAAAAAACTATTGGTAATCAGATAGGAAACATTAGATATGAAAAACATTTAAAAAATAGTAAACTTTCTGTTTTCATATTATATACATGGGTATCATTGATATTATAATTTAATTATTTTCAATCTTTGAACATTTATTAGTTTATTTTAAATAGTTGTTACATTAGTCCAGTGTTACGTGTGTCAAAAGCATTGAAGATTGCATTAATTTAATGGGTGAAAAATATGGAGTCATTACATATGATACCGATTTTATTAATGAAGTATGACACCCTATATCATTCTTCATTTCATAATATCAAGATCATTTTATAATTTAAATAAATAATTTTTTTTCAAAATAAGTAAAATTTATAACAACATTTATAAATTATAATAAAATACACACTAATAATTGAAACAACTCAAAAATATAATTAAATGATAAATAATTTACATTTAAAAATAAGGAAACATAAAAATTTATATCTCAACAAGGAAAATGGATCCTTAATCTGAACTTTTCTTCCTAGAATGAATTTTAAGAATAAACATTACAAGATCTAGACAAAAATGATTGTAAAAACAAACAATAAAGATGAAAAAATATAAAATAAAACTACGAATGAATATCGGATGGAAATAAGTTTTTGAGGGAAAATAATTTTGTGGATGATGAAACAAATTAGGGGATGAATAATGAATACCACATATCATGAATATCTAAGAAAATCAACAAAAATGGCTATTGGGGATCTCTAGGATGCCTTCAAAGTCATCGCGAGTCGGGATGGAGTCCTTATGTGTTAGGAGAGAGAGGTTTCATATATCCAAAAAATGTGTGTTTCCTGATCCTGAATAATTTTAAAAGGTTTTTGGCATTAGTTATTAGAAAAACCAATGCCTAAGAGTCTGAAAATAAATGTTTTGGATACAGTTTTTGTGAAAATCGATGCCAATTTTTTTTCTTTATGGCGTTTAAAAAAAACCCACGCCATAAATAAATTCGTGAGCTATTTTTTGCATCATTTTTTTTAAAAATGATGCCAAATTCAATATAAATAAAACTTTCAACATGGATATTTAATAAAATTAACACCAAATACCTCCCACTCATACTTTTTTCATCAGTTTATAAAAAAACCGACACCATTTATCTGATGATAAAGCCACTATTTCCATTAATGATACTTCTAAATTTCTAGATGAATTTTAAATGAAACCATCATGGATAAGGAATAAATGGATATCTTGAACTAATTTGGGTTCAAGAAGTTATTAGATCACCTAAATTTTAGATGGATCGACTTGAATACCCACTTGAGAAATTATGTGTCCCCGAACAATCCCACTTTCTACCATGAAGTGAAATATTTCAAAATTTAAAACAAGGTTACATTTGATACACTTTTATAGGACCATAGAGAGTGAATTCAAGCATGATTAAAGTGACTCCCCAAAAAGTGTAAAGTCAACCCTAAATACCTCCATGAAATGCTCAATTAATTTGGAAATCAAACTCACTATGCACCTATAGAATGTTGTATAAGAATTTCCATGAAAAAAAGAATTGTTCTAAATGAATATGTTCCAAAGGGGTTAGTGAATATAGTATTTTATTGATATTTAGGTATTATTAGGGTTTGTAAGTAGCTGATATTTCCATCAAGACTAAAATAATGTGAATTTATGACTACTGTTTCTAGAATTTCATCAAAGAATGGAAGAGGGTGGTGATATTTTTGTGTGTCACCACTCAATTTTCAATAATCGATGCATACATGCCATTTTTTTCACTCGATTTGGTACCAAATATCCATGTTCATCTATAATAGGAACTATACCACCCTTCTTAGGTATCACTTGAATCGTACTAAGGCATTCACTATCAGAAACTGGTCGGATAATACAAGATTGAAGAAGATTAGTGATCTCTCCCCTAACTACCTCATGTATGAGTGGATTGAGTCTTATTTGAGGTTTCTTGATTATTTTTATGATACTTATATATGGATGTGATGTTTGAAAAGATAAGGTTTGATACCTAGTATGTCATCTAGGGTATAACCAAAGGATTTTTTGGCTTCCTATAACACTATTTTTTTGGACTCATCAGTTTTATTAAGTCTAGTATAGATAATTACAGGATTAAAGTGATCTGAAAAAATGAATGCATATTTCATGTGGTCAGGAAGAGGTTTCAGATTTGTTTTATCTTTCCTTTATGGTAAAAAATAATGAGTAGATGAAGGTATTACTATTGGTTTTGATTCACTTTCCTCAATACTTTATAAGGTGGATTAGTAGATATCATAGCTAACATGAGATTCTAGTGAATTTTCAAGATCCTTTAGATTTATGGATTCTATATAAGAAATGTCAACATCATCATGTCCATTTATAACTTGGTTAATCATGGCGAAAATTTCACAGACTCCAGAATCATTATAACAGGAAGACTATGATGGAATAAGATTCAATTGACTCTCCAAAGTGGCCATAGAAGTATGGATAGATAATGTAGGTTGATCCTTTCATGGGTATCACATGGCTTGAAAGTTATTGAACTTGACCTATTGGTGACAATATTCAATGGGTAATATGGAAGCATAGAAATCAATTTTAGTTATATCTATCATAAGGAATTTTATTCCTAGAATTAGGGTATATCAAGAAAATATGTCCCACATTCTATGTCAAGGACATATAAATCGGTTTGGAAGATAATATCATTAAACCAAACATGGAAATCCTCGATTATTGCCTCTGGACTGGCAGTGCTTTAATTAGATAACTGGATAAAACACTTTTTGGGTTCAAGGGAACAAGACCAATGTTTGAGAATATATATTTGGGAAATATTCTTACCAATGATCCTATTTCCGTGAGTGCATCATCAAAGTTGGAACTCCCTATTTATAATGAAATACTAAATGTATCTAGATCTTTTCATTTCAAGGGGATAAACTATTGCGTTGAAACATTTTCAATGATTCTAAGATGTATTTTATGGGTTCACTATTCTTTAAGAAAATTTTTATACCTAAGGAATTTTTTATGGAATCAAAGAGGATAATTTTCGCTTAAAAATGTATAAACATGTCTAAACATGTCGAGAATTTCAAAATCTGGTTAAAATGGATTCTTATTCTTAGAGATTGAATGAGGAAATGGAATTTGGTCCCTTAGAGGAATGAAATGAGGTTAGGGAGTGACTTCAAGTTATTTTTTTAGATTTTTGTTCTTTTATTTTTCTAGATCAAATTTCAAAAGTTCTTCAGAGGACCCATTTTTAGACATGGAGTTTGTTTGCCCAATAAAAGTGAAATTTAACTTATATTATTCTTGGTGTTGGTAAATTTTTGAGATGCATGTAAGGAAGAATTGAAATGCTGCTGAATTAGGTGGGGTGAAAGTTGGCCAATTTCTTTTTCAATGTTTTAAGGCTAAAATGGGTGAAGGAGAAAGATATTCTACAGTGATTTCACAAGGATTCTTAGAAGAAGAGGTGCATACCACATTGGTATAGCCTTGATTATGGTTCTTGGGAAAGTTCTTGTTTTGGGTTTGGAATTAGGAAGGATCGCTAGAATAATAGAAACTAGGAGGAGAAAGATGAGGATTGATCCTTTGATGTTGAGGAACAAAAAGATAAGGTTGTTGAAAGTTTCCAACTGCTTAATAATATTGGAATTGGTTTGGATTTTGTTTTGGGAATGATGTGGATGAGAGATGGGTTTACCATGTGTTAATCATGGGTTATAGGTCAAAGATAAGAGATTATAATGTGGTTGGGTGGAGTTTCTAATTAACTAACCTTATTGTTGAGGGATGGTGTTCTGATAAGCATATATTGTGTTGATATCCATTATAAAAGAATAATGTAATGAATTATCATGTAGTTGTGGATATGTGTCAATTGGGTGAGCTTAAAATTCCATATTTTTTGAAATGTATGGGGAATAAAGATTTTGGAGAAGATGATGTTGGGGCTTTGGAAACCATAATTAATTGGTCTCACAGGACCTGTAAGTTCACTCATCAACTCAGTCATCTTGTTCGGATATGTTTATTAATTCTATTAGACATGTTTGACATAAGAATTTTCTCAATAATGGAATTATTGTATTTTTATAGCCATGTTGATTATGATATCTCATATAGTTGTAGGTATCTTTTTAATAAGAGAACTTCCACTTGTAGCATCGATTAGAGTTATCTTCATAGATAATTACCCATCATTGAAGTATTATATCAAAAGTTGTTCAGGGATTTTGGAGTGATAGAATGTTTCTGTATTATTTTTTAATGTCTCTAAGTACTCATGAAGTGAATCATTAAGGATTTGATAGATACCACTATTTTCCTTTCGAATATATGTGGTTTGAGAGAAAGGGAATAATTTCGTTAAGAATAGTCACTTCATGTCATTTCATCTTTTTATTGAACTAGGAGGGAGGTAATAAATTCATGACTTGGAAAATTCATATAGGGATAAAGGAAATGCTATAAGTTTGATTTTATCTTCCAAACCCCCTTGAGGTTTCTTGGTATAGTACTCCACTTGGAAAACCTTGAGATGAAGATGTAGATCGTCACCAAATAACCCATTGAAATGAGGAAAACGTTGAATAAAGAATGAATTGTTATCAAAATTTTCCTTGATGTTGGGATGTTTAATACCTAATGATTATTAATTCATATCAGGGTCAACAAATTCATTAAGTGTTTGTTCCCTCAGATTGGAAATATCTAGATAAATTGGTTGTGGAATTTTATGTTTATCCCTAATATTCCTCTTAAGTCGGTGATTATTTATCTTGATTTTATGTAATAAAAAATATATTGAAATATTTTAGAGTCTATGATGAATTTTGATAAATAATTTAAGGATGAGTAAGGAATTTTTTTCTTTGTGTTGTTTTTCAAACAATTTCTTTTTTTATTTGCTGTTTTTTGATTTTTTAATTGTTTTTCTAAAAAAAATGATCGAATACTTATCAAACCATCCATAGAAATGGATCCATTTTAATCATGATTTATTTTCAATTATTTAAGGTTCAATGGTCCATTTCTCTTCTATAATGTGTATAGCGGTACTTCAAGTAAAATCCATAGTGATGGTACTAATTTTGGAGTAGATTTTTTTTATTTTGAATGAGGGTTTGTTTATATATGTTAATTAAATTGATTTAAAGATGAAGTTTTATTTAATTTTTTAAATATTAAAGTTATTTTATTTTTGGGGATTCAATATTATGATATCCTTGTGCTTTTAGTTATATTACATTAAATTAACACCCAATTTACAAAAAAAATTCGATTGGAATTACCAAGTGTTGAGGATTTAATACACAACATAACATAACTAGGATTAAAATATCAATCAAAACATGATAATGGTTGTGTATTTATACTTCCAATAATCCATGAAATCAACACCTTAAAAAAAACATGTCATTATTCCTTGAAACTTTAAGTTTAACATACAAATTCTTAACCTAAAGAATATTTAATGAGAAACATATCTAAATCACTTGAAATACCCAAATTATGGCTCAATACAATGGATGATTTTCTCAAAACTAGATATTGTTATTAGTCTAGTTTATTATGTTTATGGGGATGAGTTAAAAAGGGTGAAAAAATAATGGGACAAGTTAAGAGTAGTGCACCAAAAATAGACATGAATAGTGAATGGAGCTAAACACATGTTTTTGATTAAATAAGAAAGAAAAAAAGGTAATGGTTTAAATTTTTTTAATTTTTTTATGAAAACTAATATTATAAAATATCCAATGGATGAGGAAAATATATTATGATTAAGAAACATGCATTAAAATTCAATTTAAAAGAAATAAACTTACACAATTACAATTAAAAACAACAAAAAATGAACATTAAATGGAAAGTGGAGGATAGGTTTGTCTTATGAGAACAAGAGTATGGAATTTATTACCTGGAACTTGGAAAGTAAATGTTCATTATAGTTATTCCCATTAAGTTATAAAATACTGACATCTTATAAGGAGAAGAGGGGAGGGTATTTATTACCCCAGGTTATGGACTATTTTCATTCCAAATATTCCCATAAAGATGGCTCACCAAGTTAACAATTTTGAAAGATTAATCTTGAGATATACTCTTCTTAAAGGTGGTATATATGGACATGGAAATTTCACCATCAAAATTTGGTTTCCATTGTATTTTTTCCCCAATATTATGCCTATTTTCTTAAACCATGTAATGCTGTCCATTTTTTTCCATACTTTTTCAAAGGACACAATATGGATGTATTTTAGGCTAGGAATATTCCCTAAAATCAAAAACATTTATTCTAAAAATTTAATAATATATATATTTACTTTCTCTCCAAAAAAGTTCAGCTTAATTAGGTAATTGGGTTGAGAGAAAAGTCAATAATTGTGTTCTTTTTTCAAATCCCAGACATAATTGTGGGCTTGATATTCATGCATAAATTTAGCCCCTTGTTGGTTGATTTGGGCCTTTAAATATTTGTCCAATATGTTTTAGGATATCATTAATTTTTTTCCAGTTTAATAACATTTGGTTATTTTATTGAGCCTATAAATTCAATCTTCATGTATGGTCCAATTCTCTCCACATATTTAGTGGGCCTTCTTGTGTGGTCTATATGACCCTTTATATGGATAAATTATCCAATTTTCTAGTTGAATTACTTTTAGAACATTGAATTAGTAACCACAAAATATATAAATATTTTTTTAGATAATTATAGAGATAATTATGATTAAAATAAGAAAATTACTTGAATATGGACTAATTCATGTAATGCCCACAAATTATATTGAATATTAAAATAATGGCGTTTCACCTCATTTATGAAATTTTACTTGAAAATTAGTACATGTAGAAGATAAAAAAAGTTAGGAATAAATTAATAACATCTTTTATATGTTGAGGTTTTGAGTTTCCATTATCAAAATCCAATTTTTTGATGAAATAGTCATAAAAGATTCATCAATAAAGGTTTATCCCTAGAAATTGAGGTTATTACCTAAGATGTGGAAGAAGATAACCAAATTGATAAGCTACATATGTAGAAAGATAATTTTTATGATGAATAAGTGTGTAATTATGAAATGGGTAATGACAACAATGATGATGAGGAGGAAGTAGAAAAAGTTAGGGAGGAAGTTGGTAGATATAATGTAGTTGTAAAAGAGCCTTAATGAACCATAAATCAACCACCCCTCTTCAAATATTAGTCTTAAGTAGTGAAATGTTTTCATGAATTTTACTATAATGTTATCACACCATCATAATAATATCAAGTAGATATATTGGATAGATTTGGTGAACTAGACATGACATTATACATTGGAATAAATATTTTAAGAAAAGATTCCATGAAAAACAGAATAAAAAGATTTCATATTGAGAGAAACTATAGATATTTAGTTCAGGATTCCATACACTCAAAATACATCATACGAGGATGATTTTATAATCCACTCACTGGTGATTCTTGACATTTCATTAGGATTTTGGATAATTTATAAGATTAAGGCAGCTCATACATGTGTGTAGACAAACCTGACATAAGATCATACGTAACAAGATGTTGTATTTGTTTCCTCTATTATTTTTGAGATGACCAGTAACTTCCAGATGTTCATATATCCCTTTTATAGGAGTGGATACAACAAAATTTAAGTTATAATTTTTAATATTCAAAGTAATGGATGGTGAAACAAAAGGAAATTTTCAGGGCCAATGGTGATTAGGATGACTCGTATTGTGTATTTACACAATTTATATCCATATTGAGCCACAATGATAATGTATTATCCCATATAGATAAACATGAAAATGTGTTACAAGAAAACATAATTTATACATCTCATGTAAAATTTCCTTGGTTGTTCTGGGAATTCTTTCCATGTATTACAACATTTTGTTTCTAAAAATAGTTCATACAAATTAAGGGGATTTTTATATAGATCAAATAAATGGGTGTCTTATTGATTATAGTAACCCAATATGGAAACTATTCACATCTACTACTAGAATTTTTTATTATGAAGAAGGACTATTATGGATCATGGAGTTGGTTTTTATCATTTATCAGCAACCATTTCACCTGCATTCGGGGTTTGTATTTGATATCTGATCACCATTGATCTGTCAACGATGAAATCAATGAAGATCCTATTACATGGATACCCGTAAATCCAAATCACTGATACTAAATCAAACAAATTGCTAGAAACATGTTGAAAACATTCCATGATGAACCTAGTAAAAATGCTATCATGATGCTTGGTATACAATCTCTTTATTATTTTTTACTATTTCAGTGTAATGATAAAATAAAATTTATGTGAAATATGATCACTTTTATATAGCATATGATTCAGATTAATTATGGTTTGATAAATTATTAGAATAAATCTATAGGTCTAATCAGGGAGTTTATTATTAAATGAAGAAAATTCCAAAAGAAAAATGGGCATTGGAATATAATGGGGGAAAGATATACAAAAAATGACCATAAGCATCATGGAGTGCATCAGTGGTTCTTTCAAGGGGCTTCAAAATTTACCTATAACTATACTACTTCAGGATCCATTTTATTTTTGTTTCAAGTACTTCCTTTAAATATGAAAATAGACTGATGATTGGATTTAGTAGGGGTGAGGTACGAATGACAAATTCAATGAGAAATTCAAAAGAACATTGGAGAAGCTTCTTCTTTCTATGTATTCCATTTCAATCGATAAGAATATCAAATTTAAGTAAAACAGTGTAACCAGCCCATAATAGGTATAAGTGATCAAGTCCTGGTTCTATTACAGGGAGAAATATATTTCCAATTTGAAAAACTCTAGGAATTTCAGTCACTATGTGCAGAGGACATTGTAGCATGTTCCTATGTGAACATATCATGAGATGTATATGATGATTTAGTGCACAAGATAAAAACCATTTCTAAATACTATCCTACACCATAGACACCCATTAGAGAGTTTTAAAATATCCCAATGCTTGAAGACCAGTTTATATTGATACCCAACATCAACAGGTTGCAACATCGAGGGATACCGAATTCTACCAGGACATAGAATGAGATGTATTGGCCTCATGAATTAGGTAAAAATTTGAGACGAAGCATAATCCATTTGGAAGATCATAATAGGAATGAATTAAAAATATTTCTATATTGATTTCACACTCTCATCTACAATGATGTATTGGATCCAATGAAATTTTTTCATATTATCAATTACATTGTTTTAATATGAACTCATTCATTTTTTATAATTTTTTGATATTTAGGAATAATTTTACAGTAACATAATAAATAGTTCGTAAATCATACAACCATTTACATAGATACTACACATGAAAAAAATGCCTAAATGTTTCATCATTTTAATACATAAAAAGTTATCTTACAAAATTCCATTCCCTTTTCAAATGTTTTTCACATGATAAGAACATTTTTTAAATCATCATTTAGTTTTCATATTAAGACTTTCATATTCACATTACATGGAATATGATAAGTAAACAAGATATTACATGAAACCATAATTATAATATACATGGACACACCATAAAACATGTGAGTAACTAACCACAAAATATACCCTCAGGTGAGAAATCATACATAAATGACAAAGAACACCATTTGGGATCTAAAATAAAGTGTACCTATGATATATATAAATAACCACTATATTGGATGGTTTTATAACACCACACCCATACCATAATGATAAACTATAATTATATATTCCATAAGAATATAATAGAACCCATAATTCCTACATAGATAAATTACAGCATTGGAAGGAAATGGGTTTCATGAAAATTTTATTAAAACATCATTATAATATATCTAAAAAACAAGTGGATTGCATCATTCAAGAATTTCCTTAGTAAAAGATTGAAATCATCAAAGTATGTTTAAATAGATGAAAAATAATTTACCAAAATAATTATAGATATTATTGGAGAAACATTATGAAATTCCCCTTTCTTTTGGTAAGAAACATTACATTAAAAATGGGAATAATAATGTTATATCCAACATTTTACCAATAATAACATTATACTGACCATAATGTTCTATTTAGTTTTCACACTTTATTAAGATAAATTTCATTTTTACACATCGACCTGGAGTATACTACTCTACTCACTGATTAGTATATGAATGTTTCATGTGAGGTACTAGAAGGCCATGACATTCAATGGATTTGGTTGTGTAGAGAACACCATTAGAATCCCATTCCACCTCCATTTACTATTATAACATACATAAACCATTATATATTTGAGTTAATAAATGTATGTGATTATAAATTCATTTATCATCACAACCTTGCTTCCCAGATCAAAAGATGGAGACCTAAGACTCCCAAATTTCACTTTCCTGAGGTAGAGATGACCATCACCCTTGAGGATGTGGTAGTTCTACTCAGTCTTCCTCTCCAGGGTAATGCAGTTATAAAAACCACACATGGAGTTAATTAATATCTTGTACAAATATTTATTGGTATTGACATTTTGGGGGATAATACAACCATGAATGGAGGTTCTCTATCTATAAGTGAGATGGAAATTCACTTCACACATTTAACCATTGATGCTGACAAGTATAATATCATCTTTGGTTCCCATGAATATATTTTGTAGATCATTAAAGGGTAATTTTTCACTGATCGCTCTAGTACACATGTCTACAAAAAGTGTATGGGGTTACTAGAGGAATTTGATCTGATTGGGAGATACATCTGGGATTCTGAAATCTTATCATACATATACATAGAGTTATGAATAACATGCCGATCAAATCATAATGATATAGGAAAATGTATCATACTCATTTATATGTGGTAATGAGAGTGAACTTCACTCCCCTATCCCCTATTTTTCCTCTTCTAGAGCTTCATATGAATGTTTTGTGTGATGCTCCATGCTGAAGCTGGTATGTGTAGGTTCCGGGTGAACTATAAGAGGCATATAGGGAATTCAAAACTTATATTTTTGTCATGATAAATGATTAATATAATATTTACATGATGATAAACCCCGTGATCAATGGAATTTAATAAAATAATTTAGACAATATAATTTTTTTGAAATTAAAACACTAGATCATCATATATTATTTATAATTAATTTAAGAAATTAAGAATTACCTTGTGAGAGATTATTTCATCATTTATGGATATTCCAACATCAATAAATTATATTATTTTTTCATTGTAGGAATCAAGGGTAGATTCCTTCTAGTGTCAATCCAAAAATGTTTCATGAACCTCCAAATATCACTGTAGAAATATTTGGGTGATAGTGAAGTAGAGAATGATGCTTGCATCATTCTTCTAGGATCACCCTAATAATTTCATCAAGGAAATGTAATCTTCGACCTCTATATACTTGACAGTGGTGGTGGAGGAGGATCGCTCCCTGTTCTTGAGAGTGTTTTTGGAGAGGGAGATCTCTAGGGTTTTGAGAGGATTCTCTCTGGATCTCATTATACACAACACAAATGAATTGGATCTCTTAAAAAATTATAAAATTTGGTTTATATACCACCAAGGTTAGAAAACAATAATTTAACATTCACACATATTATTTCGAAAATTCCTATAGAACCCCATGCCTATAATAATAATAATAATATTTTCATTGTTATTTCTTGATATGCGCTAAAATCTCAAATTAAATTAAATATTATTTATTAAAATAATATTCTATATATATATATAAATATATATTTTTTACTGGACCATTAAATTCAGTCTTCTATTCCTCTACAATATTTATTAGGCTGATAATAATTACTATTTACTTAATGAATAAATACCTCTCCATTATTCCCCCAAAAATAAATAAATATTATATTCGTTAAATAGAAAATAAATATTTATTAATGATTATAATCACATAATATTCTATCAAATAATTACAGATGGGATATATGTGATCAAGAAAAAATTAATAATTGTTAAACCATGTTTAGGAATAATGCTTATTCAACTTTTTAAATAATAAAAGATAATATATTATTTAATTGTGATTCTGGATCCACATAGCATGTTACCCTCTTGGACTCTTTCTCAGTGGAATTATTAAATGAATACTAAAGTACAAGGTTATCATCTAGAAATACACCTAGTCCCCCATAGAGAAATAATTTAATGTCACACTGATGTGATACCTCATATAGATACATACTGTGGAATATAATTCTTGTATCATGATATATCTAATCAAGAAGGTTGTATGCTGGTTTCATCAGCCTATGTTCTCAATGTCTCATTCTTTGAATTTCCAAAGAAGGAACATTACCTTAGAACACCATTGCCTTAGATTTATTTAGGCTATATAATTTTCATCAAAGGGCATAAAATATCAACTTCCATTAAATAAAAAATGGAAAAAAACTTTCTCATATTGTTCATTAATGAAATATTAATCAATACGCACCCAACATATCCTACCTCATTATGAAAATATGTTTCCATGATGTTTGTGAATACATCAAATTACATGAATTATCATAAATATTAATATTAATAATAAATTACAAGTATCAATAAACATGCATGTATATAGGAACATTCAATGACACATATAAATGTGGATTTCCTACTGGTGGGTCTCGTTCCCACAATATTCAACACTGGATATTAACAAGGGTGTACAATATGAGATTGTGACTCAAAGTCCTATGAGTCTCCACCCTTGATTTCCTATGTCAGTTTCACCCATCAAATTATTTCACTATCTATAGAATATAAATTTAAAAATATTTTCGTGACACTTATGAGTTCTCCTCACAGTAGGGAACTGCTACGGCCATTCTGTACAATAGCTACTCTTAGGAAATTATCACAAAATATGTCATGTAGAAGAATAATCATGATTTGATAAGGAATTTAGTAATATTAAAAAAATGAATATGAATTATCATAATGTACAAAAAATATGGTTTTACAGAACCAAATCCAATAGACTCCCACTTGAACTAGAGCCAACAACTAATAACCTTCAGTATTTTAGCTCTATAATAATAGTCATGATTCTACTAAGATAAAATTTTAGTAAATGGGTCTACTATAGTTTCTTCTATGGCAATTCATCATTCTACAAATTCACCCATATAAGAAAAATACCTTAAGAGGTGGTACTAACAGAGTATGTTCTTTGCCTATTTGTGTGACCTTGGATGTTTTTTAAGAGCCAATACTATAGTATTTTAACTATACAATGTGATAGGGTATTTAATTATGGGTACCATATCAATATCCTATAAAATGTTTCATATAAAAATGGATTCCTTGGCTACATAAAAAGGTTCTATATACTCAAACTTCACTATAGAATCAATGAAAACTATCAACTTTGAACTCTTACAGCTCAAAACTCCTCTGATAAGAATCAACTTCATTGAAGTCGATGTCTCTACCACTATACTTTTTGAGGATTTTCTACATCTCCAAAAAGATAGATTATTTGGAGAAAATCACTTTATTATCTGATGGGTTTTATAGGAAATATAACTCTATTTCCTTAGGATACCCTATAATGATAAACATTGTTCCCTAGGATGATAGTTTTTTTCATTATAAGTTCTTAAAAAATTCTTCACAACACTATACATCTGTATGTGATAAAAAAGGATTCTTTCCACTCCATAACTTGATCGGAATTCTGTTATCTATTTAGTTGGTACTTGGTATAGTGTGTATACTACAGTTTTTCATGCATACCCCCCAGAGGATAATGAAATATCTGCATGATTCATCATCGATCATACCGTGTCTAACAAGGTACAATTCCTCCTTCCAATAACACCATCCCACTATTGTGTGCATGGTTGAGTGATTTGAAGTAGAGTACCAAACTCCCAAAGAACGTTGATACACCCTTAGTTGTAATATTTTCCACCTCGATCTGACCAATGATTATTTATATTTCTTCCAATTTTATTCTATACAACATTATTTAATTATTTAAATTCCACAAAGGACTCAGGAATATACCTCTTTAAGTAGATGTATCCACATCTACCCAAGTAGTCAGTACAAGTAATGAAGTAAGAAACCCACCTCCAGATTCTATTGGAAATGGTCCACACACATTAGTGTGTACTAATACCAAAATTTCTATGTCCCTTTCATTCTATACCCCAAATGGTGGTTTAGTCATTTTCCTTGTAATCAGGCTTGCGTTATTTCATGTTGTTTCATCTTAAAAGAGTAAAAATAACCATCTTAATAAATTGTTTTCAAAATCTTCAAATTTACATGAACAAGAAGTCTATTCCATAGATAGGTTTTATATGAGTCATGTAAACATGATTCTCAATCTATTTCCTATACTTGTTTTTCATAATTTTATATATAAAGACTATAATTTAAATGTGCCACAACATACCATATATTGTGTTTATAAAAGAAACAATTTTTTCCAAATTTAAAAATGAAAACTTATGTATCAAACAAGGATAAAGAAATTATGTTAATGGTAATAGTTTGTAGATAACAAAAATCTCTTAAAACCAATATAATTCCTATATCCAAAGAATTATGGTAGTCTCCATTGGATAAAGCAGTCATTCTTTCACCATAAGAAGCTCTTAAATCCACCCATCCTCTAGAAATATTTGGAAATCTACTTGGTTCTCAAATTTGTATAAATATGTGAGAAAAAAGGTATATATAATATTAAATGTGTATATATTAAAATATTACACAAGATAAAGAGATATCCTTTATCTTACCCTTACTTATGGGTGAATTTCCTCTATCAGTGGCCTTGCTTGCCACATACAAAACATAATGCTTACATTTCCTTGACCTACCATGAAATATTTATCTTATTGAAATGATGTTTCTTAGGATATTTATACTTATTATGATTCTTGGGTCCCTTTCAATTTTTCTCCATTTTTTATTCACCATAAGGACCATGGGTTTTTCAAGCCTCATGTCCTTGTCCACTTAGACAATCAGTGTAAAAGGTACTAAAAAACTCTTATAGTCATTAATAATGTTATTATTAATAGTAAAACTAGAGAAGGAATTGGGTAGTGAGGAATGTATGAGGTCTCTTTACAACTCATTGGTGAATTTAATACCTAATATGTCTATATGTTCAATGTATCCAATATGATTGACTATATAAGGCCCATGGGGAACTGAATCTATAATATTAGTTCTAAAAAGAGCATTGTATATCTTGTATCTCTCTTGTATCACATTCTCTTGTTAAAGATCCCAAAGATGAAAACTCATGTTGTACACATCCATGTCCTCATTTTACATTATAAGATCATTATTCATGGACAATATTTTAAAACACTAAAAATTTGTAGCATTGTTCAAATGATTCTTATAGTGAGACAAATCTTAATCACTAACCTCTATACACATCCATGGGTTCTTCCAACATTTGAAATTTCCATTCATGGTGTCGGATAATATATAAAATCCTTTTACACTCTTATATATTTTCTCTTATAATAAGGATATACTTCTCTTGTATGGATCTTAGTGACATTTGTCAATTCCTTTTAATATCCATTACTAAAAACAATAAGAGAATAAATTTAGTACCTTTTCTAATTAAATTAGGAAAATAAATTAATACTATATTTATTAACCTCCCTATATTTTATCAAAACCTAATATCCCTCACCACTAGCTTGAAAATGACTAGTTTATTAGAAATTATTGTGGAAAGGATCCATATTCCCTTTCTCAACACCATGACATTGGACACTCAATGAATTTGACGTTTTTGAAGTAGGAATTACAAATTATAACATTATAAACTCCTAGTTCAATGATCTGTGGAGTGGAATCCCAAATCCTAAAATCATTAAATTGGATTTAATCATTATTTTTCTCTAAGTTACACCATGTAAAAATTTATAAATCAAATCTTTATGTGAAATAAGTTAAGTAAAAAAAAACATCATGTTTAGAATCCCTAATAATTAAAAGCACCCCAACTTTGTTTGGTCATGCACTTTGAACCATGGTTTGATTTTAACTGAAGTAGTGGAATGATATACTGACTGAATATATATCATTAAGGGATTTTATATTTTATGCATAAATTTAAAATTATTATCTATATTACATGCATGTAAATATTAAGTGGTTTAACTTAAGTGACTAACTATATCATAGAAAATGTTTACACATAATTTAGTTTATTTTGGTTCTATCATGCATGCTTGTTAATTCATTAATTCGTATGATCATGAAAAATAATCCATAATGGTAAAATCATGTAACATGACAGAAAATAAATAATAAATAGGTATGATCGTGATTTTTACTGATGGTAAGTTTATCTAGAAAATGACACACTAACTATCTTTCTAGTGGAAAAATACCTTGAACCATTTTTGGTTCCTGTAGCAGCTTCTGACCTATTCATCTATCTGTCTCTTTTGGGTTAGTTTAACCACTACTCTAAAATCGAACCACATCCACTAGATTGGGAGCCTCATCTATTACATATCATTTTACTCACAAGAAGGTAAGGGGAACCAAATGATTAGTTAAGGGGTTTACATAAAATTAACAATGGGCACAAAAATCCTTACATAATTAGAGTAGGGATCACATGATGGTCAAAATTTTAATTTAATAATAAATTAAATTAAAACAATTGCATTCAAAGGTCCTATACAGGCTCAAGATCATCCATATCAATGAAATTAATTACACATTCAATAAAATTATCATTCAATTATAATCATTATTATTTAAGATAAATCACACTCGATTCAACTAATTATCATATTTAATTAATAAATTATCTTATAATAATTATAATCCATGTTTTATTGATATTATAATCCATTGTTTTTTTTAAAAAAAATTAGTTAAATTTATTTAAAAGTAACCGCGTATAAAAATTTACAATGGAGGAAACACATTGAGTACATTCCTAAACTACAAAATGTGTGTTATACACATATACTATTTAATATTCTTACATGTGGAATAAATGAATTATCACATAATTTCATGGCATGTACTGTCAAATTAAGGACAACATGGAACAATTTTTATATATATATTTTTATGATTCAATGTGTGTAGACTAATATTTATAATTACTTATACATCATATGTAGATCCGAACAATACCTAGAAATTAAATAGACATTTATATATATAAATTCTATCGTATAGTATGTAATATAAAAGTAATCACCACATGGAACACATGTTGATAAGGTTTCAAAATTATAGTAATATATTTGTAATTTTTCATAATTTGGAAAAAATACATGGTGTGTACATTTTAGCTAACATCATGTATTATTCTCATTATCTATTTATTAAACATGCACAGGGACTCAATGTTAAACTGTTCCATGGAAAATAGTTGAGAAAAAATATGTACATGGGATACACTATGTGTGATCTTTGAGTTACATGGTAACTAGTCATGTAGGTAGTGTAAGAAGATATATGACCTATTTAGGACTAAAGGACTGGACGTCATGTTCAGAAGTCACACAGTGTGCACTATGGCTGACTGTATGCTATGATAGCCTGATAAAAATGTGGCATGTAATTAAATTTATCACATGCAATAAATTTACATGGCTCAAATTAATTCTTAATTAATTCAGGGAACATTAAATATAGGTGCACAATATGTACCTCTCGGTTACACAATATGTACTCATGTGGTATCCGGATAGAATCCTCGACACCACAATATTATATCATTTAATTTATTTCACCATAAAATTAATAAATTTTATTATATTTATGTTAAAGGAATATGAATAAATCAGATCTCAAAATTCAGATTAAATAATTATTAAATTGATATTGAAAACTAATGAGAAATACATAAATAAATAAAAATTCTTTAAATAATTATAATTTATCATGCCACATTTCTCTGATACCACTTGTAGGTTCCAGTCATAATTGAAGTGGAATATTGGGAATTCCCAACTCATCATTTTTTCATGATCGATGATTGATCCATAATTTACATGATGATAAATTACATGATCAATAGAATTGAATCAAAGAATATAGAAAAACTCCCAAACAAAAGCACATGATTTCCACACACTATTTATAATTAATTTAAGCAATCAAGAATTACCATATAAGAAATTATTTCTTTATTGATGTATCTTCCAATGTAAATACATTGTAATATAATTTCATTGTTATAATCAAAAGTAGATTCCCTCCACTGATGATCGACACGCGTTCCATGAGCCTCCGAAAATAACTATTGGAATCTCTCGGTGCTAGCGCGGTAGATCTTGATTCTTTCATAGTTCATCTTTGGGTTACTCGATAATTTCTCTAAGGAAGGGTTCACTTTAATCTCTCAATAACTGAGAGTGGTGGTGGTGGAGGACCTATCACTATTCTTGATAGTGTTTTTGGAGAGAGAACCCTCTAGGTCCTTGAGAGGGTTCTCTTTGGATCACATTGTACAAAACAAAAATGTATTGTCTCTCTTAAGAAAATAATATAATTGGGTTTACATACTCCTAGTGTTGTAAAATTATAATTTCACATGCACCATTATTATTTCTGTAATCCATGGGAAACCCCATGTCTATAATAATAATAATAATAATTTTATTATTATTTATTCACATTCCCTATAGTTTAGAATTAAATTAAATATTATCTATTCAAATAATATTATATATATATATATATATTATTTATCACCAAACAATTAAAATCAGTCTTCTATTCCTCTATAATACTTATCGATCCATGAATAATGACAATTTATTTAATAAATAAATATCATTTCATTATTTTTTAATAAATAAATAAATATTATATTCACTAAGTTGAAATTAAATATTTATTAAATACTCTCCTCACATAATATTCTGTCGAATAACTATTTAAAAAATATATGTTATCAAGAAAAAATGAATAATGGTTAAACTAAATGCAAGAATAATATTTATTCAACTTGTTAAATAATAAATAATAATATATTATTTAACTGAGATTCTTGATACACTTACTGTATGAACCTCTAGGAATTTTCCTCAGTGGCATTATGTAAAGTAGCCTAAAGTCAAAGGTTAACATCCAGAAACACAGTAAGACACTAGTAGAAAAATTAGTTAACACTACAATTAATCCTACCACATATGGATTCTTATAGTGTAATATAATTCCTTTATCATGATATCTCTAATAAATTAATTTTCATACTATTTCCATCAACCGATGTGATCGATGTCTCTTTCTTTGACTTTTTGAAAATCAAACTTTCCTATTAAGAAAAATGGACCTGGATTTATTTAGTCTATATCATCACAATAAAAAGGCATGATATATCAACTTCTATTAAAAAATATAAGGGACAAATCCTTTCTCATATTATTCATTAAGGAAATATTACTCGAGATGTACCCAACATATCCTCCCTCACCACACACTTATTTTATCATGACTTTCATCAATACATCAAAGTACATGAATTATAATAGTAAATAAAAATAATATTAAATTATATGGGTCTGTACACATGCCTACATATAGGAACATCCAATGATACATATAAATGTGGATTTCTTCTGGTAGGTTTTGTTCTCATAATATCTAAAACTAGATATTAAGAAGGGCATAAACCATTATAAGGTTCTTAAAAGTCCTATGTGTCACCACCCTTGATATCCTATTTTATTTGTGTCCCTAAAATGATTTAATAGGATATATAGCATATATTTAAGAATATTTTCTTGGCACTTATGGGTTCACATCATAGCGGGGAACTTCTATGACGTTTCACAGCAACTGCTACTTTTGGGACATTATCACAAAATATTTCACTCAAAAGAAGAAACTTTATGAGATAAGGAGATTATTAACATTAAAAACAATGAATATTGGTTATCATAAAGTACATAGATTTTGGTTTGAAGGAACAAAATATAATAGTATGGTCACCCATATTTATTGTTTTTTGATTCCAATATAAGTTATTATACTCTATTGCTTATTAATTTTCACTATCAATGCTATACATTATAGGTGGAGTCAGGAACACCACTTCATCACGAATAAAAGACAAAATTTGGTTTCGTACTATCTCATGTTGGATAGTCTACTACTCATTGATGTAAGTATATACATTATTCTATTGAATAATAAATTTCATGGTATTAACATTTTTGTGAATTAGTATCAAAATATTTTTAAAAATTTCACATGTAATTTCACATTTCATGGATACTATACTGGGCTCTATTAGACCTAAATCCCGTATACTGCACTAAGGGATTCAAAATACCACAAATATAGTTTATCTCAATAACTTTCATATTTTTGAGTGGAACGATACTAATAGAGTCATGAAGTAGATAGGATTTTCCAAACTTATTCTAGTTACACTCAGATAATAAGTAACACTTCATTTCTTAAAGATAAGGGGGAGGAAAGATTAGGACTGGTGTCAATGACATGATGAGTATCACAAAATCTGTGATTTTTTTTTTCATTTTGTATTGAGGGCATGAATATGATGTGATTCCATATATTAAAATAGCTTGAGTATTAGCCATGGTATAGACTAATGACTATTATATAACATAGTCTACAAAGTATTGGGATTTAGGAATAGGTAAGTCAATAAATTTATGTTAGTTAGTTTGTTTTAATTTTTAATTACTTTACAATACACTCAACTCAATCATATTACCCACATGTATGATTCGGAAGAGGGATATTTTTTTAGCTAGATAACTTACCATGCTACACCAGTGGATATGATGACAGTGTATCATGTTATACATGAGAGTATCTTTGATGTTATAGCTCAAAAAGATGTTGTTCCTTACTAGGGAGATGTGTTTATTACTCAGGAACCTCCTCTTGTAGCTACCGATGTTGAGGAACAAAAACAATGATGACGTAGAATAAGTCGTGTGGCAAGTGAGGCCCCACCTATTCCACAGGTAGAGGTCTCACCTGAAGTAGTCTTTCCTCAGTCGATTGTGGATGTGAACTAGGAGGAATGAGATCCATTTATATTTCTATTATATCTATCATTTTTATAGGGTATAAATAATCCTATCTCGTATTAGGGGTCATTTCCCATACCTCTACCTTTCCGGACCAAGACTTTACATGCCTTGTAGTGCCCCCAGTAAATAATGGAAGTTACATCCTCTTACACAATGGGAGAGGGATCAGGTGCACATGATGACATCTAAAATACAACTCATACGTAGTGGGTAATAGCTAGAGTATCATACATTCATGGTTTGAATGTCTAAGTAAGATAACTCTCTAACTCATCAAACTCTGCTCCAATATAGAGGTTGATGATCTCACTATGGGAATCCCATTATTACAATAGATAATGGGATGGGTCCTCATCAAATATAGTGTTTTTATGTATTAATTTATAATTTTTCCATTGAATCAATGTATTTGAAATGACACTGTATTCTATACTCTATATTATTATTTTTCTATTAAAATGATGAATTTATTTTTACTGTCAACCATTTTTTCAGATATGGAAACTGTTTTAATTTTCATTTATACATTACTTATATATTAAATTTTATATTTTTTAAAATTCAACTACTCGAAACATTGGAAAACTTATTAAATTATAATTATTTTACATTAAAATCATTTTAAATATAATGTATATAAAAAATTTAATTAAAACATAAAACATAGAATAAACATCAAAACAATTATTGAAAAAATAACAATTTCATTAATATAATTGTCCAAAATTAATTTACATGACACAAACATTATTGATTAATACCATAACATTTAAACATTAAAAAATATATGAACACTAATTATAGTATTAATAAAATCTAAACAAAATTTATAAGATTGAAAAAAATATAAACAGTAATTGGAAATAAAGTGTATGCCAAGAAAATTTATAAATAAAATTTTAATGTTAAAAAAATACTCTTCCGTTAAAAATTACTTTTTATTAATTTTTTATGAAATTTCAATTATTTTCTATTTTTTTATATGTTTTGTAAGTGTGTCAAATTTTATATACATTGTTTTTATACCTGACTATTTATATCCATTCAAAGTCACTTACTTGAAACATTATTATGTTGTAGGTAGATTAATTTAAAATTATATAAATTTAAATGTTTAAATACAATCTAAATAAAATTTGAAAAATTAACTCAACATATAAAAGAAATTAAAAATGAAAAATTCATAAATATAATAATGAAAATCTAATTTACAGGTCACAAATTTACTGCTAAAAAAGAAAACATTTACACTTTAAAATATTAATGGGAATAATTCTTATTAAATATTATATTATTAATTATTTTATTATGATATATTATTAATTTTTATTATTATAATTAAATGTTACTAATTACATTATTAATAAATACTAATTATATTATTAAATATTTTGAATTATTAAAGTAGTAAATAATAATAATAATGTAAATAATATAATTATTAATGTAACTAATAAAGTAGATATGATATAATTTTAAAATAAATCTTATATAAATAAGTAATATAAAAAATTTATTTATTAATAATAATGGTATTATTAAAAAATTATTTGTATGTATATATGTATCTAAATAATAAATAAATAAATATATATATATATATATAATTATACAAACATATATATTTTTAATTTATTAAATTATTTTTTTGTAATTGGACAAAAGCATTATAGACTTTAATGCCTTGGTCGAATTTTTGGGGAAAAAGAGGAAAGGGAATTCATGCCTTTAGATTGGGAGAAAAAATAACCAATTGAATGAAATATATTCCTCTATATTACTAGTTCTCATTGGCCTTGATGTTCCCTCTATGCTTGGTCCTCAATATATTCTCATTCTGGAGATCAATAAAAAACCCCTATTATTTCTCATCGTCTAATGATGGTGTGTACGACCTCTATCCTCTATTCACAATGTTCTTATGATATCTTTGATGGTGGCACCCTAAGTGATGAGTATATAATCATGGGTGTTTTTCTTCACATTCGGTCCCTATTTCATTATCCTGATGTTGATAACCCACAAGATTATTGATGACATCCCTTCATAGTTGATAGTTTTCCAGATTTTTTTCATGCAGTAGGTTGTATGATTATATATGATTTCCTAACCTAATTTTTTCATTTAAATCATGCCACCAACTTATCATATTTGTATGAGTCAAAATCCTCAACCTATGTCTGGATCAACCACTATTTTTCTACCTTGTTTTATATTTCAGCATGATAGGTGTTGTCTATGAATTTATTATTGATGTTCCCTACTTTTTCTTCAACGGTCCACTACTATATATTGGGTTAAAGAAAGTTCAAGAAAAAACCATTAATAACACTAAAAATATTGTTTTTAATAAGATCCATTAAAATGGGGACCCTTTGTTAGTTCTAGAAATAACATTGATAAAGGACATGCTGTTGTTGTGTGCTATTAATGTTACATCACACAATATTAAGTAGGGAAAAAAATACAAGCATCAATGACAAAAAATATAGGATATGGAAAATTAATAATTAAATTGAAATAAAAATTACATCACAAATACAAAAAAACTATATTATTGGAATTTAATACATTGGTTTGTAAAATTACATTAGAAGGTATAATTTATCACAAATATTAAAAAAAATTAATGGTTTCATTATCTTTGGAACCCGACCACCTCTCAAAAATATAGATAATCATATCATTTGTCAAACAGACCACCTCAACATGAGAAAAATAATACGCCTATATAATAAAATAATTATTATGTTACTAATATTATAAATAAACAAATTAAACAGAAATATGAAAAAATAAATTAATAAAATTTCAATTTTAAACTGATAACTATCACTCGGTGTTATATTGGGCACACTGTGTTTTAGATTGATCTACATATTATTCCTACATATCGTAAATGAATAATGGATTAATTTACTAAATTATTAAATCAATTAAAATTCATTTTCTCAATTTTGTGTATGTAACTTGTCTTATTTACTAAAATAAAAATATTAAATAAAAAGACACAATTGGGGTCATACCAGACACACCATTTATCAGATTGAGGTGTGGATGATTCTTTCACAAAAAAAATACTTATAGATCATTTTCATAAATAATAAAATGAATATGAACCTATTTTATTGGTATTGAGTATGTCAATTTTATTTTTTACTAAATTGTCATTTTAAACTAAAAACATGCATTTTGATTCCTATCGCTCGCATCATTTTTCAGTTTGATATGAGACTAATTCCAACACACCAAAAATGACATATGATTCACTGTACTAAATTAACAAGATTATCCAAGAATTTTCCTTGGTTTTAAGTGAGTGTCAAATGTTTTGAACTAAAATTTTATTTTTAAACTGATAACAGGAACATTGAGTCATACTTGGCACACTATATATCAAATTAAGGTGTAGATAATTCCTACATGTCAAAAATTACTTATGGATCATTTACTAAATTATCAAAACAATTTTGATGCATTTTATTATTTTTGAGTATTCCACTTTTCTTTTTAACTAAAATACCAAGTTTAAATCAAAATACATATTTGAGTCATGTCGATCACACCATTCATCAGATTAAACATTGGATGGTTCCTACATATCAAAAAATATCTCTTTGATATTTTTCCTAATGTACTAAAAAATATAAATTCATTTTAATAGTTTTGAGTATGTCAGTTTTCCTTTTTAATAAAATATAATTTTAAACTGAAAACAGACACTTTAAGTCATACTGGTCAAATCATGTATCAGTTTGACATGAGAATAATTCCTATGAATAAAAATTACTTATGAATCATTTTAATAAATTATGAGGACAATCTGAGTGTGTTTTCTTATTTTTTAGTGAGTGAAACATGTGTTGAACTAAAATATCAATTTTAGATTGATAATAGACCCTTTTAGTTATACCGAGCACAACATGAATCCGATTATGTATTGGATGATTCCTACACATCAAAAAATGACTTATGTATTATTTTCATAATGTATCAAAATAATAGAAATGCATTCTATTGGTTTTGAGTACGCCACATGTCTTTTTTACTAAAATTTCAATTATAAATAAAAAGGCACAAATATATTCAAAATAGGAACACTTTGTAATACATTGAGGCACTGGTGATTCCTAAATATTAAAAATGAATTATGGATCATCTTCCTAAATTATCAGAACAATCCAAATTCATTTTCTCAGTTTTAAATATAATTTTTTTCTTTTATTACTAAATTGCTAATTTCAAAAAAAAAGACACACTTGGATTCATCTTGGTCAAAATGTGCATCAAATTGTGTTATAAATAATTCCTAAAAGTCACAAATGACTTACAGATCATTATTCTATTGTATCAAAATAATATGATTTTTATCATTTTTGAGTATTTAACATTCCATTTTTTCTAAACATTCATTTTAAACTGAAAAAAGAACTTTCATTCATACCATTATTCTATGTTGGTTTGATAGGAAACTAATTCCTACACATCAAAAATTATATAGGAATCATGTTCCTAATGTATCACGACAACACAGAAGTGTTTTCTCAGTTTTTAGTGAGTAAAACACATTTTTAACAGAAATGTCAAATTTAGACAAATAAAGGACACTTTGAGAAATATAGGGAACAACATGTATTAGATTGAGGTATAGATAATTCCTACAAGTCACAAATGACTTATGGATTTTTTTTCTAATGTATCGAAACAAGATGAATGAATTTTATCAATTTTGAGTATGAGATGTGTGTTTTGAACTAAAATGTCAATTTTAAACCGAAAACATGAACTTTGAGTCACATAGGGCATTACATAATGAAAAAATAAACTAAATAAGTTATAAGAAGTCACATATTCATGATTTATAAATACCTTTTTGCACAATATATGCTTCCTATTCATTTAAAAACAAATATATTTCCTGTTTTGAATATGGGGACTTTCGATAGTCCTGGTATTACGAAAAAGGATAAATAAACAAGGGATTAAAAAAATATTTTAAATGAAATTATAATCATATTAAAAAATACCTCTTCTGGGATGCAAAATTGTTGATGATATATAATATATTTCATAAATTTTCATACATATTAACTGTAATCATTTCTATTGGTTTGTTTCTAACACTACAAAAACATTGAGAAAAATATGTATTTTTTTTATATTTAAATATTTTATATATACCCTAATACTTATCTACTTATAGAATATAGTAGTCTCCTCAATCGCATGAACTATCCTCATTCCATTATTATGATGATATTTAAACACTTACTTTTCATAACAAAAATTTTCAGTAAAATATAATAAAAAATGAATAAATTGAAGTTTATCTATAAAACATTGCATGTGGTGTATTATATATATATATACTTCATAACATTTGGTCTGTTTTTTGAGTATCCATTCATTGAATTTTGAAAATAAATCTTTGGAGTGTCCAAATTTACTATAATGAGTAACAAATGCTACCAAAAAAGAAAATAATAAGTAATTAAATAAATGAAAATTTATTTTAAATGATTAAATTATAGAGTTTTACCCATGTATCATGGACATTAAGAAGAGTCTATCATTGTTATGTTTTGTTTCAAACATTATGGCCATTTTTTAACTATTATGACATATTGATTTAGTTCCAATGAGAATTATTTTGTAGAATTTATTTAAGGACTAATGAGTCCAATTTTTTTTCATAGGGTTTCTCTTTAAATATTATTAATATATATTCCTTAAAAAATATGAATAGTACTTATTCATAAATAATATAGTATATCATCTCTTGGAAAAAAATAATGACCCCATGCATACATTTAAAATGATAGTCCAAGCCATTTATGAGTGAGGATTTTATTTATATTATCATGTTCAACATAGTGTGTAATGACCTCTCTATACATATGTTCTTTAAAATAAACTACGATCATAGTATTAGTTTCTAATATTGTATCTGTATGAAACGTTGTTGTTAGTAAGTGGAGAAGTTGATCGGGTGGGCTAAATTTACTTTTTGAAGAACTTTTCGATTGGTTAGTTGATCCTTTAGGTCGTTTTTATTCAAACATCCATTTTATCCCTTCCCCTTTTCTTTTTATAATAAAATTCATCGGTTCAACCCATTTTTCATTAATTATTATAGGTTTTCATGAAAAATAAATTGGAAATGAATACCTTCTTATCAATATGTTTTTTAAATGATCCAATAACCATTCTAAAAAATTACTAATAATATCATTAATTGTATAAATAGATGTATCATCAAGAGGAAAAGGTAAATCATCGCTCAAATATTGACCTATATTAATCCCCACTCCCAAAAAACCTATTGGAAGTTGTTTGTTGTGTAGAATTTATCTTGGGATATAATACACAGTACACCTCATAACATGATTATGGGGTGGATATTGATAGAAATAAAACAAAATCATTTTCCCTATATAATATTTTTATAGGAAATATATTCGTGTCTTTCCGATTCACATTGCATAGAAAAAATTATGAACATTTTCATAACTCTTATAAGAAATTTCTTTGAGTGGAATGGATCAACTCAAAGATGTGGGGGATGGGATATTCATATTGTGTTTTTTCTTATCTTTTATTCCTTTAAATAAAATTTTCTATCAGCTCCAACTTCCAATTATGTTTTTTTCTAGTGTAGGTAACCATGCTTTCAAATATTCAGTTTTCTTTTCTTTAGATGCTTGTTCATTTATTTTCTAAATATTTGTTTGGCCTGGAACCCCAAAACTCACACCTATGAAGTAGCCTTACTATTTTGGGTGCTTCAAGGCCACTGATAGTAGACGTTCATTGGGTAAAATAGATGAATATTCTTGTGTATAATTTGGATAAAAAAATATTAAAATAACTAATCATTATTATATAATACTGATTTAAAGTAAAAAATATATATAATTTCATACTTACACATACTTACCACACAATTTTTGTTTTTTAATCTATTAAAATACCTACTTTATTTGCACACACCTCCTTCCATGAAACATTGTGTGGGATGGAAGTGGATTTTGATTTTGATTAATCAATCTTCATGTAAAAATTATAAAATAATTAAGTTGTTATTTCATGTCACATAAAATTATTATTGTATATTTAAAACATGTACTATTTTATTCAAGTGAATCATACTCCATCCTTGATTTAATATAGGGGTACTTTGGTTTTGCAACTCATTCCTTATTTTCAGCACTCAATTATTATTTCATAAATTAAAAATTCTTAATACAAGTATTTAATACGTGTATTTTCATGAAATATATTACAGGTCACAATGTACCAGAAAACTTTCTCCTCAAGAAAAAAAATAAATCTATCCCACACTTCTTGGTTTATTAGGTGTGAATACACCTGTAGTGGGTGAATGTTTATTTGTTTCCTTCATCATCTTTGAGATGAAACTTTGTAAGAATTTTTTGAAATCCACTATTATCCTCTCTTGTTAGAATTAATTCAAATTTTAGTAGGATGAAAACAAATATAAATGCACTCTTCATGAGATAATGAATAGTAATTCCATGTTTCATTATTTTGTTTTTTATTAAAATAAACAAGGTATCTCTAATGTTACCATATTATCATCCAAAATTAATGTCTTAAGAAAGGAAACAACATTGTTACCTGAATCTATATCAATCAAAAAATGAATTTGAGTGGTGTTCCCAATGCAACTAATGAACATGGACTTTTGAGGTCAACAAGATGGACGCTTGTATTTCATCCAACCTTAATTTGATTTTTTATTTCTCAAATTAATTATTTTTTCTAACATTATCATAATAAAAAACTCATATTTTTTCTAGGACAACGATTTTTCACTATATACCATTTCATTAGCTTCAACACCATCAATTATTTGTTCCTTTGGATTGGTAGCATTGACATGTGTAGAAGGTCATTGTTCATCTACATTGGGAGAACCATTATGTTGAGAAAAATATTTTTCCTTATTATTGGGAGCATAAAAATTTAAAAAAATAATTATCTGTAGAAGTGGTTGAACATTTAATTTAGATTACATAAATATAGAAGTAAATAGATAATAATACAAGGTAACACAATGTATATTACAAAAAAGATAACATTATTTTTGATCTCTTTTTTTTAGAGTTTGAATGGCTTTGAACACTTTATCGAGTTTCTAAATCCCTTCATTAATGTATCCTCTAATATACAAGACCTCGTATACATTGGGGTTGCTATGAAATCATTGATATTTCCCAAAGAAAGGGTCAATATCAGTTGAATTGAAATCTTACCCTTTAATGGTTTTGGTCGATAACAGAATAATTGAACACTACCAGTTTTTGGGATCTGGAACATAATATATTTTTACTTCCTTTGATAACATTATAAACATTTAATCTTTATATCCTTACATACTTAAATCCACTTTCATGAGTCCCAATTAAATTATTTTAATATATTTCATGTTAACGAACCACTTTCATCGAAAAATAATCCCATGGAATGTTTTATAATCTAACTCCCATATATAATTGTTGATTCCAAAGTATGACATATTCTCTTAAATTTGAATTCTATCCTTGGTACCAGATACATGCATTTGTTCAGCCACTAGTGTAAGTAAACTATTTTTCCAGGTACTGCTTTCCCCATGTTCATTTCTATATAATATATAACCATTAATTACATAACCATTATAAGATAATACATGCACAGTAGGTCCTTTGCCTATCTGTAAAATTCATTCAAAAATAGAATATTTATTTTTAGTATACTCTTTAAAATATTGACATTAAAACCATCTTATGATATATTAATTATCTGTATTTTATATCCATATTTCATCCCATGATGGATTCAAATGCCTACAAATTCCATTTTGGGTTTCAACATATAGGGAAACCTTGAAACTATTATTAAAAATTGAATGGTGGGCCTACTCACAGTAAATAATAATAATTGTGAAAAACACTATTCCAAAAATTCATTCTCCGAAAAACCACCCAGTTTGTTGAGATTTCAGTATAACAATTCTCTCCACATTAGACAGTTAGTTATTAAATAATTCAATGAATTCCTCAACAACATATCATTCTTTAATAAAACCTTTTGGCTAACAATAATATCTAAAATACCCTTTAAAAAATTTATATACTATTAAATGGGGGTACACCCATCTATAATTTATAAGGCCACATAGTTGAATATCTCTTACCAATTAAACAATCATGTGAACCATCATATCAAAGAATTATAGCAGGGAAAATATCCCAAATTCATAAAATATGACATCAAATTACTTTTCTATTGTTGTAAATTGCAGCATGTCTATAATATTACTATATATTGATTTTAAAAAGAAATATTTCTTAGTTAATGTATGAAATAAATTCTTGGGTGAAATGAAATATAAATCTACATACATTAAGTATTTCATCAAATCATGAAATTCATGTGATTTTAGACCCCTTAAATTTAAATTAGTCATTGACATAATATTCTTGATAATTGATTAATACCCCTCTGGAACCATTAAATCATTCAAGAAGATTCAAAATTGATATAACTCTTGCATGGAAAGAGTGTAAGAATATGGATGGAGAAAGTTTCATTTCTCACTCTTCACTAGAACAAAATATTCTTATATTCCCATGTCAATTAGGTCTAACCTAGCCTTAATTACATCCTTTATTTTTCTGAGTTCATTTAGTAATAGTCCAATGACACTATCGCATCTTTTTAAACAATCATAACAATAAGAAACTTTATAATGTACAAAAAATTCCAGTATGACAATTCAAAAAATGATCTCTTTTTCATATAGGTCTTTCTATGTTTTTTCAAAAAAGGATTACCAAAATTAGTTTCTAAATATTTTAATTTCTAAAATAGATGATCACCTATTAGGGGATGAAGTGTTATATGTTCACATGAACTCCCATGCACATGAACCTCAACCCAGTTGGTGAGGTATCCTTAAGTTCATCCCCATGACCCATGTTCAAAACTAGGTAGAGGCATATTTCTGGGTACCGTAGCAGTACTATAGCAATGCTGCAGCAGTACTATAGTAGAACTGTACACTGTGCGGGTACTATAATAGGTACTGTTCAGTTCTGTGGCAGATAGAACTATTCACCATGGGCCACCGGTTTGGGCTTGGAGTCCTTAAGGCTTTCGGGCCAACCAGGCCTTTAGGTCAGTAGGGCTTTCAGGACACATTTAAGGCCTTCGGGCTACCTCAAGGCCTTCAGGACACATGAAGTTTCCCCAAACACACTACAAAAAAGGAGAATCCCCAGAAGAGGATTCAGAGTAGGTGCACTCACCAGAGCAGAACCAAATGGATTTGTCAGAATGAGAGGGTATGGATATGCACTCAGGACCAGCCTGTGCTTGCACGAGAAGCCTAGCCAGACTTCCATGTGAAGGTGGAGATCTACTATCATGATGCAGATGCTGGGGAGGGGCAGTTCCTTGTAGATAGTCTGGTTGAATTCCCTAAGACCTTCGGGTCATGTAATCTCCTAAGCCTATGGTCCATGTAATCTCTGAACCTACAGGCCTTGTAAGGGTTCCCCCTCATCCCTTGAAAGGGGGGTTATAAAAAATCAATAAAAATGAAGGCCTTCAGGCCATTCAGACACATGAAATCCCATCAAATGATTTCATCTTGGATAGATGCTTATGACATCAGGGTAAAATTTTTTGATGCCTTAGAAACATATTCTTTTATAAAATTTTCAACCAAATTGACTATGTACCTTGATAAAAAATGGGAAACCCTTGTGTTCCTTTATTACTATATCCTGGCAAAATTCCATAAGTAGGAAATTCATTTATCATCCCATACAACATGACTCTCAATGTGAAATATTCATTTCTATAACCATCATTAAAATTTTACATCTTAATACCAAAATTATTTTAAATCATAGATCAATAGAGAAAAATAAAATCAATATCATTTCATGGCTATTTTGTTCATTATATAGTTAGATATAACAAAATTTATTTTCATTTCATGTATAACCATGTTGACAAGTTGTAATTTACCAAAATAACTGTAAATGTATTGTGACTGTATCTTTGAAAACCAAAAGGATTCACTCTATCTGTAAATAGTGCATGATAAAGGTTTTCATCTCATTTTTAAATTTAGGATACTCGTGATCAATTATCATCCATTGAGGAGAGTTTTTCAAGTGATTAATTTTCTAATATTTATTTATTTTTTATGCATCCCACTTCAATTTACTTTTAGTCTCCTCACTTAGATATAGGTTATTACACCTTGTAATGATTGCAATGTAGCATAATTTTTTTAAGACCCAATTCATCTTTCTTTTATAGATAAGATCCACACATTGGGAATTGTTTTGAGATTTTTGGTCATTTCCAAATAGTATACAGTCATTTGGACTAGTATGTAATCTTTCTGAGATCATTCCCATTGAACATAGAATTTTTTAGCATTATACTTTTGGAAAGGAAACCCATTATCTTTTGGGATCAATCCATTCAAGTGAGAAATTAATATAGTAAAACCGGTTTCACTCCATTGGTCTCTATCTTGTAAAATATGTGGCTTCAATAAGGATGAAAATGTTGTATCTTTAATATAACCAACATACAATAGAGCCTTTTCAAAACTATTTAAGTAATATTTTTTGGGAAAATAAACAAGTTTATCTTAATATATCATTATAATTTTATCAAAATGATCTTCATCCTCATTCACAAATGTAATCACATCTAGGATATAATCTTCATAATTTTCTACCCATTGAACCATATTAGATTATTTATAAAATTTATTTTTATCCCATTCACTAGATATATTTAGTTTTCCCCTATGTTTAGACAAACATTTATAACTTAAATGTATTATATGATAGATCAAGTATTCTTCTAACTCCTTTGTACTAATTAGTCTAGAAAAATAACAGTGTAAACATGGGAAAATGTTTTGAGAGGGGTCATATAAATGATCTTTACAAACTTTATGTACTATTTCACCTCATCCTCATTATAATTTTTCATAAAATGTCTATCCATCATTTTTTTGACTCATATTATTCCAAATTGATTTTTTAATATTAATATTTAACAAAATAAATAAGGAAGAAAACCCATTTAATAGAAAAAGATCCTATTATGATTAAAATGGTATCATAATGTAAAATTATTAATGGTTATTATTTTAAATACATAAATTGGTTTATTAATGGTTATAATTTTACTAATGTGGTTTATCATTAATATTATCTATATTATATGAACCTAATATACCATCTCTTTCACTAATTAGTGTCCAGAGATAGACCACACCTTTATCAGAACCCAACATAGAGGAGATTAACATATGGCCTTTAAAAACGTTTTTTGAGGGGGAGAAATAGATTAAAAGAGATCACATTCCTCAACTTTAATATATCATTAGAATTTTTAGACAACCAAATTAGTAAACCTTAAAAAAAGAAAAATATATTAACACAAATTTAAAATATGAAATTTTATTTAATATAAGTTATTTCAAATATTCAATAAAATCATTTACATAATCTATCTATATATATATTTAGTTTAAAATATATAGTTTAAATTTATACATAATCATTATTATAAATTAATTATTTTACCTCATTATATCACTTGTTTGTTTATAAAACATCTTTTATTTCTTGGAAATTAAACAACTAAATATCTTATTTTCATAGTTTATAAGAAAAATCAATAAAAACCATATCTAATATCCCCATTTAATAAAAATACACATTTTCCAGACCTAAATTATCAGGTATAAATCCATATGACACTTGAACAAATATATGCCCCTCAAACACCATTTAACTAATTTAAAAGAATAAATTATACACTAAATTTAATAACCAAAAAACATTCTAACTCAAAGCATCATCTTAACTAATAGAAATCATTACTAAAATCAAAAACATTTATAATGAACGAAATCATAAAAAACCATTTTAATTTAACCAAATAAATCACAACCTAATTATATTAACCCAAAATAAATGATTTTAAAATTATAATATCATAAAATGATTTTTTAAAATATTTACTCACCCAAACAAGTCATTACACCTAAAATGGATCAAGAACAATAACTTTTGTTTCATAAAATATAACAAAAAACATTTATTTCCAAGAAAACCATTAAAATAAATGAATCAAATAAATTTTCTGCTTCCAATTCCTTAAAACCTTTTTATTCAAAATAAAAGTTTCCAAAAAAGAAATCCTGCAATAAATTTAATTTCTAAACACTTACCAACACATTAAAATATCCCATTAGATAAATGTTTATGTATTTATGAAACTAATAATCAATTAAAAATACAGAAACGATTATTTAGTCAATAATTATTAAATTTCCTCACTTTAGAAACACAATTTATATTTTATCTCAAACAATAACCTACTTCAAATATTTCTTTTAATCATTTAATTGCTTAATAAGAATAATTTAATAAAGAATTTAAGTATCCTTAATAATAAAAATTAACAATATTCTGAATCAATATATAGGGAAATAATAAAATTTATATATATAGAAGAAAAATATAAATATACATCAGTCAAATACTTACAATGAAATTTTTTTTATATGTAGAGATAATATATATAATTCTATGATTAATAATATATTTTAAAATTTCTTATAGGTTTATATAATTATCCTATATATTATATGAACCTATCCAAAATAATTTACGGAGATAAATGTTATATTATTAACAACCTTTTATCCCATAAAGACTAATACTTTTAAATTACGAATTTATAATATGTAAAACTAGTTTTAATTATAACATTTATATTATATCTTCAATGAAAAAAAAACAAAATAGACATATAATTATATATTAAAAACCTTGGTCAAACTAGATCTTCTCGATAATGTTGTATAAGGAGTGGGAAAATTTGAGTGACCAAGAATTGTCAGTGGGGAAATTTCACATATGAAATGTGACAATCACTTGAATTTTCACACACTTTCCAAATGAACGATGGAGGAGACTCGATGTTCAAATCATGATGGGATAAAATTAAAAACACCGAAATAAAAAATAAAAATTTTAAAACCATAGATGGCAGATGTAAATTCATTTGAGAGAGTGTGAGGGAGAGTGAGGGAGTGAATGCGAAAGTGAGAGATAGTGGCAGTGTGCGTGGGGGAATGGTCGGAGAGAAGTGACGACGATGATAGGGAGGGGGAGAGACATAGACAATGTTAGGGTGAGAGAGTGGTAGCGAGGGAGAGATAATAGGGGGAGAGAGAGAGGTAGTGAGGGAGGGAGAGAAGTGGTGAGGGAGGGAGTGAGGTAACCGGGGAGAGTAGTAGTGGGGGAGGGGGAGTGACGACAGTGCGATGATGGTATGGAGGGAGAGCGACAATGAGGGAGGGACGTAGTGAGGGCGAGAGAGCGGCGATAGGGTTTCAATTTTGTGAAAGATTAAAGGCATGAATGAATCAGTTGGTTAGGGTTAAATGTATATAGTAGTGTATGTTTTTTAACAATTCTTATAAAAAAGAGATGATAAAGAGGGATTTTATCAGTGCTAAAATAAAAAACATTGCTAAAATTTCTCTTTATTAGTGCTAAAAGAGATGATAAATATTTAATAATATGATTAATATAATTAAAAAAATTAAATGTATATAATTTTAAATATATATATTCTTAAGTAAATATATTTAAAAATAATTGTATATAATTATTAATATATTTATATAATTATATAAATTTATATAATTATAAATATTTATTTACATATACATAGTTATATAATTATAAATATACTAAATAATTTATTATATATATATATATATATTAATAAATATATTTTTATAAATATATATATTTATATAATTATATATAAAATTATATATGTTTATATAATTATATATATATTTTTATTAATATGGAATTATAGAGATAATTTATATATTTATTATTTAAATATATTTACTATAATTTAATGATTATTTAAATATATATATATTTATTTGTAATTTTAAAAGTACTTTTAAAAAAATTATATATATTTATAATCAAAATGATGTGAACCTTTGGTTATAGTCCATGATCATCAAATTTATTGAAAATAAAACAACACAAAGAACAAAGGGAGATGAATTGGGGAAAAAAGTGACAAGAAATGGAAACAAAGAAAATAAAATAGTTTATAAGAAACAAGAGAAGAAAATTCATCTTGTGGACTAAGACTGGCCACCAATCGTACATCTTGGATAATGGCCTATTTTCGTTGTTTTAGGAGTTTCCATGTCCTTTCATCATCATATTGAGAGTCAAAGTTGTCATCTGGTGATGTGGGATCCTCAACAGGTTATGAATCTTGTTCTCCTATCAGACCAGAACCCAAAAATTGTCCTTCAAGTTGGATCATTCCATGAGTATTTCCAAAATTTTCAAGGAAAACCCCCATGATATTGGATCTATTTAAAAAGTCATGCAGTCTAAATTAATTCAACCATTCCTTCAGTAGGACCTTAGAGGGTCGGGCCATGTCAGCCTCCTTCAGGAATGCTTTATTGGGACAAGCTCTTCCTGAATCTTCTAAAAACATGAAATATAGTTTTCCCCAAAATTCACTATCTCACATAGAATCTCTTTGGTGATTTCAACACCAGTTTTCAAGCCATCTGCATCATTACAAGTAGAAAAAAATTCAATACCAACAGAATGCTCTATAATAAACTCCTCTTCATTGCAGACATTAGGCTGGAGACATGACTATAAAATAACAAGTGTTGTCCGATCGTCTTTTCAATCCACTAAAGTAATAGGAAAAACCATTTCCACATCCCTAGGGGTTTGTGGGGTTAGATAAGGGATGTCCTTATCCGATGAAACATCACTTACATCCTTATATTTTACATTGGGATCATGCAGAGAGGCTGTAACAACCATATCATTTTCAACTCTAGATGTGATGCTAAAATACCTTGTTTGATTTTTATCAGTATCTTTGGAAGGAGTTCCATTGAGTTCATCATCCAGTAAATCAGTGAGTGTCATGGTCTATTGAACATATATTCCACCTTTATAAATATAATCCATATATTTCATAGGCTTGGTATTTAAGAGTTAGAAAAATGGGAGAGAATTCATCTCAATAGACTTACTCCCTTTTCTAGAAAAGTAGTGTAGGTATTTATAAACCTATTCTTCCAAAACATATAAAAAATTAGACACATCTTATGAATCAAAGGGAGAATACCAATTAATGCACTATAATTTAGAGGAGCCCAATTGGTTCCTGTAACAAGATCTATCAACCCTAGCAATATCATTACTATGATATTTCAAATCACCTTCTACATAAACATGATTATTCATGTCATTTTTCTATATTTGGGAACATGTCTACTCACCAACCTCTAATTTACTTTCACCCACTTGACCTTGAAATGTAGTATCCAAACTACCATATTGTCTTAGATAATCATTAGAATCATTCCTAGGATGATCATTGTTTCATGGGGAAGCATTTCCCATAACTCACTGATAGTTATTATCTAAGTGGACATTCATCCCACAATAATTAAAAACATTCCATATTCTACTTATATAAAAGTTATGTCAATTGTTGTGGTAGACTATGAAAAAAGTAAATTTTCATTTTCAATATTCAGGTCAAACACAAATTCATCATTTAAACAAAAAACTATTTTAATCAATTTAGAGGGGAGGTAAAATTCCATGAAAAAATAAGAAAATTGGAAATATCTTGACTTTTCATATCCTTTTCTATCTTAATCAGAAAACCGATAGCTTAGGCAATATCCCATAATGTGTGTGGGTTCTAGAGAAACAAACATATTCTATGAATTCACAACCAAACCTAGGTAAATGAATTATTATCATTGAATGGGTTAAAGGTATGATCCCAACCCTATATCTTGAGGAATTCGGGATTCAGGTTCACAAGGACAAACCCCCATGTATTAGATTTTGTAGCTTCATTCAGGTTGATAATATAAAATAATACCTTCCCTAATGATGTAATTTTCCAAAAATCAAAACCCCAGATCTCAAACATCATTTTATTGAGTTCAAATAAACTCCATCACTTATATTTTGTTTAAAAAGATAAATAGACAGTAATATAATGCTTACATTTTTTATATTGTCTATAATAATACCTTAGATAGCTTCTAGTAAAATGATTTATCAATCACTCTTGATTTTTTAGGATGCAATTTTAGGTTCCCTATGGATCCCTTCAAAAGTTATTTTATTCTATGAAGACTATTCATCACATAATTCCCTTGAAACAAGTTTAGGGACTACAACTCTTGAACCCATATCTCATGTGAAATATTTCATAGTCAATGTAGTTGACAGACCGATAATCCCGACCAATGATTGTACATATAAACATCGACCCACACACACAAAAGCACATACACACATGAATCTATACATGTAAATATATTTTTAATTATTTAACATCAATATAAAAATATATTTAAATAAATATATTCATTAATATATTATATAACCATTTCATTAAAATATTAAAATATTATATTTTTTTAATTATATACACATTTTTTAATTAATATATAAATAAACTATTAAACATTTTGACTAGTATAAATTTTATAATTTTTTATATATAAAATTAAAAATATAAGATTCAATTTTATTGGAAGTTAGATAAATCAAATTTATATATTATATTTCACTATATATACTTATTGCAATATAAATTTTATTTAAAAATAACTAAATATTTATATATAAATTAAATTACATTTATCGGTGCTATAAAAAAAGTGATAATAAAGGGGTGGATTTTATCAGTGCTAGAAAATATCACTGATATATGGGATAATTTTATCAGTGCTAGAAAAAAGTACAAACAAAAGTTACCATTTTATCAGTGCAAATAAAATTTTACTTTATCAGTGCTTTTTGTGAGCACTAATAAAAGTCACCCTTTTTTTAGTTCATTATTTCTAGAACTATTAAATGTTATTTATTCATAAAGAATGATTTTTGGTAGTGGTTAAATGCATGCAGTTTTCTAAGGAATAGTTTTCTAGTGTTTGGCACCCTTGGCCTCTGTCCCATCTACCTTCTCTTGGACTCATGCACGGTTCTCAGAGGTTTTTATTCTCGGTGATGTCTTTATTATTTTATATTGTGTTTTGATGATGTCCCATGGTAATTACTATAAATTTTGGTCAATTGATCCCCTTGAAATGGGTGACCAACTTTGGTGGTCGATAACCCTAAAAAAAGGAAATATCGCACCCCTCCCCCCTCTCGCACTATCCTCCCCCCTCGCGAGTTTTCTTATGAAAACCATCTCTGTCATGAACTATCCCTCTCCATTAAAAACTAGAGCTTCCACCACTGCACCCATAACAACTAATACCCATCGCAGACTAGATCATCACCACACCCACAGCCGCTGCTACCCGTCATGAGGAAAATATTACACCCATCGTGAACTAGAGCCATCATTAGGAATGAGATATACTTACATTCATGATCCTGAACCTCCAACAAACCTGGAGCTATAATATTCGTGACTGTCCATATACCTTAATCACCTTCCACTCCCCTAAACCTTGTCTCACCCCTACTGTTGCTGCTGCTTCCACCCATCTTCCCTCCCAGCCCTATCACATACACTCTCTATTAGTAAAAGTGTAAATTATATATATTAAATGTTTCTTCATAGTACATATGTAATAAATAAATTCATTCACTAATTTTTATTATTTTTATTCACATATTATATAACATTCAAATTGTTTTCAATTTTTTACAGTCTCACGGTCTGCAACAGTGACAAAAAACTAAAACGTCGATTATATCTTCGAACTAAATTTCCATAAAAAATATTAAAAACCCTAGAAGTTTTGATTATTTTAAATCATTTTTATTTTAATTATATTAACTACTATTCCATATTTTTTCATATTTATAAAATTATATCACATGAACATGTTATATGAGTAATTCCATTCACAAATTGGAATTAATTTTAAGCATTACATGCTTAAGGATTCATTTTTTAATTATTTATATATATTTTTTTAAATTATTTATGAATTTGGGGCCTATGATGATGTTATTAAATTTTTTTGGATCTTCTCATTATTTAGTCTCTCTAATCTCTTCGTGTCTTTGGATCTTTTTGATCTAAAGTAGATTTTTATTGTGTTTAAAAACTGGGTTTTCTTAGGTCTATTTTTCCCGTTAGGGATATGTACTGTACTATACTACATGAGTATTTTTATCAATAATATTTTATCAATGATATAATTCATCCACTCTCCTTTATTCATGCATTGCAATATCCCAACTTGATTTTTTTTATTTTAATTCTGTATCTGTTGTTCTATTTGGTGGACCCTGAGATGTTAATGTATTGTTTACTTAATGCTGTGTAATTAAAGTTTAGTTGAATTAATATGTTTTGTTCTTATTACATGCTTATACTTATTTGTTTATGGTAACTTATTTCTTTCATTTTCCCCATTTTATTAATCCATAGGAATTTTCCTAAAAGTGTTAACTTTCATTTTTTTAATATAAAATTGTAGTATTTCTGATAATTGTATCTTGTAGATTTTCATATAACTTTAGGTTGAAAAGGATAAATATTAGAAGGAAATATTTAAATCCATTAGAGTCCATGAATAATTTATATTCCTCCAAATATATTTTATTATGAAATTATAAAGGTACAAATTTTCATTATATCTATTAAGGATCCATTGATTTTAAATTATATTTAAACTATTAAATATGAACTATATATTTTTATTTAAAAGTTTTTTGCTCCATAAGATTGTAGATAATATCTATTATGGTTTAAGGAGACCCCTAAAATTTATTATTTATTAAATTATCTTTTTTTAAATGCTAAACAGTTATTTATTTAGATATGGTTCCCTAAGAATGCCAAAAAGATCAACATTTTTATAGCATTGACAATCTATAAAACTGGTATACTAATTTCATTTTATTAATCCTTTAGAAATTAAAAAATTCATAATTATTAATTTGTATAGAATATAAATAATACATCTAATTGTTAAATAAAAAAAAATTATATATTTTATATGTATATGTTACTATATGTGTCTTTGGTCCATGAATATTATTTTTGTATTAATTTTCTTTTTAGATTTATTTTTTTCTATCTAAACACATTGATCATTATTTAAAAAAATATTATGTAATGGGGATATATAATATAAAACATATTAAGAATAAATAATAATATTTCTAATAATTTAATCCCATTATTATCCTTGGAGGTCTTGGTCACCATTAATCTTTATTTTATTTTTAAAAAAACTCCATTCTATTAACTGATTCCTTGATTTATTTTGTATTTAATCTTTAATTGATTTTCTAAATAAAATTATAGTTCAATCTAAGTGTTTATTTGACACCAATTATTAAATCACCAATGATAAGTTTTGTGAGAATGTTAATGTTGTTTAAACAATGTTTCTTCTGTTCACCATAAATTATTATTTTATTTTATAAAAAAAATACATTCTATTAATTGAAGACTTGCTTGATTTTGTATTTAATCTTCAATTGATCTTCATAAAAAAATTTCTAGTTGACTTCAAGGGTCCATTTGACACAACTTATTAAATCCATTATGATAAGTTGTGTGAGAATGTTAATGTTTTTTGAACAGTGTTAATGTTTTTTGAACAATGTTTCTTTTGATTATGATTTTTATTAGTAAATATTTATTTTCTAAAAACACAGTGAATTTTAATATTTTATTAAATTGAAAGAAGGATAGATCTAGAATTTCAATCTAGTTGAAAACCTTCTTCCAGAAACTAGGGAAATTAGAGTGTATACATGGTCTCAAATTTAATGAAATTATTATTATTCACTTTTTAGTTTTTCTAGTATTGTTAGTTTTCATTAAATGTTATTATTTTGAAATTTATAATGAAAAAAAATTACCTCATGGATTTTTTCCTTTAACTATACTTGTTTTTAACTAATATATTAATATAGAAAATAAAATTATAATATATTTAATCCATTTATTATTTTTAATTTTTAATTTATTTTTTATAGAATAATTTAATCCACATGTTAGTGATGTAAAATCTTTGGTGACAATATTAGATAAAAAAGAAAACAATTGATGGAAAAAATCTGGGACTATATTTTTTTAAACATTTCTATTCTTTTATTTAAATTGTCCCAGAAATTTAAGATTTCTAGAATATTGAGTTTTTGATATCATTTTGTTTCTTTATATTTATAAATTTATATTTTCTTTTATTTGTTTAATTTTTTTTATATTTTGGATAATGTGGAAATAATAAACTTGATACACTCATGGAAATTGAACTCTTTAGGTTATGGTTTAATTGGTTTTTCTAATATTTTTAAAATTTTAATTTTTTATAAAAAAACTCGGTTCTAAATTTTCATATTTTTTCTTCACTTGGTTGATAATTCAATATAAAAATTAAACCTGTTCATATAATTTTATCAGTGTTTAGGGGTCGATGGAAGGATTGATTCCCTACCTAGCCATGATTCCTAACAAATTGGTCATTTTTTTAATTAGAAACCCTTGACTCATAGTTTATTTATTTCATTCATTATGTTCACTACTTGTGAATACATGTCATTAAGACTCAAAATTGGGAACATATCAATGTTAAATTGAAACTATTTTGAAAACAACCTGAAAATTCAATGTGATTACAATATTTTATATTTACTACTATCACATTATATATATGTGATTAGCTATATTCTATATATAGGATCACTTTCATTGTTAGTGTTTTATATTCACTGTTACCATGATATATTCAAAGTTACCATACTACTGAAAATAAATATAAAATTTTATGAAACTATTAGAATACTCTTAACAATAAATGAAAACATTAATCTAACTATTTCCTTTTAATATTATTTAATTGTGTGTGCATTGTGATAGTATGTATAAATTTTTTATTGGTATTCTGTATTCAAATTATTTATGGAAAATGGTATTATCATTCTCTATACATGTTATAATTCTATTAAAAATAGTTAATGGTATATGCATGCATAATATATGCTTCCAATCACATTAATGTTTCTTCATTCACTATATTAATGTGATTACAATCAATTTTAATATATTTTTTTTATATTTCAATATGATTGAATGATTAGTTCACTCCCAAAAATAGTGCCCCACACTGGAGTTATCATCATGTTTTTAAATTTGTTCCAAAACAACTCATTTTAAGACTAGGCATGCCGTTTTTTACATGGTGTTGCATAATATCAATATATTATTTAGTAGGTAACCATTTTCTTAAAATTTTAATCCATATTCAGGAAAAATATTAATGTGATGCATACAAAGAATGAGATACCCATTAATTAGTTTTTTAACACAAACTTAATGTTTATTTTATTATGAATATGTATCATTCGATATAAACAAAGATGATCTAGGATTCAGTGAAAGATGGTCCAAAAATTTATTAATTAGAAAAGGAAACAAACATAATTAGGATTTAAAGGAGTTTTACAAAGATGGGAGTGGGTCACTCACCACATATCCTCATCCACTAATGGTGGAAAATATTTAGGATTCCTAAATGACCACATAGTACTGATTTTCATGATTTATCTCTTCGACAAGGCATCCACAACTTGATTTTACTCCATGTAGACTTGTGAAACATTCAAATTTAGATGATTTTTATTATTGATATAATCAATCCAATGAGGTAGGATTTTCCAGGGGACATTTCTGGTTCTTCATTGTAAAAAATTAATAGAATGTTCCGAATATGATTTAATCCATATGAAATTCCAATTTTTATGGATAACATTCTTGATGGGATATATCATGGCCTATAATTATTCTTCAAAAGAAATTACAATTCTGATGAAGTGATGAAAATATACATTTAAAAAGACATTATGGGTCTGGATTCCATCTTCTTAGCCCGAGGGTCCCGACATTCCAAAGGCTACACCATCAACATTAAACATCAACCATGATGGGATCATAGGGATCCAATAGATATATTTAAATACTATAGAATTTCTAGGACATCCCAAAAACCCAAAAAATATATGGATATTGAGGTCTTTTATACTATTATCCATGTCTCCCATATACACATTTGAAGGTGAATTAACCGCCCTATGCATGGAAAGGATACATGCATGGATGGAGGGTGGCTAGTTATTAAAAAACCTTTTATTTGTAACACTCTATACTAAGGAAATGATAGAAGAAGTTGAAACTAGGAGAAGGTTATGAATCTGGTCACTCTACCCAGTCTTATAGATAATAATCATGATTTCATCAATCTAATTTCATGATCTTTTTTAAATGTAAATTGGATTAACAACATATCTCTAGAGATCCTATGCAAAATCAAAACTAATGAAGAGATATTACACATTCTCTTCATCCCTCAAGAATATTTGGAATGATGAAAGTAGTTGCTTCCCAGTCCACCTTAGTAGATCATGTGAATGTAATATATTTTTCAAGATCCTCTATATAAGAAGAGATATTTAGGGTTTTATGAAGGAATGCTTGAACATCAGCAGCCAAGGTGGTGGCATATTGGATCCATCACATTCCAATTTATAATGTTATTTGACATTGAATTGTACATTTTTGGGCCTCCAAATAAATTTATCCACATCTATGTACCTCTAATTCGAAATTTCTAGGATATATTATAAGGGGAAAATATCATGAGGACCGCTAATGTGAGACATGTGCTTAGAGATAGTCATTGTGAGCATGTTTAGTGGTATAATCATGCTTCCATTGAGAGGATTTTCTAGGGAAAGGGTGCTCTTGTAGTTAAGGTAAGAATTCATAATGAAAAAACATTTGGAATTATACATGATATTAGTGAGCTGATAGATGGACAAACCGAGGATAAACGTTAGTAAAAATTCCATTTTAGTAGCATCATTTTGAAACTGTTTGATAAAAAGTCAATAGAAGATTTATTAGAAGTTAAAATATTCCATGTAAATTGTTTTTATCATCTCATCATTGAAGACTCTAAGATCCTCGATTCCAATTCCCCCATATCAATGGGGTTGATAAAATCCTTTCACGAAACATTCATTAGTTTTTTCTCATGAACCGACTGAGTCCATATAATGTTCCTGATCACACCTTCAAGATCTTTGACTAGACTCTCAATCATATGTATAGAGAAAAGGGAGAAAACATTTAGAGGTGATCAACAAGTTAAAAATACATACCCTTCCATCTTGGGACATGTCTTTCACTTTCCACCTTTCAGGCTGATTGATAATGTGTGAGCATATTCCCCCAAGGTATTAACTTATCACCTTCCCCAAAACAAAGGAACCCCATGATAGTTGAATGGGAGGGATCCCTTTATTACATAAAAGGTTATAGTGATTTTATTTTGATTACCAACATATATTCCTTAATAAAATAAATAATAAAATACTAGTTCCAACTGATTGCCTATCTGGACACATCCTCATAATGGGAAAGAAGGATTTGATTGCAGATATGGTTTTTCTTGATGCATGTCCTAGAAGAGGAATTCCATCACCATACAAGAGATGTGATGGAGTAAATATATCCCTATGAACTTTTATTTTATTATAAATTACAACCTGATCATGTTCATTGATGCATATACCCTTGATCAATATGAATTTTGATAAATATTATACATGTGATTATTTTTTCTGATTAAGGTGTAGGTTTATTCAATGATATGAATATTAGATTATAGTTTTAGCCAGTATGTTGTTGGTTACACTCTTCAATGAACATTCTAAAATCTATACAATAATTTATCCTCATCATATAACTATTTTACATTTTCATTACAATTTATTCATGAATTTAATGAATATGTTATTTAGGGGTTTGAGTTTTATTTATATTATCGGGTCCCTACAATGATCCTATTATGGATGACATTGTTTTCTATTTTTATCAAATAGTTTCTTTCTTTGATTCCATAGAAAATATTTTCATTAATTATTCTTGAGGATTAAATTAGTGTTTGGTAATTATCTTCCAGTTTTCTTGGTTTTGATAATTGCACATGTTTCTCTAAATAGATGAATATTAGAGTGCAGTTTTAGTGATTACACCTTTTGGTATTATCTTGAATATAATAATTTCTCTCCATTCTATGTCTTATTGAATTTTTTTTTCATTATCTTCATGAATTCATTGAATATTTTCATTAGATGGGCTTTGAGTTTTTTTTTTCAGTTTACTAAGTTCATACCCTAATCCTATTATGGATAACATTGTATTACGCATTTCCCTACCAGGTTCCCAACTAGTTGTCAACTTGTCTGGACAGGTTGATGTAAGAAAATATGAAATTGTCTTATTTATTTCCCAACCAGGTTCATTCTTTAATTACTTAGAGACTATATTATTTAACTTTTCTAGAGGATAACGTAGGATTATCATTATGATATGAATATGTTCATCAATGTTTTTATTTTCTTCTTGATTATACAAAGATGATGTCTAATTAATCTATTCCTTTACAAGATAGGAAAAAAACTCATGAGATTTAACAATTTCATATTTAATATCCCAATATGTGTTTACAATTATAATATTACAACATATATAATTTTTAATTTAATCTCACAAAGTTTGTTATATTATGGTACGTTATATTTTTTTCAATATATCCATAACATTGATTGATAATATTAAAAAATTTGTAATGTTTTTCTAATTAATTATATGATTAATGAAACTGTGATTCCTTTTCCCATAGAGTAACCACACTGAAGTTGAAATTTAATTATTCATTTAATTAACTATGAAAATGAATAAAACAATGAATTTTATTCATTATTACACCATCCATGTCACTGAATTTAGTTTAATTAAACTATAAACAATGTTAATGTAATATTACCATGTTAAATCATGTTTATGTTAACCCATGGAATCAAAATTAAAACAATTATACACTAATATACCTCTCAAAACATTGATTTACAATTTATAAACAAAATTTTTTTGTTTATTGATCATCACTATGTTGATTCATTTATATTTTCAATATTTTGATTTAATTTTTCCCATTTCCTTCTAAAGTCTCCGATTATTTTTAGTTTTATGGGTTTTCAAGAAATAAAGAAAATATTGTTTGAAAATCAAACATTGGATCGCTAGTTTCTGATGGAATTAGTGAATTAATTGTCTATTTAATTTTGTATTTTTTTCATTGATATTCAGTCTATGATTCTTTAGGAATGATAAAACAAATTTACAATGAAGCCATTCACTATGTGTTTCTATTTGGATAAGTACTTTCAATGCAGTATAGTACTATTTGTTTAAACTCATTTTCAACTAACTTGTGTATATTATTTAAAACAGAACTATGACTAAAATCATTTCTTATATATAATTTACCTAATTTACCTATAATATTTTTTATTTTATTCATTTTTCAGTTGTAAAGATTTAATTTTTTTTTAAAAAAAATTCTTCGGGTTAGAAACCCCATATGACGGTCACTAATTATTATATTTTTTTGGGAGCATTAGAAACCACCTATGGTGGTCTCTATATAATGTGGTCACTAATGCTCTTTCTAATGACCATCATTGTAGTTGTCTTGGGACTGCATATAGCGACCGCCGTTTGTGGCCACCATCAACCTTTAGTGATGGGACAATTGTGACAAAAAAAGAACTCATATGGCGATCACTAAATGCCAATAATGACCACTTTGGGCAGTTAATGATAGTGAAATTTGTAGTAGTTGGTCGAGTATTCCGCATATTGGCGGGGTGCTTCCATGTTAGCTACAAGTGGTCATGTGGTGCACAATATCATTCAATAAAATGGTTAGTGTCAATAGGCAATGGTTTCTCTATTAGTATGGAACATGGAGGTGGATCTAGCATTGTTTTCAAGAGATGGTGTCTCTAATAGTAATGGAGTGACTATGGGATTACGATCAAGGGACAATGATTAGTTTATATATATATATATATATATTAAAATAATCATTGTTTAATTTTTTTGTTAAACTAATACAGAAATGTGTTACCCCAATCAAGGCATTTGGGTTTTTGGGAGGAGACAAAGGCATTAAAGGAGGTAACATCATTGGCCTGGTGTAAAAACTAAATGCATTATCCCACTTATATCCTTTGGACTAAACTATTTTTTTTAATTTTTTCTACTTTTTTTGGTTTATATATATACCAATTATTTTAGAAAAATTTAACTGTTATTTAATATATATATATATATATATATAAACACATACACACACACATATATATATTTAATGAAATTAAAATATTATGGAAACATGACATAAATCCTCACCCAAGAATACCTTTTCAAGGGGCCTTGGCCTAAAAATCCTTTTGGATTTCAAATATGGGATTTAGATTCCCCCTTCAATGTGTAGATATATTATCATTAATAATTATTAATTAATTAATAATAAATAATAAGAGTACCAAAATAATAATACATAAATATTAATTAACTACTAAAATTTACTATAAAACATTAATAACTAACTAATTATTATTACTAATATTAATAAAAATATTATTATATAACTAATTAATAAATAATTAATAAAAATTAATTAATAATAATTAAATAATTAGTAATTTTAAAATATTTAATTTATAATTAATAATATTAATTAGTAATTAACTTATTAATTATTAATAAACTAATAATTCATAATAATAATTATTGCACAATTACTAATAAATTTTTTATAATGTTAATTAGTTACAAAATATTTAAAATAAGGATTTAATTATTAAATTTCCAATTAATAATTAATATTTATTTATTTATTATTAATTGATCAACTATAATTTTCTAATTAATATTTATTACTAATAAATATTAATTTTTTATAAATATTAATTATATATAATTATTTAAATTTTTTTAATATTATTTCCTAATAAATATTTATTAGTAATTAATATTAGTTACTAATAAATATTTAAAATTATTCTCTAGTAACTAATTAATAATAAAAATAATTTAATTATTACTTATTAATTAATTACTAATTAAACAATATTTAATTACAAATTAATAATATTAATTAATAATTATTTATTATCTAATTATTTAGTATATTGTAATTAATTATTAAATAAATAATTGACTAATTTTAATAATCAGTAATAAATAATTACTAAAAAATATTTGAAATTATTTTTTTACGACAAAATATTAACAATAATGATTAATTTTTTAAATTAATAATTATTAATTAATTTTAATAAGATTACTATAAATTAATTAATTAATTGATGCTAGTTAATATTAATTACTAATAATTATTAATTAAATAATATTATTTACAATTTAATAACATTAATTTATAATTAATTTTAATTATCGGTTAATATTAATTATTAATAACTATTATAAATTATTCTCCTCATACTAGTTATTTGAAATAATAATAATAATATTAGCTATTGATTAATTCAATATTGAACAATATCTAATTACCTATTAATAATATTAATTACTAACTGATTAATTATAATTATTAAATAATTATTGCTGAACATTTTTAAATTTTATTTAGTTACTAAATATTATTAATAATGATTAAATGATTAAATATTAATTAATTATTATTAAGTTATTATTATTAATTAATTAACTAATTTTTTTATAATCCATATTAATTACCCCCAAAATTTTAATAACTAAAAAATTGTAATTAAATATTATTATTTACTATTTAATATTACTAAATTATACTAAATATTAATTACTAATAAATATTTACGTTTATTCTTTAGTTGCAAATTATTTATAATAATAATTATATATTTATGAATTATTAATTATTATTTAATTTCCAATTAATTAATACCTATTGATTATTAATCAGTAATTAGTAATTAATTAATTATTAATTATTTATTTTTTAATATTATTAATTAGTCATTAATATTTATTATTAATCAATTTTATTAATGAATATAGTTTAACTACTAATTAACTATTAATGGGTTTATTATTAATATTTAATCATAAATGTTAATAGTTAATTATTATTTAGGTATTGATATTATTTATTAGTAATTAATATTTATTATCGATTAATTTATAATAATTAATGATAATATATTATTAATTCTGTGCATGGAACGGGGAACCAGAATCCCATATTAGAAATCTATATGGATTTCCACACCAAACCCCCTTATAAAAGGGATAAATTAGTGAGAGTTTTTTTTCATAATTGAAGCCATCTTTAACAATATTAATTCTGAATATTAAATAGTAGTTAAATTATGCTATTTTTTTATATAAATAAATATATATGGAAAAAAATAAAACAAAAAAACAGTTCAGTCGAATGGAGTTAAGGGGGGAAATTACATTGGATTTAACCCCAACCAAAAGGCGGTACCCCCTTTATCACCATTGGACTTCGTCCAAAAACCCCAAAGGTATTAAGGTGGGTAATTGTTTTCTATATTATTTTTTCAAAAAAAAAATTAACTTACGCTTCTTAGAAATTTTTCAATAAAATACATAAAAAACAATGCAATGAAAAATATAAATCATAAGAGGTCCTTAATTCCAATTAAGGACATCCACTATTTTAGACTAATGTTAAATCTCATTTCAATTGAAAATTCATAATATTCTTTGTCCTTTATTGTAATTATCTCATTTTTTTGACTTGGACTGGAATTAATTGCATGTTTGGATCATATATCATCATTTTCCCTTTCAAGAAGTGTTATGTGTGCAGATCGATGCATGACATTCATATCTGTGTCAAGTTCCCTATGTTATACTCACTCATCACCTCATACCCACCTCATTTTGGGAATGGGTTTTATGTTTTTTTGGTTAATTTGGGTTGGGCCACCCTTTCCAAACTTCAAGTTTGATTTCCAATATTTCCCAAAAAACATTTTATTTTAAAAAATACAAGCAATAAAAATAAATAAAATGTTTGAGGAGGTTAAATTGAAAATAAAAAATGTATGGTATTTATATTTAAATTATAAATTGATTATATTTAATTTCAAAATTTCAAATTTATTTTTTTAGGATAATATTTGAACCACATTATAAAAGTCTTGTTGATCAGTTTCATTAAAGGTTAAATTTTTTTAAGTGTTTAAACTATTCATAAATTATTATCTCATGTTTGAATTTATAAAGTGTCTATTTATTAACAGCATATTCCCTTATTTATGTACCACTATAAATTATCTTCATATTGTAAATATTTTTATACATTTGTTTAAGTTGTTAAACTTTTTTTATAAATTTTCAATCCCTATATTACATACTAAGTATGATTACATGTAACATCCCATTAATGATATGACAGGTAAATCATTAACCTTGTCTTGGGTTTTTTCATTTGATTGAATGGTTAGAGTTGAGAAGGAATTGGAAAGATTCTTATAATGGTTATGTCAAATATTTGTTGGAATTTTAGCTTTACCCCATTATTTCTATAGGTTGGAGGAGGGTTATATGTTGTTTTACTAGGTTACACGATGTTTAATGGTCGCATGGTACATACCATGAAGGGATCACACCATGAAAGTTACGATATGTGATGAGTCATTCAACATCATGAGTTAATTAAATATCGGTTTAAAATTTGATGTGACAGTTTTTTTAGCGGTTATAGAATTTAACTATTTCACGACCTGTAATAGGATTACACATAATATAATTCCCCATGTGTCGGTTATATGTAAGAAGCATGAATGAGATCCAATTTTTTTCCTCCTCTTCAGTTTCCTTTCTTTCAACCCAAATCCAACCCCATGTGATCTTAAAGCACTCCATCCCTTCCAAGTCTATTCGTCCAACATTTAATCATCGTTGCCTTGGAAGTGTGAATTACCAGGTAAGAATTATCCCTTTTACATAATATCTTTCTCTTTATCCTCCTCTGGTATTAATAGATCATCTTGAAATTGATGGATCTATACTTTGTTTTGCTAGATCTCAATTCTAAGTTGATTTTCAAGGACTTCTATTACTTCATTCTCATTTTCAGGTTTGGTAGTGGGCGTTCAGTTTCAGAAAAAGGTAGGCGATTCCATCATGTTACAAAAATTGATTAACCTAAAATTGGTTGATTCATTTCAATTATTGATTTAAACTAAATTGTTTGAAACTAATTTCAATTGGTTTTGATTAAAACCCATTTCTACTGAATTGGGATGTTTGAAATTGTTTTGGAAGGAAATTGAGAAAACCCCCAATTTTGTTGAATTAGGGTGTGTTTACTAATGGATGGGATTAGTTTTAATTGAATTGTTGAATTTAATTTTTGAAATGGAATTAGTTAAATTGCGAAAATGGAATAAAAAGTTTTGATAGAAAACTAGTGGTTTTACCTTGTAAAAAAAGGAATATTTTTTTATTAAAACCTATTTTGGGTTTAAATGGAAAATGGTATTTGAAATGGGGGAATGGGATTAAATTTTATTTTAAATAGTCTTAAATTTTTTCCCCATAATTGATTGTGTAAGAGAAAATGCATGCATTAGGTAGATTGTGATTTATTTGGAGACACTCTACAATTATGAAATTTTCTAAAACATCAAGAAGTAGGTCACATCCATTAGAAGATGGTGAAAACTCCTCTCTAAATAGTGTCCATAGGATGTGTGTGTACACATATTTCTATGATCACTTACAGAGTGCTGAGTCCCCTAGCCTATAACTTTCATACCTATTTGAAACATGACCATGTGGCTTGTTTTTTATATTTTAGATTTAAATATATTCCAATGATGTCAAACTACTTTACATGCCTTCTGAATTTATATAAAATGTTATATATGTATATATATATTACTTAAACCATTATTTTAGAAATATTCCATCACATGTTAATCCTTTTCGTAATGTATTTTTCACCATTTCAACTATATAGAATGATTTTTTTAAATAAGAATTAAAATTCCAAACTGATTTATTTTAAAATAGAATTAATTAATTTAGTTAATATATTATTGTAATCTATTATGGAATCATTGGTGAGACCATACTTTTATTTTTATCTCACACACTACTTCTACCTTTAAGAATTTGTAGATTATCTCCTTCTAGGTTCAACAAAGGGTAAAAGATCTTTTGGAGGTGGATCCAGCTGGTGAAGCTTGGACATGGTGAGTTATGTCCTTAGGGAATTTTTCTATTTTCCCTATTTTGGTACTTGGTTTATAGTACATTAGTCTTGTTAATTACTTTTTTACTTCTGGTAAGTTACTCCCACTTGAGTTTCTTTTGACATGCATACTTCCTTATTTCTTTTACTTTTACACTGTTAGTGCCAAAATCATTCCCACATTCAGTTTGTATGATTCCAGGTGCTAGACACCAACACATGGGGACTAGGAATTCCCTTCAGACTATGTCTGAGCCAGCTCAGTTACTGAGTTACCAAGGTATCGGGGTTGGTTCTTTATAAAGTTATATTAGAGGCAGGTAGAGCTTTTGTCTTGAAGTAATTATGAATTTGTGATATCTTGTCAATACATAGGAAGTAGTTTCGTTTGTGTACCTGAACATATCTCACTACAATTATCCTTTTGTCTTTAATGGTGGTTAGGGAAAATCGTTTTTGGAATTTTTTCAAGTATTTTCTTTGTTTTGTTTTGGATAGAGTGAAATCCAAATCTTGTTTGTTCTATCAGATGAGATTATGTTTCCCCTATTGCACTATTTGAGAATAACTAATTTTTTCCTTGTTAACTAATGATGTGGTGTAGCATCAACCCTATTAGAAGACATGCGAATCAGATCCATGAGGAAGCTAATATTAAACCTCAATGATAGAATCCTCCAGTGGATGTAGATCTAGTTGAGATGATTTCACACACTGTCTTAGCTATTGTACAAGTACCACCTATAGTTCCTATTCAGCCTCCAGCTGTGGAACCTTGGAGGGACATTATCAAAGTTAGTCATTAAGATTTCCTTCACCAGAATAAACTAGTTTTCAAAGCTCTAGTGATCCTCAACGTGATGAGGAATGACTGGGAAGGATAGAATGTTTGTTTGAGTTTTTGGTGACACCTGAGGTGATCAAGGAGAAGTGTGAAACCATCATGATAGAGGGACTGAAAAGGATATTATGGTACATGATGGTGATGGAAAGGAAACATAAGTTATTAGAGTGGAAATACTTCAATTTTATTTGAACCAGCCATTTCTATCTAGAGTTAACAGTGTTGTCAAAGGCTGTAGAGTTTTTTAGGATTTATTTGGTCGACAGAACAATGACTGAGTATTCAAATGTTATTGATGAACTAATGTAGTTTATACATAATATTTTATCTACATATAAAAGGAAGGCTCGATGGTTCAATCTGGGGATTCGATCAGATATCCATTCTTAGTTTTTCTTTCTAAAACTTCCCACTTATGTTGATGTGTTGGATAGGGTAATGATGGTTGATATGTACCCAGTTAGAAAGATAGCATTGATGGGAGTTCCTTTTTCTCTCAGTGGAAGTGTGAGTTCCTTTAAAGTAAAATGGAAGAATTGTGATTCTTATGAAAATTATCAATGTAAGGATCATTCCAGACCTCATATAGTGCTCAGAGGAAGTCCTTTAAATTGTTATCATTATGTACCCCTAGGAAATTCTAAGAGGGTTTGTACTGAAGCACCCAATAACTATGGATCCTGTTGACATTCAAGGATATTACATAGATTCTGTCATATATTTTCAACTTCTCATGGTGGAACAAGATATTCAGCTCCTCCAAATACTTAAGGGAAGTCATATGCTTCACGTGTAAATGGGTTTCAATCCTGGGCATCTAGAACGAATCCTCTTCACATAGTGGAAGAGTCTTAAGAGGAAGCAGACATGGGTCCACTGGCTATGAAAGCTACCATTACTATAGATTCATTATTAGAGAATACTCTATTTGATATTGGTTCAGCTCATTCATTTATTTCAACCAATATTGTTAATATTCATAATCTTCATATGGATCCTTTATCTTGTGAAATGTATATTAATACACCCCTTGGTATGAAGAGAAAGGGGTCTATATTGTTCCATTTGTGTTTTCTACCTATCAGATGTCTTGCTGGCTTGGAGTTTTTTTCGTCAACATGAAACCTCTTGACTTTATTTTCAAAATGGATTTTCTCATTTAAAATAAAGCCCAGATTGATTGTTATCTTCAATGGTTCTACCTTACTATACTCAGTGGTGTGTCTTTTGTCTTTCAAATAGATTGGGACCCAAGTTAGAGTAGGGCCGAACTATCATATACATATTTTGGGATGGTAATATCTATGTTTTGATTTGATTTGGATTGGGAATCGTGGAGTGAAGATATCACTCCAGTTGTGGTCACATTTTCCAAAGTGTTTCCTTCTGATTTATCCAGTTTTACACTGATAAGATAGGTTGTGTTTTCTATTGACTTAATTAATGTCATTCAACTAGTTTCAATTCCTTCTTACTACATGGAAGTAAATAAACTAGAAGATCTGAATTCCCAATTGGAAAATCTTCTTGAAAAAGGATTTTTACGCTAGAGTGTGTCACCATGGGTGGTGCTGGTTTTCTTCGGTAAGAAATATGACCGTTCTCTTCTCTTATGTGTTGATTATTGAAAGACCAATCAAGTTACAATGAAGAATAAGTATCCATTTCAATAGGTTGATGTTTTTTTATCAGTTTAAAGGGGAAAAGTGGCTTTAAAGATCGATCTTCGGTCTAGTTATCATCAGTTGAGGATAAAAAAACCTGACATTCACAAAACCACCATTCATAGTAGCTATGACTATTATGAGTACCTTTTTATTACTTTTTTTGTTGAAAATATTCTCCTTAAATTTTCATGTAATTTATGAACATTATTTTCACAAGTATATAGATACCTTTTTAGTATTTTTTGTGGAAAAAATCCTTGTTTACTCTCTGTCCCAGTAGGATCATGTACATCACCTGAGAACTATTCTGAGTATGCTATGAAATCACCAACTTTATTCCAATCCTTTAAAGAGTGATTTATAGATATGGTAAGTGAAATTCATGGGACACGTGGTGTAAAAAAAAGTAATATCATTTGATTTTGAATAGGTGAAGGCTGTTATGACTTGGGGGAAACCATGAAATGTCTTCAAGATTCAGAGATTCTTGGGTTTTGTTGGATATTATTGTCAGTTCGTGAAGTAATTCTCAAAGTTTTCTTCTCTGATGGATTCTCTAACTTGTATGGGAGTGAAGTTCACTTATAATGATAAATGTTGGAGTTCTTTTGTTGAGATTAAATTTCTATTGACTACTACAATGATGTTGAATCTTCCAAAGGCCAGGCAGGGAAATGTCGTCTTCTGTGATGCATCTGGTTCGGGCTTGGTATGTATTCCTATGAAAAGTGATCATGCCATTAAAAATGGATCTCATCAACTTAGGTCTCGCGCATAGAATTATCTGACCCATGAACTTTAATTTACAGCTACAATGAATGTGTTTATGAGTTTGAAACATTACCCTAATGGGAAAAGGTTTACCATGTTTTCAAAAAAAGGGGATGATTTGTATCTTATCTTAATGTTATTTGATCCTCTTCCAGAGGCATTGGATGGAGTATCTACAATATTTAGAATTTAACATAACATATACCCTGGGGAAAGGGAATTTTATTATTGATGTGTTTATTTTTAATCTTCCAACCCAATTAGTGAAATAATCTTTAGATGAGTGGAATTTAATGTCACTCTTTACACAGTTCCATATTGGAGTCTAGGAATCAGGGGATGAGGTTTCTTTAGCCAACATTCAGTTAACATATTCTCTTCTTGAGAAGATTATTTACGATCAATATCATGATGATGAATTCCATATCATTAGAGACTCTAATTATGGTTGGATACATTTTCCCATTGGTAGTTCTCCAAAGAGGGTATTCTATGTTATTTAAATCCCTTAGTTGTGCCGTCAGCAGCAAAGAAGGATATTATCATAATTCTTAGTGGGGTGTGCAACAAATAACCACTAAGATGTTCAATGTAATGTTTCATAAGTTCTGGTATCCAAGTAATTTATGTAGAATTTATAAGTTTGTTTCCTGCTGTTATAAATTCCAAAAGTTTAAGGTAGAGCATTAGAAACCTTCAGGTTTAATTCATCCACTTATAGTTCCTACATAGAAGCAGGAGGAGATCTCAATGGACTTTGTGGTTGGGGCTCCTCATACCCAGAAAATTAAGAATGTAATATGTGTTTTTATTAATAGGATTACCATGTTGTCTCATTCATAAACATTCTTGATCCAACCAAAGTTGAGGAGTTGGAAAATCTCTACATGAAAGATATTGTTCATTTCCATGGTGTTGAATATACTATAGTTTATGATAGGGATCCTTAGTTAACTTCTCTCTTTTAGATATGCCTTTAATAGGCATGGGATCTCAGGTATTTTTTATCAAAACTTACCATTTGTAGTCAGATGGATAGATAGAAAGAGCTATAAAGATTCCCAATGATATGCTTCGCGCATGTGTTCTCGATTTTGGGGGAGCATGGGATGATATTTTTGGGATGGTTGATTTTTCTTATAAAAATTCTTCTGATTCCACAATCAAAATGGATCATTTTCCCCTTATATATCAATCCTTTTAAATCAATGTTATAATGGTCAGAGATTGATGAACATTCCTTGGTTCCCCCAAGTTTGGTGTTGGAGACGATATCAAAGATTCAGTTATTTCATCATAAAATTTAAATGGCCCATATCCAATATAATACTTATGTTGATCATCACTATAGACCATTGGAATTCTCAGATGTTGAATAGGTGTTCTATAATGTTTCACACCGGTTGATTCATCGATGACTTGGGAGGAAAGAGAAGCTTTCTCACTATTTTTTGGGGCCATTAGAGGTTATTGAGATGGCGGGGAATGTTGAAAACTATTTAGTAATTCCACCATTGATGACATCGATACCTAACATATTCCCTATTTTATAGATGATAAATTATCCCTTTGATCCTTCTCACATTTTTATCTTGAGTTATCTTTAGATTCAACCTGATTTATCTGTGACCGAGCAGCCAGTGATGATAGTTTATTCTAAGACCACAGTACTTCATCTGAGGATAATACCATTGGTTTGTGTATTATTAATGCATGGTTATGATAATAATTAAATGTGGGAATTCATGGAACTGATGATATTAAAGTTGCCTCATCCATTTGGCAAGGAGGATTCTTCATGGGCTTTCTGGGGACATAATGTTTTTATGGAAGAGAGGTTGTAACATCCCGTTACCAATTTGATAGATATAAAATTAATCTTTTCATGGGGTTATCATTTTTATTGACTTGGTATGGTTGTGAATGAATTGGGGGGATAACTATAATGTTGAAGTTATATATTTGTTTGAATCTTAACTTTAACTGGTAGTTTCTGCAGGCTAGAGGAGGGTTACATGCCATGTAACTAGATTACATAATGTGTAATGGTTTCTAGGTTCATACCATGAAGGGTTCAAACTATTAAAGTTATAAAACAAAATGAGCTTTTACACATCATGAGTTAATTAAATATTGGTTTTTAATTCAATGTGATGGGTTTTTGGTGGTTATATAATTTTATTATTTCACAACATTTAATGGGATTACATATCCTGTAATTCCATGCATGCTAATTATACAAGAAGTACGGTTGAGATCCTCTTTTCCCATCTGCTCTATTTTTTATCTCAACCCAAATACTTCCCCATGAAATATTTTAGCTCTCCAACCCTTTTGGTCCTTTCAATTAGTATTGGATCATCACTATGTTGTAAGTGTGAATTACCTGGTAAGAATTCTCCCTTTTTCTTCGTCTATTTCTCTTTCTCCACATAAAGGTTTAATAGATCATCCTAAAATTGAGGAATCTATGCTCCGTATTTCTAGATATAATTTCTAGGTTGAGTTTTGAGGTCTTCTGCAATGTCATTCTCAATGGCGGGATTCATTGCGGGCATTGGGTTTCAGGAAAAAGTAAGGTGATTCTGTCCCGTTTGGATAAATTAATTAACCTTAAATTTCTTTATTTTTATAGTTTTTCATTTAAATTAAATTGTTTGAAATTTATTTCAATATGTTTTTATTGAAACCCAATTATAATGAATTGAGAGGTTTTAAATGGTTTTGGAAAGAAATTGGGAAAATCCTCCAATTTCATTGATTTAGGGTTCTATTGAAAATGGATGTAAATGGTTTCAATTAGATTGTTGAATTTAATTTTGGAAACTAAATTGATGGAATTTGATAAATTGTGATAACAGATTAAAATGTTTTGATAGAAACCCATCAGTTTTATCTTATTAAAAACATGTTTTTGATTAAAACATTTTTTTTTTAAATATAAAATTGGCATTTGAAATGGATGAATGGGATTTAATTGTATATTAAGAAGTCCTAAAATAATATAACCATCCTTGATTGTACTGGAAAACATGAAATACTTAGGTGTATTATGATTTATTTGGACACACTATACAATTATACAATGTTCAAAAAAACAATTTGTTAGGTCAAATCCCTTTGGTAAAGGTGAAGAGTCCTCTGTGACAAGTGTCTAGAGGGCGTGTTTGTACAAATATTTATTTGACCACTTAGTGAATATGAAGTCCTACAGCCTGGAACGTTTTCACCTATTTGGTGGATGAACATGTTGCTCGTTTGTTTATATTTTTAATAAAAATGTATACCAATGTTGTTAAATTGATTTACATGCCTTATGAATTTAAATAAAATGTTTTATATAATTTTTATTATTTAATTTTTTTAGTAATATTACATCACTTGTAATGATTTTTCTTAATGTATTTTCCATCATTTGAACTATATAGCATGATTTGTTTAAATATGATTTAAAGTTCCAAACCTGTTTGTCCTAAAATTTAATGAATTCATTTGGATAATCTATTATTGGAATCTACCATGGAATCCTTGGTGAGACCCTACAAGTATTTTTAGCTCACACCCTACTTATTCATTTAGGTGTCTTCAGATTATCTCCATCTTGGTTTGAGAAATTGGAAAGGATATCGTGGAGGTGAATCAAACTATTGAACCATGAACATAGTGGGTCATGTCCTTAGGGAATTAGCCAATTTTTTTATTGTATTGGTACATGGGTTTCATTAATTTTCACTTGTTAATGCCCTATTGACTTATGGTACATTACTCCCAATGGAGTTTCTTTTGATATGCATACTACCATATTTATTTTAATTCAGAATTGTTAGTGAAAAAATTGTTCCCACTATCAGTTTGTATAATTCTAGGTTCTAGTCACCAACTAGTGGGGGCTGAGAATGCCCTATGGCTATTGAGGGTCGTCTTGGTTATAGGGTACCCAGGTTGGTACATGAAATTACACAATCTTTAGTTTTTATCTACCGTAACCACTATTTTTAATTAATTTATTAGTTTGAAATTTGTTATTATATTTAGTTTATAAATATTTGGTTTTAGTGTTTTGAGGGTTTGGATTGTCTCTTGAGTATAGTATCCCTAGGTAGATGGAATTCAAATTAGAATTTCTAATGGAATTATAAAAACCTTATTTCTTCCATGTAAGACTTTTGAATATTTTTAGGAATATTTTTAGAGACATAAACCGAGACAAAGTGAGATTACAAGACATGGTGATGCCGAATTTAATGTTAAAAAAATATTAAACATATTAATATGATGTGCATGGGTTTTTCCTGAAAAAGTGGAATAACTCAAAAATAATGTATTATATTGGAAATCTAAGATCTAAGTTGAGTCCAGGATGTGGTTTTTACCCTAGAGAAAACATAACATCATTTGGTTTTGGGAATTGGGTTTGATCACCATCACAGGACAAAAAATTAAATAAATTAAAATATATATTTAAATTATTTAATTAAAATCTTACACCAAATAACACCCTATAAATTTTTTGTTATATCCAAATTCCAGGGTTAGCTAAATAGTCATGGATATTTATATAGAGATAATGGAGGTCTGTTTTTGGATGACGACGTCAGATCATGATTTAGCAATTGGTACATCAATGATGTTTTTTGGATCTTGCTAATGAAAATGGCATGAACCCATTCATCATCAATGATATATCAAAACACATGGTAGGTTGTTTTATTTTTGTGGTTTAATCCCCATTTTTTATTTTATATTAACATGAATTAATTCATCATAATTTCCAAATAAATCTACATTGGTTTTCCAATGATTGTTTCCTATTCTTAGAATTAGTAATTTGAGATTAATTTATCCTGTTTGATAATTATTGAGTTGATAATATCATTCTCCAGATTCAATCAATGATGGAAAATCAAAAATTCCATCGATTTATGTTCATTTTTTGTTATGTTTATTTCTCCTTCCATTAATGGAATTCAAAATTGGTATTTTTTCCTGTTGATGATTCGATGATAACTAAGAAAATTGTTTATCGGGTATTTTACCATTGAAAAAATGGATCATGGTTATGGGTTTGGATTCAGTTTTGGAGGTGCAATGAAGGTGAAATTATGAAAAAATATATACATAGATGGGTTGGGTAATGGTTTAACAATGAGTATAATCAGGAAGATTCATCCAGAGAAGTATTGGATGTAGATTCTGAGAAACGGGTGGCTGAAATTCAGACACTGGTGATTGTAGGGGATTAAAGATGTGTGAGCGGTGGTGTTCCCATGGGTTAGTATGTCTTGTGATATGAGATTTGATGAAAATCTATTTGAAAGGGGGGAAATGTGTCATGTGTTAGAGGTATCCCATGTAATAGGGTATGATGGTGGCTCAATGGAACGAGGGATGATTCTCGATACTAGAACAAGTAGGTGAAAATGTTTGGCGTTGTGTGAACTGCATGTACAACGGGGGGAGTATTTATGGTTTCCATTGAAAACCTCAGAGGAATAATATTATAGGACAGAGTAATAAAATTATTTATAATAAAAGAGAGAGAATCGAATGACTAGCGGGGGGGGGGGGGGGTGAAGCCTTGGTTGTGAAAGGGAGAGGATCCATCTTGAAACCCATTTTACATATTTTTATTTATTATATAATAACAAATTATTATTATTGTTATTATTATTATTAATTTTAGTTTTGATATTGGTACAATTTATAATGTACACCTTTCATATGAGGTCATATTGATGAGCCTTCTGTAGCATCACAACCCAGATATTGAGGAGACCAATTCTAGACCAATTTTGGATACCATTATTAGACTTGTGGCTTGGGTCCATAAAGCATCATTAATGCATGATGTGGTGAAATTAAATATTTTCATTGAGTGTCCAATTTGGACAATTAAATCATCTATCTCAAGTGTTTTTCATGAGAATCACAAAGAACATGATCTATTTGGACACTCAGGTCTATTTTTTGGTTACGTATCAAATGATTCAGGTTTTAGCCCATCAGACTGATGAAAATATTCATTTTCTTATCATAAATTTGGCCAAACTCATATTTTGTTTTGTAAACACCCTATCTTTTGTAGTTTACAACATATAGTACAATTCTGGATATCCCTTTGGAAGAATAAGTATAAAGAGAGGTTTTTTGAGCATGAGTTTTTATTAATCGATGATTGGATTATGGAAATGGTTATGTTGGACCACTAGGGAAGCAGGGGTCAGTAGTCCCCTATTGTACCATGACATGGGTCCCCATACTCTCTACACTTGTATAATTGATGAAGTGTGATATTTATAGTGATATAAAGGGCACACAACCCCTATCACATCAGGGCATGGGTCCCCCATACTCATTACATAGGTAGGGTTGGAAACCCCTCATATTGTACTAGGAGTGGGTCCTCTGCCTACCAAGTGTTACTCCCCCACAATCGAGCTCAGACTGAGAGAAGTCCATCCTGTAGAGTTATGTATCCCTTGGATATGGATAAAAGTAGTGTGGAGTGGGACCCGACACTCATATTCTTTATAGGTTATGCATGATATATTACTAGGAGATAGTGTCTCCCTCGAATGTGGAGTATAGTTATGTGGTGGGATCACCTCCACAATGATTATCATACAGTTCTGCATGATGACGGGAATTAGATATAGACCTTTGAATCTAAAATAAGACTCATCATTCTTATTTAGGCTATGGATATGAATATCCCCTATATCACTTTGTTTGATCTTCTTGTAGATCTTATTTGGGTTATTATTATGGATGTTGTCTCATATTCTGAATTGATATGCCTTCATTGTGATAATCTGATTACTCTCTCTTGATAATTTGTTCTTGGTTATTTCAGGGTGTTATACAAGGTGTGTGTATACTCACCCATGCATGAGACTTTCCCACACATATTATGTCTTATTCATACAACATATATATTAGTAGTGACTATGGTGGACCTAGCATAAGTGGAGATTAGCATTACTTGGCGATTCAAATCATGTTCGATGGCCGAACTCTAGGCTCCTGAGCTAGGATATCCCCTTATCTACTACTCATTATAGTTATCTTTATTTTGTGTTTCCCCCTATATTTCAAGTTGGGAATGTATTTTTTCCTTTTTCGTTGGTATTACACTATTATACTCTAATATTTGTATTTTTTATTGGCGATTACATACATTATTTATATCTATATGTTCAGTTTTTATATTATTACTCTTCACATTTTCATTTATATGGTCTTGTGTGTGAGTAAAATTATAGTAGGAAATGGAATCCCATTTTATTATATGCCTTCTCAATGCTTTTCTCTAGTCCCAATCCTATTTTATGGAATATTGGGTGTGTGTCGGCTCGACTTGCCAACAATTAGGATGGCCCTAATGGGTCGGGTCATTATAGAGTGGTATAATATGTGGTTCATCCTTTGGTTGGTGTAGAGATGGATCCATAGTGATGATTGGTTAGGAACATTGGAAAATGGTGATAGAGTGTATTGAGGGTGGATTTTAGTCTTGGGAACCCAATTTTAGTGCGCAGACTCACATAAATATTTTATAAAACTCTAACTACCTATTTGTTGGATCAGTATACCTAGACATCAGTTATAGGGATCCATTAGTACATGCATAATATGGGATTGGGTCTTTTAATAGTCCTTCTTGAGCCATCTTTCTATATATTCCCTTTAACCATGGTATATCTTAATGATTTTCCATATTTCTATGTAATGATAGACAACTAGTATTTCAAGATAGTATCGTGATATTGTCTAGTTGAAGTGATAAGGACTCATCTCAAGGATCCATTCATGAGGTATTTCCCCCAGGAAGAAAAACAGAAGTGCTACCACCTCTTGGGTAGTGCATGGACCCACCCCAATGGCCCGGGTGGATGATCATCTACACGATGAGCAACGAATGGAACCAACATGACATGATTACAACTATAACATGATTTTTACATTTTGGGTGTTCCAATGTTAGAGATCACTAAGGTTTCATGGTGATCCAGACTTGTAGGTGGAAGAGGATTATATTGAGGTGGTTGTCAGGGTTTTCTAGTTTATGTAGACACCAACTGATCAGATGGTCATATTGGTGACATGTCTTCATCATGGAGCAACATTTGGATCTGATGGTACTTCTGGTGACACAGTTGTATTGTGTGTTCTTTCCATGTTATAGAGATAGAGATCACCTAGGTTTTGTGTTGGTCCAAAACCCCTTCTGTGGTAGTAGAGGGTTGTCATTAGCCTATGATGTGAAAGACCTGCATGGATTGGACCCCTCTTGATGGTGGTCTTGGTGGATATAATTCTCAAGGGTGACAAGAGGCATAGGTAGAGCCCTATGTCAGTGATTCTTGATGTGGATTCAGAGATACAAGGACGAGGAAAAAATTACATCACATAGATACATCCTAGTAATGTTACTTAAAACTATGTGGTCGAGTCTGTTCCTCCCAAATTGGATCGTATTGAGGTGTGGTGGATGATTTCCTTCAACATGTATATTTGAGGTTGTTTTGATGTACTAATGTTTTGGAGTGGGATTTGGTTAATTATGATATGTGGGAAATGAGATGGATGGCTTCAAGAAGTAGGGGATTATGAAATATAGACTCTATGATTCAATTAGGTGTGACCAGTTTCTTCACTTATCAAGTTATAGTTTTGTTTCACATTCTTAAGATACTTTTTGATGGATAAACCCACTATTTGAGGCCTAGTGGTACTAATAGTGACTTTTTAGTTTGATCCTTTTGCTGGAGTCTCTCGTGGAGAGGATCAATGATCACATGGTTTTATTGATGGTGATACCCGACTCTATGAAGAGAGAGAGAGAGACTCACATAGAATCTTTTCGTAGTCGACACTAAGGCCATGTGATGTTTTTATCTGCATGGGATGGTTATCTACTATTCTATCTTAGTTAACTATTACTATAGAGGGTTATATTGTTGTGTGATATATTTTCCCCCTTTGGTAAGTAGTGATCTAATGTTGAGAAGGATGCACTTCTATGAAAGAGGATATGGGAGATTTCTTACTAGTTGGCTAGTATGACCCTCAAAGCAACAATTGTGAATAGATTCTAGTTACCTATGATATTGGAGAGGTGTGAGGATATATTTTATGTGTATGTACCATTATTTCAACCATATAGTTCTTGTTCTCTACATTTTCCTACACCCAAGGATGGATTAATATTTTCATCAGCATATCAAATGACCATGTTGAGCTGCACGAGCTAGAGGTGCAGTTAGAGGATCTGTAGAGGAGGGGCTTCATAAGACCCAACGGTTTTTTTTAGGAAACCCTATGTTATTCTACTATGATGCAGATTAGATCTTGAGGTTAGGTGTGGATATAAATCACCTAAAATCAATGGCTATCAGAAAGGAGTATCCACCCTCAAGAAATTTATCATTCTTTGACCAATGGTTTGGGGAGAAGTGGTTATTGGAGTTTTACCTCTAGAAAAGTTATTAAAATCTCATTGTGAGAGAGGAGGATGTACCAAGAATGGATTATTAGAGCCATTATGGTAACATTATATTTCTGATGTAATGTCCTGGTTCAGGAAACCGCCCAGAGGAACACCGTACCTGGTTGGTCACATGGCTTCAAGGGCATTTACCCGAATTCTAGAGGCTTCCGACTAGAAGCGAGGGCCTTGGGTGTCATTGTGGGGAAACAATTCTCTCTTTGGCAGAGTAACACAGTGGAAGTAAAGCAGATAACAATAATATAAGTAGTAATAACACCATACAATAGTAATCAGCAGAAGACTGTAAGTAATAACTAGAGCACACATATATAAATGATGCATGATACATATGTCTAGAAAAGTATCCAAACAAATCACAATGATGGAATACAGTACTAAAGCCAAGCACAAAAGAAAAGAAAATAAATATATCCACAGCATCGCAAGACTCAGTTTGGTCCCATGCTCCACAGTTCCACAACAATCATGTACCTGATGTAGAAGGGTGTTTTCCCTTATCTGTACTTGCAATAATATAATCTGTTTGGGCCCAAAAGCATGACCCAAACAGGGTGTGAGACTAATCCGAGTAGGAAACCTCCCAAAGAACTGTGCCTAATAGTTTGTGAATATATATGACAGGAAATAAACAAAATGAAGCATTAAACAATAAATTACACATAGTAACAATCCTACAAATTCAAATAAATTCATTTTCATATATAAAGTAATTAGATAATAAAAATTAGGTAACCCTCTGGGAAGTAATCATAGCCTAACCCCTATGGTTCAACCAAACAACTCATGCAACCCTCTGGGAATTACTCACAGTCTAACCCCTATGGTTAAGCTTTAGAAAAGAAACTCGAAGGAAGAACTCACCATCAACCCCCCATGTTGTCTCATATCGATAACTAAGAGGCACTCTGAGAAATAACTCAATGTCCAATTACCCCTGTGGCCCGTATTGAGGAAACTATAGACACTCTGATTGAGCACATACGTCCATCCCCCCTATGGTATCACAAAGTAAAATTAAATAGACACTCTGGAGAAGCCCTCAACGTCAATTATACCTATTGTCTTCTGCACCAGGTTCCCACAGCCCTGTGGAAGTCAATCGTGCACAAAAAATACAAAGGTAGCCAAAGTAAACCTTATGAACTAATTGGCTAAATAATCAACAACATATCATAACATGTCAGATAATAATCACTCCATCCAATCAATACAAGGAATGGAAATAAATCAACAGCTCTACAAGCAAGGCTAGACCAAATGGTAAAAACAAGAAAACATGGGAAAAAAATCCATAACATGGAAAAGATAACCCTATTCTCAAACAATTAACCTCTATCCAATCAAACAAGAAATAATTGGCAATAACTGTGCTAACAATCATAAACATTCCATACCCCGTTCGTGGGTATTGGGAACTTTTGCACAAAAACATCAAATACTATCTATTAAAAGACCCAAACCACCTACCTTGGAGTTGTGAGATCAATATACTTGAACCTTAGGCCTTGAATCCCCCATGAATTACATAGATCTAAAAAAAGGATTAAGATGTTCAATCGAGGATATCTTGAGAAAGAGGAGAAACTAGGATATGATGTCTAAGAATAAGGGAGAACTCACCGTGGCCATTCCAGCGCAATAGAAGAAATTAGATTTAAAGAACGGATGGAAATTCAGGGTCCCAGAGAAGATTTGGAGCCGCATGGATACTCTAATACAAAATAGGTCGAGAAGAAGTGCGTTCTGTCCATCAGACATAACCCTGGACCGTTAAATGAAAAAAAGTACACAATGTGTTCTTTAAAAGTACACGGAGTGTACATTCCTTTCCTAGCCTCTACTTTAGGCGGTCTCTAGGTCACCACACATGGCCATGTACTCGACCATTACACGGCTAGTACATGGTCACCTGCGACAACTGGGTACACGATGTGAACTTAAAGTACACGGCGTGTACTCCTAAAATTTCCAGAAACTCCCATTTTTCTCAAAAACATCTAGAAAAGAAAAACGTACCTAAACAGAAGATCCGGGTTCTTACAATCTTCCCACCATAAAGAAATTCGTCCCCGAATTTCCCTAGTATGGAGACATATAAGAAAAAAAAGAAAACCTCTAGCCATTATGATCGTACATCAGCCTCCCTCTCCCAGGTCTCATCTTGTACTTGCCCGCGCTGCCATATCACTCATTCCAGAGGAATAGATCAGCCATGAAGAACCTTCACACTTCAATCAACAATCCAGATAGGATGCTCTTCGAAAGATGCATCCATCTTGAGCCAAACCTCCTCGGGTTGGAAAACATGAGATGTGTTTGAGAAGTAACATGGAAGCTGAGAAACATGGAATACATCATGCATAGCCTGATACCTATGAGGTAATTTCAATCAATATGAAACTATCCCGACTCTCTCTAACACCTCAAATGGTTCGACGTACCTCGGTTAAGGCTTACCCTACCTGATAATCCTCCTATATCCCAACCTCGGTGTGCCACATAGGAAAACCTCATCTCCAACCTTGAACTCCAAAGGTCATCTCCATCAATCAGAAAAAGACTTCTATCGTGACTAGGCAGTTTCCATCAACTTCTTAATCAACTCTATCTGCTCTGTGGTCACCTGGACAAGACGAGGTCCCATCATAGTAGCCTCTTCTTCCTCCATCCAACATAAGGGTGATCATCATGGCCTACTGTACAAAGCCTCATAATGTGTCATCTGAATAGTTGCTTGAAAACTATGATTGTAGGTAAACTCTACAAGAGGTATATTCTTCTCCCATAAACCTCCAAAATCTAGAATGTATACCTGAAGCATATCCTCAAGCACCTAAATCGTACATTCAAACTGGCCATCTGTCTGGGGATGGTATGTTGTACCCAGAATTACCTATGTACCCAAATCCCTCTGAAGTCCCTTCTAGACCTGAGAAGTAAAACGAGCATCCCTATCTGGAATAGTAGAGCATGGAACCCCATGTAGACATAAAATCTCTCAGATGTAAAACCGTCCTAGTTCATCAACATTGATGGTCTCTTTTATTGGTAATAATTGAGTAACCTTTGTGATTCTATCAATGAAACCCCAAACCGCATCATTCCCTTGAGGAAACCACGACAAACCTGTCACAAAATCCATCATGACATCATTATATTTCCACTTGGGAATGGGTAACTGCTACAAAATCCATACTGATCACTGATGCTCAACCTTCACCTACTAAAAGGTGGAGCACCTCATGAAAAAAACCAACAACATCTCACTTCATACCTAGACACAAAAACTAATGATGTAGATCTCGATACATCTTTGGGATAGCAGGATGAAATTCCCAAATTGAGGAATGAATGTCTTGCACCAGCTTCTCATGGAAGTCTTCTCGCACCCACACACATCCATGAAAATGAAATATCTCATCCTTTCCTAGTATCCATCCAAGAATAAGTTCCTCTCATGACACACTCTCCCATAGGAGTAGGCCTTCCTAATCTAATAGCTACTTAATTATCACTTGATCAATAAGAGTCAAGGTAACAACTACAGAAGATAGAAACGTCTTCCCTTGTCTTTCATGCACCTCCAAATGAAATTAATAGAATAAAGCCATAAGATACCACTCACTACTGGCCTCTTGAACTACATATATCTGAGTCCTCCTTCTCAATGCATCAGCCACAACGTTGCCTTTCTTAGGCATGTAGTCAATCTCAATGTCAAAGGACTAAAGGTACTCAACCCACCTTCGCTGTCTCAAATTCAGATCGCACTGAGTGAAGATATAATTGAGACTATTGTGGTTGGTGAAAACCACAAAATTATATGCCAGAAGATAATGTCTCCAACTGTGTAAAGCAAGAACAACTGGTGCCAGCTCGAGATCGTGCATCAGGTAGTTCCTCTCATGTGGCCTCAACTGCCGAGACCTGTACGCAACGACTACTTCTACCTACATAATCATTTCTCCCACCCCAATACCTGATGCATCACAATATACAGTATAGCTATTTCCCAGCTCAAGAAATACTAGTATCGGTGTTGAAGTCAACCTCCCATTTATCTCTTGAAATGCTGACTCACAAGAATCTGAACACAAGTACTTCGCACCCTTATTAATCAGACCCGTCAGTGGCACTACTAAGCGTGAAAATTCATGTACAAAACACCAGTTGTAACCAACCATCCCTAGAAAAATCCATACCTCAAATAAATTATTCTAATACTCCCATGAAACTACAACTCTCACTTTCTCTGGGTCTACTTATACTCCTCTCTTAGAGATAACATGATCCAAGAAGTGAATTTGGTCCATCCAAAAGTGGAATTTTGAGAGCTTAGCATATAACTGATTCTCTCTCGATGTACTGAAAACATTCACAAGATGTATAGCATGGTCATGTCAAGTGTGAGAGTAAACCAAGATATCATTCATGAAGACTACCATGAAATAATCAAAGTATGGATGGAACACTCGGTTCATCGGCTCCATGAAAACAATAGGTGTGTTTGTGAGACCGAATGTCATAAACACATACTCGTATTGACCATACCTACTCCGAAAAGGCTATAATAGGTACATTTGACGGTCTAACATGAAACTAAGGGTAACCAGACATCAAGTAAATATTTGAGAACACCCGAGATCCTCTATTCTGATCAAAGAGACCATCAATCCACAACAAGGGATATCAGTTCTAGACAGTCAACTGGTTCAACTTCCGATAATCCATACAAAGTCTGAGGGTACTGTCTGCCTTCTTCGCAAATAGGATAGGAAACCCCCTAGGAGAAGTACTGGGTCAAATTAAAATTTTTTCCTGCAACCCCTCCAACTACTTCTCGATATCCTGCAACCAAGGTGTAGCTATCCTATAAGAAGGAATGGACACCGGTGCCGCCCCTGGCACGAGCTCAATAGAAAATTATACCTCTCGCTCTAGAGGCAAACATGAAAAGTCCTATAGAAAGACATATAAAAAATGATCCACTATTGGGGGAAAGTCTATCAGTGAAGTGACCTTGTCATCCAAATATGGACTGGAAATTTGGGTTGTAACTCCTCCCAACCGATGATGCTAGGGTCCCTCTCCGCTCTCCTAGACATCCCATTCTCCCTTATAAAGAAACGATCTTCCCTCTGGTGATGTGAAACTCACAATACGACAATAACAGTCGACCACTACCTAGAAGAGAAATAACCAGTCCATCCCCAGAATCACATCGTAACCTGTCATCTCCAGGACATAAAGGTCCCATAAGAAGTGATACCCACCAACGTCAAGTGGGAACTCCTAGCACTGATGTACACTAGTCGTTCAAGTCCCCAACAGAGTGTCTAGCATCAATATATCATAAGAAAAATAAATAAAAAGCCCGAGTCTCTCCATAATATATCATATATAAAGCTATGGGTATCCCCTGTATCGAAAAGATTAGAAGCTAAAACCGAGGTAACTAGGATCATACCTCGAACTGTTGAGGGTTCGGGATCCTGCTCCGGCTGGGTCCGCTCCACTTCAAAAGTCTAACCTGTACTGTGGCCCTGCGACCCTGCCTTACCACCCTGAGTTGATCCACCCTATTATCGCTGAATTCCTGGTGACATGCTACCATGACCATGACCTCCACCTCGACATGAACTGTCGGAAGAAATCCATTTCCCAAACTGGTGAAAAACTGGTGGTGCTGCTCCCGAATGAGGAGTCATAGAAGAACCCCTGTTACCAGCAGCTAGTGATAAGATCTAATAGAAGTGTTAAAAATGGCCCATATTTCCGAAAGATCAACACTCCTTTAGATCTCCCAGAAATTTATTTCTTCTATGCCAGCTCTTCCCGCACTTGTATCATATCACATGGATACCAGAAGAAGTATCCTGCCTACTATGATTTCCATGCATAGAATCCCTGTGGCAGTTCTAGTTGTCAGTAGGTGGGATACCAACACTGGATGTCGAACCGCCCTGGCTCACAACTCTAGGATCCCTCAGATTGCGCTCTGTGATTTGCGCCTAGTTTACTAGAAAAGTGATGGAAGTAATCTTTAAGATCTTCACCTGAGATCGGATGTCGTGCATGAGACCACCCTCAAACTTCCTTGTCAAAAATAACTAATCAACTCCAGGAATAGGCATGAAGCACTGCAACTCTGTGAAGTGAGAAGAATACTCCATAAAAGAAAAAGTACCCTGCTCCAAACTCATGAACACTCAGGCTCGATCAACACTCAATGTTTCTGGGTAGATGTAGTCAGAAAAGGCACGCTAGAACTCATCCAAATCCAAAACCTACTGGTGTCCTGCCTGTGAGATCACATCCCACCATATATTGGCGGAATCTCGAAGCATATATGTAGCGAGCTTCACCCTCCTATCTAGATGTGTCTCCAGATGCACGAAGATCTAAAACATGGATTCTAACCATTACTCTAAAGCCCGAGGTTATCCTTCCCCTAAAAAGGTGGGAGGATGTTGCTATTAGAGAACCCGCGTCGACTATGCTATAGAAGGGGAAAGAATCATTACTCCTCAGAAGGTCTACATAAACCTCATAAAGCCCACTCAAAACTGTGCATCATCACCTGTATCTGGAATGATGTTTGGTGCCAAGACTAGCAAAACTGGAGGATCGGATGGTAGTACCTAATCATCCATATCTTGTGTCTAATCACTGCCTTATAACTGGTGGAAAACCAGAGGACGTCTCGATGGAAATAATCTGCAAGGTCAAGTGCACACCTTAAATCAAGATTAACAGGGACTGAAACTTAGATGTGTATGAAAGAACAAGATAAAGAAAGAATTCATTTTTTTCAAAACATGGGTACATGGAGTGTATAATATATACATGATGTGTTCCCTTAATCCTTCACATGGGTATGCACTTCTTCCAACCCAGGTCATGTAACACCCCATACACATGATTTGTTGTCCAAAAACATGACATGTACTTGAATTCTCTTCCCCTACCCGAGTTATTATACATGTCTAAGACACATATTTATCCTAAAACTAGACTATATGGTGGGTTAGTTTCAGACCTGACATATACTATATGAACTTCACCGACCCGTGTTGTTAGTTACACGACCGGTTACACAGATGACTCTACACTGCATGTTTGTTCAAGACACTGCGTGTACTAGAATGATTTCACCGACCCGTGTTGTTTGCTACACATCTAGATACATGGGTTACACTACACGGCATGTTGAATATTTACATGACATGTATAACTTAAGTTTTATCCATTCGTGTCATTCGTCACACATGTGTACACATGGTCTACACAACATGACATGTACAATCGGTACACGACATATTCCCCAAGAGATTTCCCAACCCCGTGTCTCTTCCCACACAGCCAGGGGCATAGTTAGAGGCTGAACAACATGTACATACAATAAACTTCATGTACTTAATAAAAATAATTCCTTCCCCAATAGAAGGACACATGGCATGTATTCATCATTACATGCTGTGTATTTTGGGTTCTTCTGGACAGTAAGCCTCAAAGACTACTCTAAATCCCAGAAAACTCTAAAATGAACATTAAGGTGCCAAACTACATTCCATGAGGGCCAATACTCCCCACGAATCAAAGATTGGCATCTTAAACATGTCATTTTCAAGAAAAACATTGTTATGATCCACCAAATTCTGATCCATGAGAGCCCATAACACCACAAGAACCAAGGTTTGGCATTCATTCAAATGAAACCACACACAATTCAATACCCTATAAAAAGAAATTATTCTATCAATGCATCTATCAGAACATCATGAATATCTAGCACAACATATATCCCAACAACATACAATCACTAATTCACCCTAAATGGCATGACAAGAATGCATGAAATGTGATTTCTAAAAAGTTCCTATATGATGCATGAGATGGAATACCATCATCTCATCGGGTTGCAACATAAATAGAACCTTAATAATATCAGCGATAACAACGAAAAATATGTGAATCACCCAATGGTGAAATCAAATCAACTGTAATAATTGAAAAACCATAAAAATTTAAATAATGAGGGAAATTGGATTTTCCTGTACACTGGTTAGCTACTCCCGAGCATAGCTTATTTCCAAGTACCTATTCCTTCTTATCCCTGACTATAAGCTCTAAACAGTAATTGAAGAAGAAAATAATTCCTCTGATACCGGTTTGTAACATCCCGGTTCTAGAAGCTGCCCAGAGGCACCCTATACCTGGTTGGTCACATGGCCTCAAGCACATTTCTCCAAATTCCAGATGCCGCTGACTAGAAGTGAGGGCCTTGTGTGTGATAGTGGGGAAACTATGCTGTCATTGGAAGAGTAACACAACATATGTAAAATAGATAGAAATAGCATAACCAGTAATAACACCATGGAACAGTAATCAGTGGAAGACTATAAATAATAACCAGAGAACATATATTTAAATAATGCATGATACATATGTCTAGGAAAGAATCCAAACAAATCAAAATGTTGGAATATAGTACAAAGCCCAAGTACAAAATAAATTCAATTAAATAACTCCACAACATCACAAGCCTCAGTTGTGTCCCATGCTCCCCAGATCTACAACAATCAAGTACCGAAAGATAAAGGGTGTTTTCCCTTATCTATACCTGAAGCAATATAATCTGTTTGGGCCCAAAAACATGACCCAAACAGGGTGTGAGACTAATCCTAGTAGGAAACCACCAAAAAATCTGGGACTAACAGTAAGGGAATATATATGGCAGGCAATAAAAATGATGCAGTAAACAAGGAAGTACACATAGTAACAATCCTACAAGTTCAAATGCATTCATTTTCATACATCAAGTAAGCAACTAATCAAAAGTAGGTAACCCTATGGGAATTACTCACAACCTAACCTCATGGTTCAACCAAACAACACAAGAAACCCTTTGGGAAGTACTCACAGTCTAACCCCTCGGGTTCAACTTTATCAAAGACACTATGGGGAATCACTCACCATCAATCCCCCCTGTGGTCTCATATTGGTAACTAATATGCACTATGAGGAAGCACTCAACATACAATTCTCCATGTGTCCAATATCAAGGAAACTACAAACACTCTGAGGGAGAACTTATATTCACCCCCTATTTTCTCACAATGTAAAAGTAAACAAACACTCTGGAGAAGCCCTCAACGTCAATTCTCCATATGGTCTACTAAACAAGGTTCTTATAGCCCGGTGCAAGTCAATTGTGCACAAACAATACAATGGTAGCCAAATTAAACCTTAAAACTACCTGGCTAAACAATATACAACATATAATAGAATTTCAGATAATAATCACTCCATCCTAACAATACTAGGCATGGAAAGAAAGCACCAGCCCTATATGAAAGGCTAGACCAAACGGTCAAAAATAGGAAAACATGGGAAAAACCTCCATAGCTTGGTAAAGGTAACCCTATTCTCAAATAATTAACCTTTATCCAATCAAACAAGGCATATCATGCAATAATTGGGCTAAAAACCATAAACACAAAATACCCCATTCGTGGGTATTGGGCACTTTTGCACAAAAAATTCAAAGACTATATATGAAAAGGCACAAACCACCTACTTCGGCGTTGTGAGATCAATATACGTGAACCTGAGGCCTTGAATCACCCAAGAAAACTGTAGATCTACAAAAACACTTAAGATGTCCAACTGAGGATACATTGCAGAATAGGAGAAATCAGAAGATGATGTTCAAGAAGAATGGATAACTCACCGTGGTGATTCCAACACAATCAACGACGGTCAATTTGGAGAATGGATGGTTAGTCGGGGGGCTCGAAGAAGAACCGTAGCCACACAGATGCTCCTAGAATAAATAAGTCATGAAGAAGTGTGTTTTTTCCGTCATATGTGACTTCAATCCATTTAATGAATAACAAAAAGTACACAGAGTGTTCTTTAAAAGTAAATGGCATGTACTTCCCTTTTCCGGCCTCCTATTTAGGTGGTCTCCAGGTCACCACACATAGCCATGTACTCGACCGTTATACAGCTAGTACACTGTCCCCCATGGCAACCGGGTACACGGCGTGTACTCCTAAAATTTCCAAAAACTCTTATTTCTCTAACAAACAATAATAAAAGAAAAACATATCTGAAAAGAAGATCTGGGTTCTTACACCTAATGATACCCTTCATAATTTTGGATACCCTATAAGTGTTTTCTAGACTAATGAAATAGATCCTTAACCCTTTTTGGATCATTCCATGGTAGTCTTACATGATGATACCCTCATGTACTTTCCATCTAAGGAGAGAACATGATACACCAGGGGATGAATATAGATGTTTTTATGAGAGTACCAATTTTAAGGGGAGCCTCATGGGGATTGTTCTGGATTTATTAAGTCTATTTATTGTCATGGTATTATCATACATGAGTGTGATAGTTGACCTAGATAAGAAAGAGGATGTTCTATCTTGGGACCCACCCAAGGTTGTGTCCATGGATTCATTTTTTTAGAGAGAGGTTATTCAGTGTCTATTATTGAGTTATGTGATAGATTTGTAGACCTCTTTGTAGTGGACCCTTTGGATGAGGAAAGTAAAACACACATCTTGTAAAAGGATTTCACCCCATCGCTTTTACAATGAGTAGGTATATTCATTGTAGAGATATAGACTGTGAGATATTTCATGACTAGATATCCACTAGACATGATCCTAATTGATTTTATGTAGGTGGTGAGAATATTGTCCATGTTTAAGGATGGATGATGACACCAGTCATGCTGTGAGAATATGTGTTGAGGCATCTGTTTTCCTTTGGTAGTATATCAAGTAGAGGTGAGTATGTGTCGGGATCCTTCAACCCCGAGTTTGGTATCCATGGACGTTGAATCTTATTAATGAGTTTGGATCTTGGTACCTCTCTATCCTATTGGTGGAGGCTAGGGTACCCATATGGAAATGTAATTGGGATGGTATATTTTTGGATTCCCTGATGAGTGGGAGGTCGTGATACTAACTAATTGATCATAGGATGGATTTCTAGGTTGTCCCACTTCCAAATCATCCATGTATTGATTTTAGTAGAGAGTTTGGGATGCCTTTGTGTATAATAGGTATTTCAGATTCGTGGAATCACCTCAATGAACATTTTTGAATGTGATGCTTAATTTATTTCATGATTATGGAGAGGATGTAGGAGGCTTTGAGGCTCAGTTTTGGTTGAGAATATTGCATATACCTAGATATATTTCAAGGTAGAGTGGAATTCTTAGGATTAGGATAACATGCTTCCAAATTGAATGTTGGTTTTGAGAAATACAAGGTAGTATCATTTACCATTGATGGAGTTTGTTTATCATGATATTTATCACTCCACTGTTAGTTTATCACCATTTGAAGTCATCTATGGGAGACCTTGTGGGCCACCACTATAATGGTTAGAGAAAGTATGAGACAACCCCAGTGGTCCTAGAGATGGTTCTAGAAAAGGTTTTGAAAGGTTCAGTTCATCCATGGGAAGATGAGGACTACCCAAAATTGTTAGGGGTCCTATATGGGCTGACATCAATGTATTTTGGGTTTGGTGAGGAGATCTTGTGTTCCATGTGACTTCACCTCTTTGCAGATCATGGGGATTTGGTAGGGATGATGGGATATCTCTAGGCATCAAGACCATTTTCTGGTAATTATTTTTTCTTAGGAAGGTGGCATGTCACTTGATGCTACAACCATAGTTAGGAAAGGAACATGATATATTCCATGTGTTGTAGTTAGGGATACATGTTCACAACTCTTTGCATGATGCCTACTAGGATGAGTTGGATGTCAAAAGTGGTGTTACATTTTGATAAGCCTGTTGGTGTATGGGATGTGATAGGAGAAGACCCTTCATTGTAAATTTTTTCCATTGTCTTCATTTTTATTGAAAGAACATGAATCTTTAAGTGAGATCATGGGATTTGGAGGCCTAGTACTGAGCTCAGTATCAGCACATGTCTGAGTAGGTTTTCTATTTTTGAGAAAAAAATCCTTGAAGGTGGTAAATGTGTTATGGATCGTTTTCTACTATGTAATACTTTAGAATATCATTAGGAATATATTCATAGTTAGGCACTAATAAAGAATGAGATTCCAAGGCCCGATGATCCCATAATTGATATTATTAAAATGTTTAATATATTAATATCACACACATGTAGTTTTCCTAAAAAAGGTTAATAAAAAATTAATGGAGTCTCATATCATAAATCTAAGACTAAAGTTATGCCCAGTACATGGATTATACCCTAGAGATGATATAATCATTGTTGGAGTCAAGGATTGGGCTTTAATTCCATTATGGGAAAAATAATTTAATAAATGAAAATATTTATATAAATTATTTAATTAAAATCTATAAACTAATTAAAACTTATAATTTCATGCTTATAAAAAAATTCTATTATTAGATATATAAACATGAAGATTAAGAAAAAGATCGCAGAGGAGTGTTCTTGAATGATGTTGTCAGATCTTACTTTGAAAATAAGTACACTAATGATGATCTGAGATCTCACCAATGATAAAGAACCAAAACCACTATTTTTCAATGATAGATCCAAATAATAGGTTTTATGATTGATTTCTTTGGTTTAATCCCAATTTATAATTTGAGAAAAACATGAATTAATTCCACTTAAATTAATTCATGAATTACTCTTCATTTGTATTCAAATTATTTTTTTATCTTACTATATTTAGGAATTTGAGTTCAATTTATCCTCTTTGATTCTGTAAAAATTTATAACACCTTTTATAGGATTCCATTAATGATGGAAAAGAAGAAATGACCATCAATCCAGGCTCAGGTTTTGTTATGTATCTTAATCCCTCCATTCATGGAATTCATCATTGGTATTTTGGCTATCTAGTGATTCTATAATAATTAGGAAAAAAGATCATCGAACATTTGACCATTGAAAAAAAGGATAACAGTTACAGATTCAGTGTCATTTTTAGAGACACAATAGAGGCACAATAATTATTACATAAATATGAAAATAGGTTGGGAAATGGTTGACCGAAGATCTGGATTAAGCAGATCCCTTCAAGGAAGTAGTGTATAGTTATTTCAAGCCATGGGAGGCCAAAATATTTCCACCGATGATAGTGGTGGCCCGACTAGGAATGGGTCGTTGTGTTACCATGGGTTTGTCTATGTGTTGCTTTGGGACATGATGGTGAGGGGCATAATTCCATGTTATGGGGGATTCCTAATCAAGAGGAAGTGTTAGTGGTTTGACGAATGGGGTTTAGTATTGGGGTAATGGTGGCTTCGTTCTAGAGAATGTAGGTGATACATGATTGGATCCATCTATATTATATGCATTGCTTGTTTAAGGGTAGGACCATTAGGGGTTTTGTTAAAAATATGAGTGGAAGAAGATGGTAAGAGAGAGAGACAGAGTAAAAAAAATAATAATAATAAAAAAGGAGAATCAAATGGGGGGGGGGGGGGTGAATCTTTTTGTGTGAAATGGGGGAGTATCCAAAGTGTAACCCATTTCACTTATTTATATTTATATAATAATAATAATAATAGTAATAATAATATTATTATTGATATTGATATAATTTTTGATGTATGTCCTTCATATAATGTTATATTGACTAGCCATTTATAGTATCATGGAACTGAAAATGAGGTGACTGATTCAAGAAAAATGTTGGGTAACTTTTTTGGGACTTGTGGATCAGACCCATGAAGCATGTTTCATCCATGATGCAGTGAAATGTATTTTTCACTAGTTATCCAAATGGGAAAGTAAATACTATATATCACATGTTCATCAATAAGGATCACAATGAAGTGACCAGTTTTTTTACAATTAGGGTAATTATGAGTGACATGTCATTGGAATCAGGTTTTATCCCATCAGACCAAGGATGAGCCTCGGGCTCTCACCAAGCTTTTTCTCAGACTGAGATTTTGGACCGTGAGAAGTCCATGTTGACAAGCTTTCTCAGTAGAATATGATGGTGGCCTTAATTTTAGCCTCAGATATATGATGCTAGCTATTATGAGTGTGACTATTTTTTAGTGATACTTGGAAAACATATGTGGCCATGTTTGATCACCAGATATGCAGGGGTAGATACTCCATTATTTTACTAGGGCGTAGGTCCCACATACTCTCTACATAGGTATTAGTGACCAATTGTCATCTTGGGTGTTTTACTAGGGTTATAAACCCCCCTCAAACCAGGGTAATAGTCCCCCACACTCATTACATAGGTTGGGATGAAAATCCCTAAACTACACTAGGTGTCAGTCCTCTACCAACTGAATGGTACTCCCCTTTCATTGAGAACCAGTAGGGAACAAGTCATCCAAGGGAGTTTTGTATCCATCAGATATCAAGATGAGTTATGATGATCAGGCCTGTTAACTCAGATTCTTGATTGGTTACATGAGATTCATGATAAGGTGATAGTAGAACAATAAGCTGTGGAGTACAACAATAAGGTATAATCCCCTGCCAACATATTTTCATACTGCTACACATGATGTTGAGCATTGGAGATGGTAATTTAGATATACAAGTATTATCATCATTCTTTGTCAGTCTATAGATATGGATATCCCCTTTCAGTTTTGATTTTGGTTTCTCATTTATCATATTTGGGTTATTGTTATGGTTTTTGTCTCATATTTTGATTAGATGGCGTTCATTATGATGAGATGACTACTCTCTCTTAATTCATTGTGACTTTTGATTTTAGGGTGTCATACTGGGTATGTATATACTCACCAATGTATAGAATTTTCCTACACATATTATTTCTTATAAAAATGAAATATATATTTTGAGTGACTATGGTGGACCTGGTATTTATGGAGCTTTGTAGTACATGGTGATGCTGACCATGTTTGGTGGTTGAAATCTGGGATCTTGAGCTGGGATACCCCTTAACATAATCTTTATAGTAATTTTTATTTTAGGTTTCACGCTGTATTTTTGGTTGGGTGTGTATTTTTACCTTTTTATTTTGTATTAAGCTATTATACTCTGATATTTGTATTTCCTAGAGGTTATTACATGCATTGTTTACACTCTAGATATTCATCATTTATATTATTCCTCTACACATATTCATATAGATGGTTGTTTTTATGCATATGGTTATATTATAAAAAGGAATCCCATTAAATTTTATGTCTTCTCAATACTTTTCACCAACACCTAGCCTATTGGAGGCAGGGCTGGGGTAACAGCGGATCATATTTCCACTAGATAGCTGGGCCCCGGTGGGTTGGGTCACTACAGGCCTTGAGGATTTTTCTTTGTTCTGAAAAGGTAGGAATTGTCTATTTGTGTCACCAATATTACTTATATATATTGTTAATCTCAAATAAATATAAATATTTACATGAATATTTCATGTACCATATACATGATATGCATATAGATATATTTAATTTTTTTTTAGATTCTTTTTTTAAAGAGCAACACAAATTGGGGGTTGTGTAATGAGTTACAAGTCAATATTTGTTGAAAATATTTATTTTGTGTATATAATATAATTACAAATATAAATCATTATAAGTATGCATACATATAGGGAATAACATTTGACAATAATTAGATAATAAATCCCCTAAAAAATACCATGTGTTATATTTTTTCCAAAGTATAAAATTTTAAGACCATGAATATTCACAATGGGTGAACTGAACTATTAGGTGACAATGGATTTTCTTGGGTATGGAAAGTAAGTAATGATGTGTCCCTAACCATTGGGTGACTTGTTATTGGTGTTTTATTTGGTTTACACATTACTCTAAAACCCTAACCATTAGGATACTTGAAGAATAGAGTTAAGTTTACATACATTTCATGGATTGATATTAGAATTATCCACTTAACTATCCAAGAATCATATATGATATGATTGGGATTATTTTTATACAAAATATCATCATGGAATATTTATGTTCCCAAACTTATGCAGGTCACGGTGAAATATAGTTCTTAGACTGTTAATGGATTTGATAAATATAAAAGGGATCCTCGTTTTAGTGGGATATCATTGAATAAAATTCATTATTAAGTGGTAAAAATATATTCTACTCATTTTAAATATTCTTATATTGTATATAATAACATTAACATCATCAAACCTAACTTTTATATAAATCCTTAGGAATGAGAAACATAATTTATGAAACTTCTATATCTTTTAACTTAAGAATAGTTCTTAAGTAAGAAAAATTATATGTGTTAGCCTAAGACATTCTTGAAAAACCAATATATTAATTTGTTCAACATATTAATCTAGATTCATTTGAGAATAAAAAAATATTCAAAATGTTTTTCAATGGAATTATATTCCAAATGACGTAGGATATATTTTATTACTATACTCAATATGAATGGGTGTGTGAAATGATACTTGATTTGATTGCGTATGAAAATGACTGGGTGGAACTAACACCTTAATTAAAGATTATTTTGGTTAAAAAATACCATAATTTTTTATCTATGTAAATTTTATGAAAATTTAAATAAACTATTGAAAATGTTTCAAAAGTTATCAAGTATTTATAATAGAAAAACTTGTCATGTGATGTATTAGATTTAGTATTATAGAGACAGTACAAGTGGGTAAATGTTCAAAAAGGAAGAAGAAAATTTATTTGTTGAATCCAACAATGTTTCTTCAAGTTGTCAGTTATGACCATTAAATCCTAAGTGTGTTTTAATAATGGAGTAATGACTCTATAATATGGAATTATTCAAAATACATGAAGGGTTTTTGGAAACTCTATGGAATATCCATGTTAGACATCATTTTTATATAATTTGATAATTTATTTTTGAAAATCCTATGATAATAAATTTCTATTTTATGGTGTTGTAAAAATAAAATAATTAAAAATTAATGGATTAATTTAAAAGGCTTTTAATTTTCATATAATTGATGACTAAAAGTGTTTCTAAATCAAATTTTTGGATTAAATGGAATTGTCATAGTCAGATGAATCTATGAAAGGGATTTGTATCTTCATCTAATTTCTATTGTATGACAATATAATTTGTTTTTAAATAATTATTTTTTATGAATAGATGAGTTGATTGATTTTATATACATGGTTTATGATACATTAGATTATATATCATGTGGTGATAAGTATAAAAATGTTTTATCTAGGATAAAGTTATTTTCTAGATATTTTCTAAAATATTAGGGAAGTTATTTCCACTATAAATTGATAGACTGTTTTAATAAAAATATCTGTCATAGAGGAAAATATTCCATAATATATAGAATACCACATATGATATGGAAGCGATCATTAATTTTTAAATATTTATACTTATAGGAAATAAGTGTTATATCCTAAACCAAAAAATATTCTGTATAAAATTTTCTAATATTCTATATAGTATATCATATCTAATAGGATAGTGGGAGCATGTTTTATCTTATATAAGTTCAATGTTATCATATACACATGTTATAATATTCTAAAATTAATGTTATTTTCACTTAGTATCCTAAAGACTTTAGAATATTTGATGGTATTTGTAAATGTTAAAATTATATATAGTTTCCATTAAGAAGATATTATCACAATTTCATGAAGGATTTTTCTAGTTCAAATAAATATTTATTTTCACTTGATATCCTAAATTTTTTTAGGGTATGGTGCTATGTAAAAATGTAATAATTACATTTAGTTATTGAAAAAAAGTGAATATACATTTATCATAAATTATTGTAAGAAGTGTTTGAAAGTAAAAATGTAAATAGATATATTATTTTTCAAAATATTCTCGGGATGTGTTTGAAGAAAAGGTTATCAAGGAAAATAATTTTTAACATAAAAATTGTTCTATGTAGAAACTAGATGTTGACATCATAACAGTGTATATTATGAGGTTATGAATTTTGAATATTTTCAAGGAGTTTAACTTTTGGAATATGATTCCTAAGAATCACTATTATTTAAATCTTATTTCTTCATAGATGTTACTCACTAAAGAGTTTAGTGGGAGGGTTTTATAATATGGACACATAAAGATTTGGAAGGATTTATATATATATATATATATATATTGAATTAACAAAATTCTAGTAGGTGTAGAAAAAATTCCAATCTTGCAGTATCACATATATGATATGTTAGAGAGTTTGTTATATATAGTTTTGTTATGTATTCTTAAATTAGTTTTAAGAATATAAAACATATCATATAAATCAAAATCTAAACTCTCACATTGGTCTAAAATATGTTTATATTGTTGGATTGGGATCCTTCGAAAAAAATTTTGTTTAATTTATGATAACATGTATCCATTGTTTCGAATATTTATAAATTGAAATCACATAATGATTGTTCTTATGTGTGACATAGTATTTAATAATTTCCCAGGTTTAGCTAATGCAATAAAAGGTCCTAAAAATTATCTACTATGATGAGAAACCATAGGTTTCGTGAATTATTCTTAAATACATGTTCTATAGATGAATGAAATTATTTGAGTGAAATAATTGATACATGATATCAGGGGTGGTGATTCATAGGACATTGAGGAACCATCTCATATTTTATTCCCTTAGTAATTTCCAATCTATGAAATTATGTGAATGAGATCCTACAATAGTAAATACATATTTATATGTGTCTTTAGATGTTCCTATATGTGGACATGTTTATTGGGACATAGATTTTAATATTATTATTACTAGATGTTATGAGCCACATAAATTTATATACTGATGAATATTATGATGACATATGTTCTCAGTGAAGCTAGGATATAGTGTGTGCATCACGTAAAATATTTCATTAATGAATGATGCGAGAAAGGATATTCACCTTTATTTCTTTAACAGAAGTTGATATCCTAGGCCCTTTTATGGAAATGTTATAGCCAAAATAAATCCATGGACATACTGTTCATAAGAAATTTGAATTTCTAAAAGTCCATGAAAGAGACATTGAGAACATAGGTTGATTTTCCCAGCATACAACCTAATTGATTGGAGATATTACCCTAAAAGGGTTATATTACACAATATTTGTCCACACGTGGTTTTAGTTTATTGATACATTAAATTATTTCTCTATGGGTTCATCATAATGTTTCTATATAATAACCTTTGACTTTGGACTGCTTCACCAAATTCCACTAAGAAAAAGGCCAAAAGGGTCACATAATAAGTATATCTAGAACCATAGTTAAATAATATTTATATTTATTATTCAACAAGTAGAATAATTATTGTTCCCTCACATGGTTTAATAATTATTCGGGTTTGATTGATCACAAATATTCCATCCACAGTTATTGCATAGAATATTTTGTCATTGGAATATTTAATAAATATTTATTTTCTATTTAGTGAATATAATACTTGTTTAGTTATTGGTGAATAATGCAATGATATTTATTTATAAAAAATAATAGTCAGTATTCAAGGTTTTATAAATATTGGGGAGTAATGATAAACTTAGATTAATAGTTTAGAGAGAAATAATATATATTGAATATCAATTGAATAAATAATATTTAATTTAATTCATGAGTTTAACACATTTCATGAAATAATAATAATATTATTATTATTGTTATGGGTACTCAAAAACATTAAGAGAAATAATAAGGGTGCGCGCACAATTATTATTTTCAAACCATAAATGTAAATAAACCTAATTATATTATTTTCTTCAGGGTTTCCAATTTCATTTTTTCCCACAATGACATTCATAGAGTGTTCTATTGAAGTCTTATAGATCTCACTCTCCAAGAATGCTCTAAATAATGGAAATCAATTGTAACCCGACACCTATTTTGAGATTAGGGTGATCAATGATAATCATTCTTCTTGAAATTATTGGGGGTGATCAAAGGTGAATTGAATAAGCTTTAGGATCCACTGTACTATCACATAGTGATTCCTACGGTAATGTTTGGAGGTTTTTGGAGGACATGTGGATCACTAATATAGGAAAGCTACTCTTGATTCCTATAATAAAATGATGTTACAACATAGAGACATTTTCATATTTATTATCGAAGAAATAATTAATCACAAGGTATTTATTTAATTGTATAAATTAATTAAAAATAATATGTGATGATCTTTTATCCAGGCTCTGCATTCAATCATGAATTATTATTTGATTCATTTCTGTTGATCATGCCATTTATCATCAAGAAAATCATAGATTAATCATACACGATAATAAAAATATGTAATGGGAATCCCTTATCCGGTGATTTTTCTGCACCTAGAACCTTCAATTGATATTTGAGGGGGTCCCATAATTATATACAATTATTTAAATATCATATAATGATTTACACATTTATCATTAGTATTCAATTTTGATTTAATCATTCATTAATCTGAATCATGAGATCTTATCTTCTTATTCTTTGTTATCCCAAATCTAATCAAAACAATTAATGCTATATCTGAAATAAATTTAAATAAATCATCACGATTTAATGAAGATTTTATCTGGATAGAACAATAGTACAGGTGATGTACCCCATTAGTACAATTAATGTTCCAATGCTCATTGAACAAAGAAAAAATTCATAATTAGTTCAAGAAGTTTGAATTTATTACATATGGTGTGTATTTAGAAACATTTAATTTTGATTGGGAGAGGATGGAATATGGTCAGCTAGAATAGATGGTGTTTAACCTCTATACATGATGTGTAATCTATTAGTAAAATAATGGCCATGTATTCTCTTACATGGATTACATGACTGGTTACTGTGTAACTTGGATATCACTTGCTATGTCATTCAATCAAACATTTTTCAGGGTATTATTTCATACCAAGTCCCTATACATGTGGTGTAGATATATGGAGATTAATATAAACACTATGTACCTGGATAGTACACTCCATGTATATTACCAAATTACTTGGAAATAAAAATAATTTACTATAATATTAAAACCTTATATATTAAATGACTTATTAATGTTTATTCCATGTTTAAAACTGAATATTTTCTATCAGTTTTAACATAGTCAATACAATACATGCATTGAAACAAAATATGCTAAGTAAATACCATGTGTTCCATGTGTTCATTAGGTTGATATCACACTCCATGAAATTATGAGTTAAGACAGGTATTCCACATAATTCATGAGTAAATAGTATATGAATATAATACGTGTTGGTTAGATCATATGGGTAATCACCATTAACCTCCAAGTTATATTTTTGTTCATAGTTAGTTTTAAACATATTTTTTTTTTCAAATTGTGATGGATGAGAATCTCATGAAAATTCATACGATAATTTAGATAAAATAATTTATTAATTAATGAAGATGATTAATTTATTTGAGAATGATTAATCTTAAATAAAAATGATTAGAATTGAATTTTATTTTATTAAATGAATAATTTTTTTAATATATGTGGATGGTCATGATTATAGAACAATAAATTCTATGTTATTGGTTTCCTTTTAATTTATTATTAAATTAAATTTTTGGCCTTCGCATCATCCCTCCTCTCCTTATACAGGGGATTGTGAGACCATGGATTCTTTTAAATAAACCCATTAACTAATCCTTTGGGTCCCCTTACCTATGATTGAGTTAAATAATATATAATGGATAGAGCTCTATTGACAGTGGAGGCGATTTATGTTTTTATCCAAGGTGAAACCAATCGAAGAGGTACATGGGTGGACATGAGGAAAGCTACAACAAGAACCATAAAATGGTTTAATTTGTTTTTCCCTGGGTTGATAGTCAGTTTATCTTCTTCTAGATAAACTAACCACTAGTAAATTCTCATGATCATGAAAATTTATTGTTTTATTTATGACATGTTTCATGGTTATTTCATTATTGATGTTTTTTCCCTAATTACATGAATTAATGAATTAATGATCCTGAAATATTGAACTAAAATAAATTGTATTATGTTAAAATTTTATCTATTGATAAAATCCACTTAATATTAATAATCATTTAATAAATATAAAATGTATAATTAAAAAATAAAGAAATGATCAATCAATTAGATATCCTATGTTGGTATTACCTTCCACTTCTTAAGATAAAATCAAACCATAGTTCAATGTGCTTGACCATCCCAAGTCGGTGTGCTTTGTATTATTTGGGAATTCTAAATTAATGTTTTGGTTGGAATTAACTTATTTCACACCATGGGTTGAATTCCAAATCAGGACATAGTGTAACTGAGAGGAAATGGTTGAGTATTAAAATTTATTAATTTAAGGACCGGGTAGTCTACTCAAAAGATCAAGGAACTATGAGTTAATGTAGATAGAATATAAAATACCTACCTAAAACCCTTAAAATTTATTAACCGTCCAAATTCTTTGTAATGATAAGGTGAATATAGATCATTTACACCATAAATTTTAAGAAAATATATTTTATAATGCTAATGGTGAGGGATATTGGGTTTTGATAAAATAGTGGGAGAATAATAACAATTATATTTTTTTACTATCTATATTTTTTAGATAAAGTAATAAAATTATGCTCAAATTGTTTTATAAATGACAATTAACATGACTTCAGACATATCACTATAATCCATACATGATAAGGATAACCTTATCACTAGAAATAATTTCAAAGAGTGGAAAAGTATTTTAATCATTATCATACACCATGAAAGAAAATTGTTTTTTCATGAAGAACCTATTCCCAAAGAACATGGTAAAGAATCTAGTGAGGATGAGTTGTCTCTTTATTATAAATAATTGAATGATTCCAAAAATTTTCAATGTTTCATTCTATCTTCCATGACTAATGAAATTCTAAAGAAAAATGAGGACATGAATATGTATAGTATGATTTCTCACCTTTGGGATCTCTATCAAGAGAAGGTGAGCCAAGTGAGATACCATATCTCCAATTCTCTATTTAAAACTAATTTTGGAGAGTTGGTGCATGTTCGTCCTCATGTAGGGAAGCTTACTAGCTACATTGAATTCTTTGAAATATTTGGGATTAACTTCACAGATGAGTTTCAGATAGATCTCATGCTTTCCTCAAAACTCAAGAACTTCTCAAGTATTATTATCAATTTTAATTTGAGAAATAATTAGAAGAGTCTTTTAGAACTTCTTAATCTAATTATCCAAGTGGGTAAGGATATGGGGCATGAAAATCCCACTATATTTATGGAGAATAAGAAAACTAGGAATAAGGAAAAGGGGCTTACTACTCATAATAATTATAAATATCCTGATAACCATACATTCAAGAATATGAATATACATAAGTAATTAAAGGAAAATGAATTAGTTTTTTCTTTCATGTGGTGTGCAAATCCACTAGAAGAGTAACCACACCAAAAAGTAAGGATAAGATAAAGTTGTGTTATTCATTGAGTGTAATCTTCCCAAATATATATATTGGGTATTTAATATATCCTGTGGTGATGAAATATTTATCTAAATCTAAGAACCAAGTATATTTTGAAACATTTCTAGTAGATAGGTGGAATTTCATGTATCCAATTGTGTGAAACTAGCTTCTCTATTCATTAGATACTATAACCCTTCATTGAAAACATGAATGATATTGGTTTTAATGGACTGTTGTTATATACCAACTATTACCATTAACATAATTTTTTATCCTATTCAGATACATATAGTTTTATTTTAAAATATTGTAATAAAAGTTTTTTCTTTTATGAAGATAACATATGTTATGGGTTGAAACATTTTAATAATGGTTTTTATGTATTAATTTATGAAAACCATGTACTGGAAATTGATAACAAATCACATTCACAGAAATCATATAATACCCAACCGTGGCATCACCTTATTGGTCATGTAAAAGAGTAGCATATGAAAAATCTCTATCAATATTGCTATTTAGACTCTTTTGAGATAAAAATCATTTAAACATTTTCACACTTATTTAGAAGTTAAAATGAAAAAACAACCATTCAGTGGAAAATGTAATGGTCCATAGAGATTCTAGGATTTGTACACAATGATGTTTGTGCACCATTTATAGTGTAAGCTAGATATGTATATCCTTACTTCATAAATTTTACAAAGGACTTGAGTAGATATGAATATGTATACTTAATGAGGTATTAGTATGAGTCCTTTGACAAATTAAGATAATACTATAATGAAGTATATAATCAACTTTGAAATAAGATAAATAATATTCAATTAGATTGAGGTGATTAATATCTTAACCAAGAGTTTATAAACTTCCTACAGGAGTTTCAGATTCTATATAAACTCATTCTACCTTACACACCACTATGGAATTGTGTTAGTGAAAGGATAAATTATACCTTACTAGACACAGTATGGTCGATAGTGTGTCATGCAGATATTCCAATATCCTTTGTGCGACATGTATTACAGACTATGAAATACACAACGAATAGAGTACAAAATAAAGAGGAAAATAGAATTCCCTTAGAGTTATGGAGTGGAAATAAACTTGTTCTATCACATACATTTTTATGGGGTTGTGAGGAGTTTGTAATTACTTCCTAGTAAACTAACTAAAACCGCATGGGATGAAGTGTATCTTTATAAGTAGTCTGAATAAAATAAATAGATTCTACCTATACAGACCATCGGAAAATAAATTATTCCCCCCAATCCATCTTTCTAAATATTGATAATTTCCTCAAGAAGGATAGAGGGAGAAAGATTAATTTTGATGACATTTATGCTCATGATATGTAACACCCCAAGATTTCATAGTGTGTTATTTCTTCAAAATTATTCAATAACTTTCACTACACGCAACACAGAGTTCAAGCGCACCATGACTTACCAAACAAGCCGTTCAAAAAGGGTTATGAATAGTATTAACTAAATTTTAAACTTTATATAATCCTTATAATTTTAGAATCCATATTATGAGTTTCTTAGACATAATGTAAGAACAAATTCATCTTCAGTATTGTAGTTTTACCAACTTTTAATAGTGAACCCTTTTTAAATAAAATATTTTAAACTTTTTGACTAAATGGGGACATAAAAAAATTTAAAATAAAACATCCCAAGCTTCCACGGTATGCTTTCCTTTGAATAAAACAGTAGCGTGTGTTGTACGCAACTTTGAGTTTTAACACACACCACAACCGATCAAACTAGCCGTTATGAATAGTAATACTTAATTTTTTTAAATTAGATATATTTTATATTTCAAAATGGACTTCATTTTTGGATTTGGAATATCAAATTTAGCCTAAGGTGAAATTTTGGTACTTTTCGGATAACTTTCATATTTTGATGAATAGTAAAAATTACTAAATTTTAATTAAAAACAACTTGTTTAATCAAAATAATTAATAGTGATAAATTATGAATTTGAGTGGTTTTAAAGTATATTTAGAATATATTTTTACCATTTAATATAATTTTGGTCATTGGACATAATTTTAAAATTAAACCGAACATAAACAAGTGTCAATCTTTTGATAGTTATTATCTCTTAAAAACACGCTTTTTGTTTTGACAGCGGGAATTAATTTTAAATTAATTTCTGCCACTTCTGTGTTTTGAATTTAGAAAAATGGATTCCATATTTTTAATCAGGATGTTCAAATTGTGTAAATAGGTATCTTTTATTTTTAGACATTTTGAATAATTACTGCGGTAAATATTTTATTTACCATGGTTAAGGGTAAATCCGGTAAATAAGGGTTAGAAAATAATATTATAATAATACTAAATTACCCTAAAACGTGTCTTAACCCTATTGGTTGATACATGGTCGACCATGGGCATCTTTGGGTCAATTTTGGGACCCCATTGATCAACTTGTAAGTGATAATGACACTTTATTTTAATTAAGTTAAAATGAATACAAAAATGGCATAAGCTTACATCTTTTAAAAGAACAATTTTTACATAGGGTTATACATGTTGGATTTTCGATTATAAATATTAATTAGAAAGATAAAAAGATTTCCTACATAATGATATTTTATTTATAATTTTTAGACATCAAATAATTTAAATTATTAATGACACAATAATGATGCAATGTTTACCTCATTAATAAATCATTTAAATAAATAAGATTATAATGATTAAGATATTATCTAAAACCTGTCCAATTCTTATTGGTTGATGTTATTTAGAATATGCGTCATCTTATCTTCGACCTCAATGATTTTTGGACCATTATAAACCGAATATAATTATATTATAAAGTAATACTTTCACTCTTTCCTAAAGAGCCCCTCCTCTCCCTTATAAAAGGAGACCACTTCTACTCATTCCTCACACCTCTCAAGCCACTTGGCTCGTCCAAACTCTGCCCAACTAAGCTCCCCACATCCCTCTACTCCTCCTTGAAGCTTCCCCTTAGGCAGAAAGCATTTCAAGAAGTCCTTTGGTTCCAACCAAAGTGAGTTACCTAAATTAAAGGTAACATTTTCTCTTAAATTATTTTCAATTATTTTGCTTCTCCAACCCCCAAACTCTTTTTATTTCATTTCTTTTGTAACAACACCAGTATCCAAAATATACTAGGATGTTGTTATAAGAAGGATTCAAACTACACATTCACACAACTCCATCTAATGGATGATGAACATAATGTTTCTGTGGATGGCAAACTAACGCCTCACGAAACGATGATTGTTCAAATACATCTTACCGCCTCTCATGGTGGCCATTAGGATGGCACTTTAATTAAATATGATATTAATGATATATATTTTATATATAAGCTTCTGTAATTCCATTTTATTTCATACAATTATTCGTTTCATGTTGTATATACATACGATAATTTCATTTGAGGAAGTGCGGACTACCGCCCCCTTAAAATGATATGACTCGTTCATACCACACATGGAACGTATAAAGGATGGTTTTAATGAACTTAAGTAACATATATAGAATATTATATTTTACTGGAATAGTAATATACCTATGTATCATTTGGATTCGATTCTTTTAAAATAAAAATTAAATGGAAGTAGCATTCGTGCGTACGTACGGACTACCGTCTCCACGAACGCGATGTGATTCATTCTCCATCGTATCCATTCAAGTATAATTATCATTTGATGATTTAAAAATTATGTTTAAGGACTTGATACCATTCTGGATATGAATAATATACATCCCATTAATAACGAATATGGCTCACATAAAAAAGAATATAAAGTAAAATGAACCCGTTAACACCTGAAATGACGATAATTCTAAGATATTATTAACAAATCAATGTTAAAAGATCATATATGATATCATATTAAAGTAACTTATTCTTGTATTATTCAATAACAATTATTTCACCATTATACAGGAGGTAAACCTACCATCGACCAAGGAAAAAGTACAAAGTAAGGGATTCTCTTATCTCACTTTCAATTCCGTGAGATTTCCATTGTTCACTACTAAATTATTGAAAGTGGTGTATTGTGTACTTCCATTTGATATATATTATCATGATTCACTTTATATTCATGTTATTCTGTAAATCATTTTGTGGTTATTACTTTTGGCCATGCGACTCAGTTGATTAACGTGGTAAGGGGTTTCTTGTCTCACTTTTAATTCCGTGAGAATTCCATTGATCACCACTTAATTATTGCATGTGGTGTATGTGTACTACCCATGATTGTATTCATTGTGTAATATACTTTATTTTATGGGTATTTACATCATCATGGTATGATATTTCTTTCATGGGTGTTTGTTTCTTAAGTTACCTAATCAATAAGGGAATTTGAGATTTCAATTTCCACTCATTTGGCTTTACGCATATTTCATTGATTATATTACCCCAAGATTATGTGTGGAATCACTATTCATTTGATTATGTCATAATTTCCACTCCCCTTCCTGGGGATATACCTTTGATACACATAATCACTCCATTGAAAATTCTTAAGTCATTGATATGAATTTGATAAGAGTAATTTTAACTCTTTCACCATTTGTTGAGTTAAACATCCAATTCGTTGGTGTTGTTTTTACAGGAATATGTGTGAATATACTTTGATTGTTTTACAATGAATATCCAATCATATTTAGAGTAATTATATTTTTCACACATAATTATGTTGTTTATTTATCCTTAACCTAAGGATATGGTCTTTATGAGAGATTTCATCTCAACTTACAATCCATTGAGACTTCTTTGTTGATATACACCAAATCACTTTTATGTGGTGTATATAATGTACTTTGACATAGTATATCATGAATTCCCTTTATTCTCATGATATTACAATGTTTTTATTACCTCAATTATTTTCATTCAAGTGTCTCTCTTTTGGTTAGAATCTCTAACTGAAATACCATTTTTAAATGTTTTAAAGACTTATTCATCTAAATCTTTCTCATTAATGTCCATGTTTTAAAAATGGTTTTAAGGATTTATTTATATAGACATTAAAGTTTAGAAATTAAAAATCCTTTTAAAAGGTTTCAAAGTGGTATGGGACACTTTGATTCAAAAAATCTATTTTTAAATGGCTTCTTGACAAATAGTGTGACTTTTAAATGTTTTCAAGAAAAGGGGGATATTTCTCTCAAATAGTTTTGATGATTATTTTCATCTATGTCAACATCCTTCATTATTCATGATTGAGGTTAATGTGATACAATACAATATTCCATATTGTATCAAATGAGTTATATTTGACTGTGGATGTTCTATTTTTATACCATTCATGGTTTGTGGTTAAAGTATTGACATTTCGTATGCTAGTTTTAATACGAATGTTTATTTTATGCTTAAACCTATTCATATGAGGAATGCATTGGACTTAATAAGTGACGGGTGGAGCCCGCTATATCTCCTCGATGCATCGGTAGGTCTCATGAGACAAACTAGTGTCTTGGCACAAGGCCTTGGAAAAATCTTATTTGTAGTCTTGGCACGAGGACTTGGCTATGTGGTTATGATAGTCTGGCATTATGCATTCCATCATTATGAAAGTGGTTATTGATATTGCATGTGATCATTCGACTAGTAGAATATCCATGTGAGTAAGTAAATGGCATTATTTCATTTTATTTATGCCATACCATGTTGAAAGTTCAAGTTTCAAAGGCTTTTGTTTTAGTTATAAATTGCCTTAAGTGTTTATGATTATTTATGAAAGCTTCTGCTATAATGTTATCCTTACTGAGCATCCGAGCTCACCCCTTCCAATGTTTTATTTTTTTTCCCACGATTATGAAGAAGTAATTTATGAATGACCTGCAGGGATAGTATGAGGGGATTTGAAGACAAAATGTTTTTTTTATGATGTAATGTAAAAATTTATGGATGTATCTAGTTATTCCAAGGCTACTAAACTAATCGGTCTTTCGAGACTTGATCTTTCTCATGATCATGCCAATGTTATGTAATAATGCACCGACTCTGGGTAACTAGGGTCGGGGCGTTACAGTTGGTATCAGAGGAAGTTTAGTACAAACCTTGGTAGCTAGATTTAGATAAACTCTGATTAGAGCACGTAGACCTAAGATGAACTTTGAGGATTAGTATAAAAGAACTTCCTAGAATTTTGGTATTGTAGAGATTTTGTGAGTTTTCCGAGAAATACATCCCTGTCTGGATACGAGCAGGTAGAGGCGGCTCTGGCACAGATGTACCTAGGGGTAAAACCCGAAAACACCGCTTTGAGCTAGACTCGAACGGGAACTGGTGCACGACAACGGGCCTTGCTGCACTCTTGGTTACGACACTCCTGGGGGATATGCTTAGGATAATTTACATTTTCTTTACAAACCGATTTAAGTAATATATACATAAGATGAGATTAAATGACCTTGGTTAATCCTAATATGTTTCAAATTGAGAATATGGTGACATTTTAATCTCTAAATGATTTTACGACTACTATTACTCACACAATGCTTTCTGGTTTTAGTCAATGGCTGGATTCCAAGGAAGTCATAGTGACTTTGAGAATGATGTACAAGGTGGGAACGATGGTGGAAATGAGCAACAAAATGGAATGTTGATAGGCGTAAAAGATATCATCTTTATGCCAAATCAGTTTTCCAAAAATATGATCAACAACATATATATTAACCAACTCCCAGACTCAACAAGGAAAAGAAATGTGATAAATGATAAGATCTCCAGCAATGGAGACCATGGAGAAAAGAAACCTCAATTTTCATCATGCAGGAATTGTGGAAAGAGACACCCAGGAAAGTGTCTCAATGGGACAACGAAATGTTTTACGTGCGGGAAGGAAGGACATAAAGTGAAGAATTGCCGAAGAAAAATGAAGAGTACTATGGAAGAAGATAAAAATGGTCCCAAGAGTCCATTTACAGTCATTTTCTGTAAATGTAGGGGACCTGGCCATTACCCGAGTGAATGTCCTATTTTATAGGATATTTTCTTGCTCAAAGAAGAAGCTATGCGGAAATAAATGGTTGGAGAAAAATTTAAAAAGTATTAGCACTCCTTGTTGATGGGTTTACTTTGGAATAATTTTCTCTTATATTTGTAACCCCTCAGTTTGCCATGTGAGAATGATATTTGAGGAATAATTGTCTCTTCTCTTGTGGATATAGGTATAAATAACCATTTGGTTTTATATGATCATTGGGGTTTGATAAAATGATAAGTTATTATAATTTGGGATGAAAATGAAAAGTATGATATAACATTTGTGGTTAAATTATGTTATTTTGAAAAATTTATCTCGTTTTGGTAATATTATAGAATATAGTTTTTGAAAAAGGACAACACGTAGACCGTGTGACAACCCGTCGCGTCGGACAAAGCTGTGGGAATCGAACCCACAACCAAAGTGCGATTGGGATTTATCGCCTACCACTGGACTACGTGAAGTCCCTGGTTAGTATGACTATTTTTTTTGTTAAATGATTTTATTGATCAATAATAAGATGATTTGGGTTCTTATGTCTTATCAAATGAATACCCTTGTTATAGGAAAATGATTTGGTTATTAAGTGATAAATGTTATTTTGGAAGATGTTCGTTTTGTTAGGAACACTATATGCCCAAGGAAAATAGAATACAATGAGGTTTCATTTGTAGAGTAATGGTGGATTTTTATCTACATTTTTATTGTTGATTTATAGTGATTTGGGTTATTTATGGAAATGATTAACCTATAATAGAGAATATGTGATGATGTTAATTACTTTTAAGTATGTGACTTTAAGAGTATTTGATGTCATTTGGAGATACAATGTAACATGGGAGACTACATAATCAAATTCTTCTATGTTTTGGGTTTCAATATTAGTTTGGATTATATTAAAGGATTTTAAGGACAATTGGTTATTGAATGGTATCTATTTAACTTTGGGGTATTGTTGGTTTAATTTTAGAAATTAAGATTAGTGCATATTTATCTCAATGAATATCCTTTTGGGGGATCATTAGATCATTCACTAACCATTTTGGTTTTTATTAATCTTCAAAGACAATGTAAATATATGGTTTATCCTGCATGGATCATGCGATTCTATAGAAGTTTATTCTAGCTCTTCCAGTGTGACCAAGTCTTCTTGAATACTCATAGTTTAAAAAAATTGAGTTAGTGGTGGAAATTTATTAAAGAATGAAAATCTACTTAAAATTTATGTATATCTCATAATGTTCTTAGTCAATATCATAAATGAGTTCCTCTTCCTTATGTAATGTAACTTTAAAAAAAAATGTTGTCCTAGATGGTACCTTAAATCATCACTAATTTATGGTTTTGGGATTGTTGGCCTTTTCATAGCCATGTTCTCTACCACTTTCCATCAGATAATTGATGGTTAGATTTCTCCTGCATATCCATATTTTCCTACATGGAACCCTAGTATGTGTTATTTTCGGTAATATTCAAACTTTCCACTCTTTATTTTAAATAGAGGCCTCATTAATTCATTTTTTGATGTGGGATTTCAACTAAGATATTTTGAAATGTCAAAAATGTGTGATCCCAATACCCTATATTTTGTTGAACCGATGGTACTTCAAATCATCATAGATTGATGAGTTTAAGGACCTCAATTTTATACTTGTTTGTGATTGATGACCTCAACCACTACCTATAAATATTTACGTTTTTCCTCCAATTATATGTCTCTAATTGCCACCAATGTTCTCCTAATCGAGATCATAATTTGGTGGTGACCCTTTCATTTCTCTTTTCCACATATTAAGACTAAATTTTAGTAAACCAATTTCCGATGTGGGTTTTCCCACAAATATATTTTCTATTTTCAACCTTTTATTTTCGAAGAACAATTTCAAATTGCGAGGACGCAATTTTTTGAAGGAGGGGAGAATGTAACACCCCAAGATTTCATAGTGTGTTATTTCTTCAAAATAATTCAATAACTTGCACTACATGCAACACCGAGTTCAAGCGCACCATGACTTACCAAACAAGCCGTTCAAAAAGGGTTATGAATAGTATTAACTAAATTTTAAACTTTATATAATCCTTATAATTTTAGAATCCATATTATGAGTTTCTTAGACATAATGTAAGAACAAATTCATCTTCAGTATTGTAGTTTTACCAACTTTTAATAGTGAACCCTTTTTAAATAAAATATTTTAAACTTTTTTACTAAATGGGGACATCAAAAAATTTAAAATAAAACATCCCAAGCTTCCACGGTACGCTTTCCTTTGAATAAAACAGTAGCGTGTGTTGTACGCAACTTCGAGTTTTAACACACACCACAACCGATCAAACTAGCCGTTATGAATAGTAATACTTAATTTTTTGAAATTATATATATTTTATATTTCAAAATGGACTTCATTTTTGGATTCGGAATATCAAATTTAGCCTAAGGTGAAATTTTGGTACTTTTCGGATAAATTTCATATTTTGATGAATAGTAAAAATTACTAAATTTTAATTAAAAACATCTTTTTTAATCAAAATAATTAATAGTGATAAATTATGAATTTGATTGGTTTTAAAGTATATTTAGAATATATTTTTACCATTTAATATAATTTTGGTCATTGGACATAATTTTACAATTAAACCGAACATAAACAAGTGTCAATCTTTTGATAGTTATTATCTCTTAAAAACACGCTTTTTGTTTTGACAGCGGGAATTAATTTTAAATTAATTTCTGCCACTTCTGTGTTTTGAATTTAGAAAAATGGATTCCATATTTGGAATCAGGATGTTCAAATTGTGTAAATAGGTAACTTTTATTTTTAGACATTTTGAATAATTACTGCGGTAAATATTTTATTTACCATGGTTAAGGGTAAATCCGGTAAATAAGGGTTAAAAAATAATATTATAATAATACTAAATTACCCTAAAACGTGTCTTAACCCTATTGGTTGATACATGGTCGAACATGGGCATCTTTGGGTCAATTTGGGGACCCCATTGATCCACTTGTAAGTGATAATGACACTTTATTTTAATTAAGTTAAAATGAATACAAAAATGGCATAAGCTTACATCTTTTAAAAGAACAATTTTTACATAGGGTTATACATGTTTTATTTTCGATTATAAATATTCATTAGAAAGCTAAAAAGATTTCCTACATAATGATATTTTATTTATAATTTTTAGACATCAAATAATTTAAATTATTAACGACACAATAATGATGCAATGTTTACCTCATTAATAAATCATTTAAATAAATAAGATTATAATGATTAAAATATTATCTAAAACCTGTCCAATTCTTATTGGTTGATGTTATTTAGAATATGAGTCATCTTATCTTCGACCTCAATGATTTTTGGACCATTATAAACCGAATATAATTATATTATAAAGTAATACTTTCACTCTTTCCTAAAGAGCCCCTCCTCTCCCTTATAAAAGGAGACCACTTCTACTCATTCCTCACACCTCTCAAGCCACTTGGCTCGTCCAAACTCTGCCCAACTAATCTCCCCACATCCCTCTCCTCCTCCTTGAAGCTTCCCCTTAGGAAGAAAGCATTTCAAGAAGTCCTTTGGTTCCAACCAAAGTGAGTTACCTAAATTAAAGGTAACATTTTCTCTTAAATTATTTTCAATTATTTTGCTTCTCCAACCCCCAAACTCTTTTTATTTCCTTTCTTTTGTAACAACACCAGTATCCAAAATATACTAGGATGTTGTTATAAGAAGGATTCAAACTACACATTCACACAACTCCATCTAATGGATGATGAACATAATGTTTCTGTGGATGGAAAACTAACGCCTCACGAAACGATGATTGTTCAAATACATCTTACCGCCTCTCATGGTGGCCATTAGGATGGAACTGTAATTAAATATGATATTAATGATATATATTTTATATATAAGCTTCTGTAATTCCATTTTATTTCATACAATTATTCGTTTCATGTTGTATATACATACGATAATTTCATTTGAGGAAGTGCGGACTACCGCCCCCTTAAAATGATATGACTCGTTCATACCACACATGGAACGTATAAAGGATGGTGTTAATGAACTTAAGTAACATATATAGAATATTATATTTTACTGGAATAGTAATATACCTATGTATCATTTGGATTCGATTCTTTTAAAATAAAAATTAAATGGAAGTAGCATTCGTGCGTACGTACGGACTACCGTCTCCACGAACGCGATGTGATTCATTCTCCATCGTATCCATTCAAGTATAATTATCATTTGATGATTTAAAAATGATGTTTAAGGACTTGATACCATTCTGGATATGAATAATATACATCCCATTAATAACGAATATGGCTCACATAACAAAGAATATAAAGTAAAATGAACCCGTTAACACCTGAAATGACGATAATTCTAAGATATTATTAACAAATCAATGTTAAAAGATCATATATGATATCATATTAAAGTAAATGATTCTTGTATTATTCAATAACAATTATTTCACCATTATACAGGAGGTAAACCTACCATCGACCAAGGAAAATGTACAAAGTAAGGGATTCTCTTATCTCACTTTCAATTCCGTGAGATTTCCATTGTTCGCTACTAAATTATTGAAAGTGGTGTATTGTGTACTTCCATTTGATATATATTATCATGATTCACTTTATATTCATGTTATTCTGTAAATCATTTGGTGGTTATTAACTTTTGGCCATGCGACTCAGTTGATTAACGTGGTAAGGGGTTTCTTGTCTCACTTTTAATTCCGTGAGAATTCCATTGATCACCACTTAATTATTGCATGTGGTGTATGTGTACTACCCATGATTGTATTCATTGTGTAATATACTTTATTTTATGGGTATTTACATCATCATGGTATGATCTTTCTTTCATGGGTGTTTGTTTCTTAAGTTACCTAATCAATAAGGGAATTTGAGATTTCAATTTCCACTCATTTGGCTTTACGCATATTTCATTGATTATATTACCCCAAGATTATGTGTGGAATCACTATTCATTTGATTATGTCATAATTTACACTCCCCTTCCTGTGGATATACTTTTGATACACATAATCACTCCATTGAAAATTCTTAAGTCATTGATATGAATTTGATAAGAGTAATTTTAACTCTTTCACCATTTGTTGAGTTAAACATCCAATTCGTTGGTGTTGTTTTTACAGGAATATGTGTGAATATACTTTGATTGTTTTACACTGAATATCCAATCATATTTAGTGTAATTATATTTTTCACACATAATTATGTTGTTGATTTATCCTTAACCTAAGGATATGGCCTTTATGAGAGATTTCATCTCAACTTACAATCCATTGAGACTTCTTTGTTGATATACACCAAATCACTTTTATGTGGTGTATATAATGTACTTTGACATAGTATATCATGAATTACCTTTATTCTCATGATATTACAATGTTTTGATTACCTCAATTATTTTCATTCAAGTGTCTCTTTTGGTTAGAATCTCTAACTGAAATACCATTTTTAAATGTTTTAAAGACTTATTCATCTAAATCTTTCTCATTAATGTCCATGTTTTAAAAATGGTTTTAAGGATTTATTTATATGGACATTAAAGTTTAGAAATTAAAAATCCTTTTAAAAGGTTTCAAAGTGGTATGGGACACTTTGATTCAAAAAATCTATTTTTAAATGGCTTCTTGACAAATAGTGTGACTTTTAAATGTTTTCAAGAAAAGGGGGATATTTCTCTCAAATAGTTTTGATGATTATTTTCATCTATGTCAACATCCATCATTATTCATGATTGAGGTTAATGTGATACAATACAATATTCCATATTGTATCAAATGAGTTATATTTGACTATGGATGTTCTATTTTTATACCATTCATGGTTTGTGGTTAAAGTATTGACATTTCGTATGCTAGTTTTAATACGAATGTTTATTTTATGCTTAAACCTATTCATATGAAGAATGCATTGGACTTAATAAGTGACGGGTGGAGCTCGCTATAGCTCCTTGATGCATCGGTAGGTCTCATGAGACAAACTAGTGTCTTGGCACAAGGCCTTGGAAAAATCTTATTTGTAGTCTTGGCACGAGGCCTTGGCTATGTGGTTATGATATTCTGGCATTATGCATTCCATCATTATGAAAGTGGTTATTGATATTGCATGTGATCATTCGACTAGTAGAATATCCATGTGAGTAAGTAAATGGCATTATTTCATTTTATTTATGCCATACCATGTTGAAAGTTCAAGTTTCAAAGGCTTTTGTTTTAGTTATAAATTGCCTTAAGTGTTTATGATTATTTATGAAAGCTTCTACTATAATGTTGTCCTTACTGAGCATCCGAGCTCACCCCTTTCAATGTTTTATTTTTTTTCCCAGGATTATGAAGAAGTAATTTATGAATGACCTGCAGGGATAGTATGAGGGGATATGAAGACAAAATGTTTTTTTTATGATGTAATGTAAAAATTTATGGATGTATCTAGTTATTCCAAGGCTACTAAACTAATCGGTCTTTCGAGACTTGATCTTTCTCATGATCATGCCAATGTTATGTAATAATGCACCGACTCTGGGTAAGTAGGGTCGGGGCGTTACATGATACACAAGAGTTTTCACGTAAAATTATTCCATAGGTCTCCATGGAAGAAATTGTTCCTGAAATACAAGTACAACGTAGAACCACAAGAGAGGTAAGAGAAACACTGAAATATAGTTTTCTAGTCACCTACTATGGTGAATCATTTTTGTTTGAAAATAATAAACCTATCCCACAAATAAGAAATAGAGAACTCTAAAATTGCAAGATTTAAATATGCATTGAATTCTAAAATTCATTTCATGTAATAGAACCACGTTTGTGTTGTGGTCAATCCACTAGTTAAAGAAAAGGTTGTTAGAAAAAATTGGAAATTTGAGAGAAAACTAGACATGGAAGGTAGAGTAAATACCTATAAAGAAAGGATAGTGGATAAAGGATTTAAAAATCATCATGGAATTTAATATAAAAATAATTTTCCCTAATTTCCATATTTAAATCCATCATAATTGTACTTGATAAAACAACATACCGTGAATATGATATTTTACGGATGGAAACTAAAATATATTTCCATAATGCGAACCTTTAATAATATTTCTATATGACACAACTAGAAGGGTTTTTGATTCCATGTAATGAGAAAAATATATATATGATTCAAAGATCCATTTTTTTATTGAACCATACATCCAGGTCATTGATCATTCGATTCGATAAAGATATAAAATATTTTGGTTTCATTAAGAATGATTCTGAGTGATGTGTCTATATGTGTTTTAATGAGAATTTCGTCCTTGTCTTAGTAGTATATGTTTATGACATATTACTTATTATAAATTAAATACCAGTCTCATAGTCTATTAAATACTAGTGAAACAAGTGTATTCTATTCATTGAACATGGTGGGAAAATATCACGTTGAACTAGGAGATCAAAATTTCTATACTATTAAGGATATCTTTAAGTATATGAGAGTAAATAAGGATATGTTACTTGTGTATAGAGGGGATGAGGAACTAGTCATTTGGGTTTATACAGATGCTAGTTTTCCAATAAATATTAATTTATTGAATTTATATTTTGGATATGTTTTCTATCTAAACAGAGGAGGTATGAGAAGGAAGAGTTCAAAGAAGCCAGTTCTCACCAATTCTATAGTAGAGTATGAATATATAGTAGCGTTTTATGTATAAAAATAAGTTATTTGTATATAAAAAATTTTATTGTATCATTATGTGGTACCATGTATTAATCACCCTATCACGTTGTATTGTGATAATATTGCAGCAGTGGGTCTTTAAAAAGAGACATGGTCACACCAATGGAGAGAGCATAAAAATTGAAAGTATCATCTCATGAGGTATTTTTTCTCAGAGGGGAGAAGTTATTGTAAGTTGAGATTCCATGTAATAAAAATTTTATATACCCCTTTACTAAAGGACTATCTTAATAGAAGCATGTTTATCATGCGAGATCAAGTGTACTGACGGTTATTAGCTATTGGCTCTAGTGTAAGTGGGAGTATGTTGAAGTTGGTTCCCTATAACAATATTCTATGTACTTTATGATACAATTTATTCATTTTTTAGAATATTAATGAACTCTTTATCACATCATGATTTCTATTATATTTGATATTATATGAGATAATGTCCTAAGACTATACATTTCACTAAAAGGACATAGAATTTCCTTATTGTGAGGAGAACCTAGAAGTTCTGTGATAGTATTTTTTGTTCAGAGTAGGACACTCAAGAGGGGGGTAAATTGAGTTCCTATAAAAATTTTAATTTTAAAAAATATATTCAGAGTCTCTAATTAAAAAAAATTCTAATGATTTAACTCAAGTAGAAGATTTATAAAATATTTAATTTTTTGAAATAATTCTCAAATATTGATTAGTTCATAGTTAAAATACATTGAAGAGTTTTCTTAACTTTTTAATTCAGTATATTAAATTATATTCGACTATAAAACTATCTAAGTATAATTATCATATTGAAGTAATTTTTTTTGATTTGAGTATTGAAAACAGATAATAAAACAAAACATGATTCAATACAGAGGATATAAAAACCAGGTGATCAGTCTCAACCATAGACCTAATCCTCTTCACCTGTTGATCACCTACCACCGATAAGTTTATATTAAAAATATTGATCCACACCCTATATAGGGATTCAGGATATCAAAAAAGGATTTCCAGGTCAACATGACCTCTAACACAGTTTTATGTGGGAATAAAAATACAACCAGGTCTCACAAAGTCCTATTCCATTATTATACATGGGAGTAAAATTGTATAGAAACAAGAGTGAGTGAGGATATCATGTGTCATATAGCATAGCTCAAGAGTTATTGTATGGCTTTGATACAGATACACACACTACTCTAAAATTAGTAAAATTATACCCAATAGAGAATAAATAATGAGAGTGGTTTAGAATGCTTTGAGTGATGTGTTTGATTGTTCTGTACTTCTTAGATGTATCATATGTGAAGCTCGAGTCCACTTCTTGAAATTTTTTTCCAAAAAAGTGTTTTTGATGCTCTAAATTATAGTTTCAAGTGAGATGCTTCTTGTAGATTCATTTTTTTGATTTTTGGCTGCAAGTATGCTCAAAAACATTGGTTTATAGAAAATTATTGATTTTTCATAGCTAGAAGGATTGGCGTGTATCAATTCTCTATTCTTGGTCTTTTGTGTCACACCTCACCGTGTCAATCTGCTCACATGACACCTTTTATTTAATATTGGGTGTTTTTGTTTTGGCCGACATTGAGCATGATCTCCATCATGTGTAGGTACCTCATACCGAGTACTTCCTACTGAAAAGGGTACAAAATATCATAATAATATAAGTATAATAAATAACTAAAATATGAATTTTAGTAATAATTTTGAATTTAAATGATAAATGAAGAAATCACTATGTCTTGAATGGTGTCACAACAGTAGTGACATAGGAGCGATGACTCAGAATTTTTCCCTGAACAGTTACTTAATATTGGTGTCATGTCCTTTACAAAAAATATGGACAAGTTTCTTAAGAACGGTGTCTCAAACTTTTCAAAAATCCTAGAACGGTGTCATAAGAAAAATTTCTCAGACTTTATAAAAATTCTGGACCACTTTCATACGAATGATGTCTCAGACCTTTCAAAAATACTGGAACGGTGTCATAAAAACTATGTCTCAGACTTTACAAAAATTATTCAACTATGTCTGGTCCCTTATGAAAATTCTGGATCTATAGATCGAGACAACGGTGTCTCACACTTTACTAAAAATTAGGCTGAGCGGTGTCACTACAAAGGTGCCTCATACTTTGCTGATTTTCCGACTGAATGGTGAGACTGGTGACTGTCAGTCCACTGATCGGTGACTCAAATTTAGTCAAATATTTTCAACCTATCTTGTGAAATAATACTTGAATGAATAGATTAATATTATACTTAAACATAATGAATCATAATGACATAATATTAACAATTATTAAACATGATTTGTGAGAATTAAAACTAGAGGATTCCAACAATTTCCCCTTTTTTGATGATAAAAAATCATTGAACTTACAAGACATACATAATTATCATAGTAAAATATAAATATGTTTCTTAACATATCAGGCATATTATTGTGAAATTAAGAAATCAACAAATATTAATTAAATTCATCATAGAAGGAATAATATCAGAGAAACCCAGTATGAAATATCAAATCTCATACTCATATGTTAATATTAGATATTCATAAGAGTATTAGGTGAGTTAAATTTCATCTATGTGTTCTCACCATTTTTTGATTATCAAAAAGAAAATTTGAAAGGAACATTAATAATAATAACAAAAGGTCGCGAATGAAATAGTGAGAACATTTCATTGAGTATATCAAGATATTATAATAAAAAAAAGTACATCATAGCACCATCCAAAATCATCCAATCACTATAGATCTAAGTCCCCCACCTCTTTTACCTTGATAGAGGTATCAAATGTAGAAGAAGTAGTTTCAGAAGTGGTAGGCCTTGAAGGGATAGATCCAGTAGAGAGCGAAGTTAGATACATCCCTTAAAAAATATATGGTGCAAGGATTGGTCTGGAGGAATACCAAGGTAAAGGATTCTCAGTAATGAATGGTCTAATATGACAAAGAGCATGATTAGGGGTCATGGTTATAGGTTAAAAAGAAATAAAGGTTTAAGGAATCATGCTAGGTCTCAAAGGGTAGTATCTAGAGAAACAATTTTTGTGTTGTGATGATGCAGATAAGGCTTAAATAGGTTGATGAATTTTTTGATGACTTCACTACCATACTCCATAGCTTTCTCAAAATCATCTTTATTCTACATGAACTTCTCAAGGGTAGGATTAAATTCCTTCAACTATTTTAATTGCTCCTCGGATGCTTGATTCACAGAAGGTAGCTTAAAATTCTCCACTAAATACATGAAATTATTTCTGAGATGGTGCTTGGTATATATCGTATTAAAATAGTAATCCAATTTCTGGGAGATTTCTACTTAAGCATCATTTAGAGTTTTAGAGTAATATCTGACCATATCATTCTCATGGTCATTGTGATTTTCAATTTTACCAAGACATTCCGGATCAAAACCACCAATAGAAGATCGAAGATCTTCTATAATCACTGATATGATCAAATCACTATCCAAAGGCTGAGAGGTCTGAGCATAATATGAGTGAGATGGAGTAGTTAAGGGGAAGGTATTATGACTTCTAAAAACTATCTACAATGAGACTTTATATACATATTTCAGTTGATTGATTTTAACCACAATCCCATACATTTAATTGTATAATTTTGTGTTGCGGTTGAAAACTTTTTAAACCGCTAAAATCAAATGAGGGTGAATCGAAGATACAACCTTTTCTAAGATATTTTCACCATCATCCTCACTTATACTAGAAATCAAAGCAGGAGTAGGAGCATCTTGCATCCTAATTTCCCCAATAAATGACTTTAATGGATTCAAATCATCATTCATATGTTTTTTTTGAAGCCTTTAATCTTAAATCTCATGAATCCTCATAGGGTGAGTTTTCCATATTAACTTCTATAGAATCATTTAAGTAACCCTTTCACTATGCTTGGTCAGAAGAGAAGGTTGTGACATTAAAATATTACCAAAATAAAATAACATATTTTTCACCAAAGGCTTTTAAATTTTCTTGACTCACATAGTTTGGGGTTGTTTGAGAAGGAGTAGAAAAAATTACTAGATCTTGAACAGAAACCAATTCTTTATATGTGATGGGTTTGAGTTGAAACACTATTGAAAGATCAAATTTCATAACTAAGGATCTATAAGAGACATCAAAATCAAAATATCATGGAAACTTGTTCTAGGCATCAACTATACTTTGATAAATAGGATTTCAAACTTCAATACTATACAAACTAGGGTTTTTCTTCCCTTAAACATATGCTTCCCTTAGTAATTATGTTATTCCACCACCTAGACTATTTTGATATCTTCCATGATATTTTGATAAATTTCAATCTCCGATACACTTTATTCTAATTGAACAGAATATTCAACACTTTATCCAATAGTTAAAGAGACTTCAATTTCAATGCCTTTATTAAGATTAGATTCATTACCCTCACTAGGTGCTTTTTTCTTTATCCTTTTATCTTCTATTATACTCTTCATCTTGATCTATAGTGTATTCTCCATCTTCAATTTCTTCTTTTTCTTGTTTCTCATTAGCAACAACTTCTTCCACAACAACAACTTTTCCCTTAGCTACATTTTATCCACTTTAATCATGAATACCTTCATTTTATTCTCTATAAGAAACATTCACTTCTTCAACACCAGCATCCATTTCCTCATATGAGTATTCTACTACCTCTTCTAGTTCCAAACCAGGGTTAGTGATATCCTTGGACCTTGAGATATGTTCAACAGGACTAAATCCTCATAAATATTTTCATTGTCTTTATCCCAATTATTTTTCAATGGATTGAAACTGATTTTCATTATCCTTTATATCAAGTTAGAAAAAAATTCATAATCCTCAATAGTTTTTTCATTTTCCATTACCAATTCTTTGGCTTGCATTATTTTAGTGATGAACCATTAATATAACAAGGAAGTGAATTTGACGGATTTTTTATCATATCAAACATATAATGGACAAGATATTTGCACAATTTTACCTTAAGACCATTTTTAAGATATGTACAAGAACATATCTAGATATTTCAAGATATAAAAATCACATTTCCTTGGTCAGATAATATTTTGAATGAACATGAAAAGTAATGTGGTTTCTCCATCTAACATAGCAGCAATAGATCTTCTGTAATTTATGTCACCTATTTAATCAACCAAAGCCTCTTCTAGGATATTAATATCACATAGAGGTCGAGGTCCTCCTTGATGATCCTCAAAGACAACGTCATAAGGAATTTTTAAACAAGAATCCCATATCCTCAATGAATAAATTTTTTCCCATTTACCAATTTTATGACTATAAAATCATATTTGGAATTGAACAAAAACTAAACATAGTGATAAAACTAGAAAAAAGCTCCAGGAATAAGGGTACCTTGTCATTTTTAAACCATTATTGTCATCCATTCTCTTCTAAAACCCTATTAACAAGAAACTTACTTAAAAATCCATCTTTCACACACATCATTTTCTAGAATGATTACTGTATTTGTGAGGCTAGGATTCAATGGTTCCTTATGAATTTTGATCAGGGACCTTTTCAATTTCTTCAATGATTGGAATTTTTCTAGAGTCAAAGTAGATGGATGATTCAACCTCCCCATTCACAACATGTAGAGAGTGTTCATATAAGAACAAAGGGTTTGAAAGAGAGAGAAGTGTTTTGGTTTTGAGAGTTTGAGAGAAAGAGTAAAATGGGAAGTGATATGGAGTGACCAATTTTTATCATCTAGGGATTTTAATATCGAAAATAAAAAAATGAGGTATAAAGTAAAAATAAATTAAATAATTAAAACAAAGATGTAGGAAAAATTACTAAGTATAAAATGGTGAGTCCTTACAACATGCTTCCGACGACATCACATCAAACGGGGAGACATCAACCAGGGAGACATAAAATAGTGAGACAAAAATAGGTGAGACATTAAATAGTTACTCAAAATTTATCATATATAATTCATGTATTATGTAACTCATTCTTTCAAAATTTAATGGCTTAAAAAATATGTCAACATGATGATGTTCTGTGCCAATGAATTCCAAAGTAATATAACCTTTTTGATAATGATCTCTCCAAAAGTGATGTCTTACATCAATATGTTTCGTTCTTGAATGAGAAACTAGATTATTAGAGATTCTAATATCACTTGTGTTATCACAATTTATAGGGACATATATAAATTGATACCCATAATCTGGCTAGGTGTGTTTCATCCACAAACTCTGAGCACAGTAACTACCTAAAGCTATGTATTCAGCTTGAGAAGTAGATAATGCAACATAATTTTTATTTTTACTACACCTTGAGAGTAGAGACATTACCAAAAAGTGACATCCTCCATATGCGTTTTTCTTATCTAACCATCAAACACCAAAATCAGCATCAATATAACTAACTAATTAAAACTATTGTCCTCTAGGATAGAACAGTCCCAAGTTGGCTATATGTTTGAGGTATTTGAAAATTATTTTTACAATAAGAATATGAATCTCATTAGGATTTTATTGAAAATTATAAAAAATACATACACTAAACATAATATCTAGATGTCTATAGTCAATTATAAAATACTAGAAATCATAACCCTATAATTGGTTTGATCAACAAATTTTCCATTTTCATCAAGATCAAATTTTTAGGTGGTATTCATAGGAGTATCACTACATTTAGTTCTATCCAAATATAAAAATTTTAGAAGATATTTATTATATTTATTTTGATTCAAAATAAAACCTTCTTTATTTTGAAAGATTTTAAATCCAAGAAAGAATTTGAGTTCTCCCATTAATCTTATTTAAAACTCATTTTGCATAATTTTTGAAAAATAAACAAATAAATAATTTTTGAAGATCCAAAAATAATATCACCAAAAAAGATTTTAACTACCAAAACATATTTAGAAATTATTTTTATAAAAAAAGAAGTAGGATCAGCTATACCATTTTTAAAACCTTTATATATAAGAAAGGTGTTGAGCCTATAATACCAAGATCTTGGAGAATATTTTAAACCATATAAGGCGTTTGTTAACTTTAAAACATGATTTGGAAAGTGAGGGTTTGTGAATACATGGGGTTTTAAACAAAAAACATCCTCAACTCTATACCCATTATGAATAAACATTTAACTTCCACTTGATATAGTTTGAAATTTATATGAGCTTTATATGCTAACAAGATTCTAATGGCTTCAAGTCCAGAAACTAGGGAAAAGGTTTATTCATATTCAATTACTTATTCTTTTATATAACCTTGTCTAACTAATATTTCCTTATTTCTCACAGTGGTTCATGCTTCATCTTCTTTATTTCTAGACACCCATTTAGTGTCTATGGTTACAGTGTCTTTGGGTCTACTCATAATCTTCTTAACTTTATTTCTTTCAAACAGATTTAACTCTTCTTTAATATCCATCACCCAAAATTCATCATTGATTGCATCATTAATGTTTTTAGGTTCAAGATGTGAGAAGAAGGTTTTATGTTCAACCTGGTTCCTAAGAGAATCTCTAGTAGGTGTCCCTTTATCTGATTCTCCAACTATATAATCTATGGGAGGGTTATTAATAGTTTAAACAGATCTGGAAAATGGTGGACTAGTCACTTCAAGTTCATCTGTTGATTTAGGTCCACTATTATCAGAGTCTATAGATTTTCCAGAATTGTAGGATTTGAAAGATTACATAATAGTATCATTAGGGGGTCTAACATTTATGTAAAGATTGGAAAAATCATCTTCAATAGTTTGATGAGTTGTTTTAGGTTCATGATGATCTATTTCATAAAATTTAACATGTACTGATTCTTCCACACATTTGGTTCTATTATTGAAAACTCTCTTATATTTAATAGCAGTTGAGTAACCTATGAAAATACCTACATCACTTTTGGATGCTTATTTTTCAAGATTTTCCTTTGTGTTAAGAATATATACTTTGCAACCAAATACTTTTAAGTAACTATCTTTGTGTTTTCTATTGTTCCACAACTCATATGGAGTTTTCTTAAGAATTGGTTTGATTAAGACTTTGTTAATTATGTTACAAGTTATATATAGTGATTCATCCCAAAACTAAACAGGTAAGTCATAATCATTATGCATTATCAGGGATAGTCCATGTAAATTTCTATTTCTTCTTTCAATAACTCCATTTATCTGGGGTATCCTGGGAGCATAGAAGTTATGACTTTTGACATTTTTTGAGAAAAAATTCAAAATCTTGATTTGCATACTCTCAGAAATGGTAACTTTTTACAGATTTAATTGTAATACCATATAGGTTTTCTAATATTCTAGCATACATGGTAAATTAAGAAAAAACTTCACTCTTGCGATCTGAAAATAAGGACCAAGTATACCTAGAGAAGTCATCAACAATAACATAGAGATAGTGCTTCACATTATGACCTGAAACCCTAGATGGTTCAAACAAGTCCATGTGAACCAACTGAAGAGGATGAGAAGTTGAAAATTATTTCTTTGGTTTAACATATATTTTGTGATGTTTTCCCTTTTTACAAGGATTGCATACATTATTGTTTGGAAATTATAGTTTGGGTAGATCCTTGACTAAACCATTTCTAGTGGGATTTCTATGTGAGTGTATGTTATAATTTCCTAGTATCCTATTCTAGATCCAATACCCCTTGTGAAACGAACTAATGTAATAAACATTTTGAGAAATAAATCCATGTTTACAACATAAACATTTTAGTTTATAAAACTAGTAAATAATAACTCATTTTTCGAATAAAAAACATTGAAATAATAATTTTAAAATTTAACATGAGATTCATCATCACATAACTATGATATTCTATGAAAATGTATTTTAAACCATCAACAAAAAGAAATTTATAAATTAAAACTGAATTGGAGTTACCAATTTGTCCTAGGAAAATTATTTTTCCTTTTGAATTATCACCAAAGGTGACATTCCTGCCGACAATTTTAACAAGATTATTGAAGCTCAAGTAGTAAACTATCACGTGTCTTTAACATTCACTATCCATGTAACCTAAAATATTATAGGATATCTTCACGCATGATTCTTATAAAGACAAATTAAATAAGAAAATATTTTGGTACCCATACTTTCTTAGGTCCAGTACCATTAGTTATAAAGTCCTTGGGAGCCCACATTTGTTTCATGGGTTTTCTATAAATAGTTTTCAAGGATTTGGAAATATAAAATTTATTTGGTGTAAAAGAAAATAAAGTAGTGAAATATTGTCCATTGTTGGAACTAAAAGAAAATTTATCATTTTTAGGAACAAAAACTGATTTTCCATATTATGTTACAAAATTCCTGTGTCCAGGTTGGTATCCAATACCAGTAGTATATTTTGGTGCAACATGTTTTTAAATCATTTGTGTGAGAGTATTCTTTCCATTGGTAAACTTTTCTAAGTCCTTTTTGAATTTCTCATTAGACAGTTTGATTTCATTGTTTTCTTTAAGCAATTGAGCATTATTTTATTCCACCATAGTAAGATTGGATTTAATATTAGTGGTAAGAGCATGTTGTTTCATTAAAACATTATATTAAACTTTTAACTCATTACATGTATCCTCAAGAATGTTTCAGTTCTCAAACATTTCTTCATTAGTCATGTTTTAAGAATTAGATTCATCTCCAGAATAATATAAATTATTTACAAGAGATTTCATTGTTACCTCAGAAGTGTTTTCCATAAAACACATATTGGAGTTATTTTCCATCTCATCATGTGAGGATTCTATCTCACTGGAGATATCGTCCTAAGCACACCATGTTGCCTTCACTGCCTTTTTTATCTTCTTTCCTTATCCTCATATTGTTTAGTACTTTAATTTTGGACAGTAATCCTTTACTCATCCTATTCTCTTAAAATCATAACAAACAATTTCATTTGAGTTATCACCACTCTTACAGTCCTTTTTCCAATTTCCCTTATTTTCATACTTTCCTTTATAGTTGTAATTTCTGAAAAACTTGTTCTTCATATATAATTTTTTGAATCTTCTGGATATATGAGCCATTTAATCATCAATGTTAGGTGATGATTCTTCATTACATGAACTGTCAAAATGAGTTTGTTACTTCTCATTTTCATTGTGATTAGAAGTAGTTGTTTTGAAAACCACTAACATTTTCATTGGTTCATCATCCTCTAAATTTTGAGCTTTAATTATTCCTTATACATCATTGGATTTCATGTCATCTCCTTTACTTTCAACATACTTTTGAGTCAATTTTATTTACTTATAACTTTTCCATTCTTTTCTGTTTTGAAAATCACAAACACTCTATCTCAAGGAAAATTTTATTTCCCCTATGATTTATCTTATTAAGGAAAAATTTCCTTCCCCAAGGAAAATTTCCCCTTACCGTTGTTTTCATTGTTTATGTTATAGTTTCTCTATTTATAAATCCTATTATTTCTAACGTTCAAAAATTGGTTTCACATAAAAAATCTTAGAATTCTATAAAATCTTAGATATAAGGTATTCTGAAATTCAGATTCTGAATTCTCTGAAATTTAGATTCCCAATTCTCTGAAATTCAGATTCCAAATTATCTGAAATTCATATTCCAAATTCTCTAAAATTAAAGTTTAAAATTCTTTGAAATTTAGATTCTGTATTCATTAAAATTCAGAATCTAAATTCTATGATATTTTGGTTCTGAAATCTATGAAATTCTGGTTCCAAATTCCCTTGAATTCTGTTTCTAAATTCCTCAGAATTCAGACTTTGAATTCCTCAAAATTTGGACTCTGAATTCCTCATAATTATGACTCATAATTCCTCATAATTCTGACACCATATTCCTCAGAATTCAGACTCTGAATTCCTCATAATACATATTTTTAATTCGTCATAATTTAGACTCTGAAATCTATAGAATTCAGTTTCTGAATTCTTTGTACAACAGAATTCGATTATTTATGATTTATAGTCTCCAAGTGTTTATTTATATAGACTTCGAACTTTATTTTTCCTTAGATTCTGGAAAATTGAATTTGGTTAAGAAACCATAATTTACATACCCCTGTTATAGTTATGAAATGATGTCGTCCAATCTATTTCTAATTAACCGTTGTTTGAGTGACACGTGTACAGGTCCCTCTGAGATTCAAGAAAAAATATGACCATTAGAGGAGGGAGCCAATATTTAGGAAAATTCCTATAAATAGGAGTTCATTTGAATGATCTCATTATTGATCCATCAATCTAGAGATTACATGTTGCTGTAGTGATTTCCAGAGAGACATATTCTCATGCCTTGTGCATACTGAACATCTTGTTCAGTTTTCTTTGTGTGCCTCCAATTGTTGACGTGTAGAATCGAGGACTTCTGAGGATAAGAAGATAGAGGTACTGACAACCTTAAATTTCAAGGACTTCTGGGTTCAAGAAGGTAGAGGTTCAAACTACCTTAATGTTCGAGGGCTTGTGGCGATAACAAGAATGATTTCGATTTTCTAATCGAGGGCTTACCCTAGTGTGGGTAATACTGGATTTCATGAATGTATAAATCAAGGGACCTTAATGAAAAGTTTTTGGATACCCTACTCATTGGGTTAAAATATTTCCTACTTGTTACTTGTTTTGTTTCAAGTTTATTTTCCGTTGTATTTTGATAAAGGAAGAATGTATAACCTTCTTATACTATCTTATTGTTTTGTATTCTCTGATAAGTAAGATTCCATATGATTTAAGGTAGAATATTTTTCTTGTAAACATTTATTAAGTTTCATTTCCGAAACTATATTTCTGGAACCTAGAATGTTAGTTGAACTAAGAGGTCTTGTGAATTTACATTGTTTAACTTTGTTAAAAATAGTTTTCCTTAAGGTTAAAAATGAATGTTTTTAAACATACAATCCAACCCCATCTTGTAATTGAGCATCTACATTCATATTTCTATCCTAAAATTGGTATCAGAGGAGGTTTTTGAAATTATTATATTCACATATATGTTTTCTTGATCAAGTTTTCATTGTTCTAAATATTTTCATTTTTAGGATTTTTATCCTTGTTTACAAAATTTTACTATTAACAAGTTTCTGTGGAAAGATCTTTTCTTTTAGATGATAGGAATGAATGTTGGCTCTATTGGAAATATTAATCATAATAGACCACCTATATTTGATGGGAATGATTATGAATATTGGATAGATCGTATGAAGACTTTTGTTATTAATATTGGAGTGGAAAAATTTGTTATGCTTACTAGAGATTACAAGATTCCTCATAAGTAAGTCATAAATTTTACTAATCAAGAAAAATCAAAATATCAATGAAACTACAAGGTACACAATACTTTGTTGTGTTCTATAACCAGGAATATATATATCTAGATTTCTTCTTATGAAGCTAAAAATTTTATTTGGATGAAATTGGAGGTTACTCATTTTGGTACATCCAATGTTATAGAAACTAGAAGAGATATGCTTATAGTAGAATATCGTGGATTCCTATTTCCTTATGGAGAACCAGTGTGCATAGTACAACAAAGGTTTATGAATATTGTTAACAGTTTACAATCCATGGGTGAGAAAGGTTTAGATGATGAGGCACTTGTGGACAAGATTATAGATATCATTCCTAATGAGTGGGAATCTAAGAGATCAACTATTGATGAGAATAGGAAAGTATCTCAAATTACTCTTGATTCACTTTTTGGAACTCTTCTTCAACATGAGACAAGAATGAAAAGAGATGCAGATTTAAATAAAAAGAAGAATCGAGATGTTAATGTAGCCTTTACTACTACTAAATTCAGGACTCATGAAAGGGGTAGAAGATCTAAGTCAAATAATTTCACTGTTTTATCTGAATCAAGTGAACGTGAACATTATGATAATGAGCTATCTAATCTTGCTTGAAGGATGAACAAGATTGTTGGAAAGAAATACTTTCAGTATTGGTTTAAGAAGAAAGAATGAAAGGACAAGAAAGACTGAAAAGTCACATGTTATGAATGAAAAAGAGAGGGGAATTTGAGGACAAATTGTTCTACGGTTAAGAGAAAAGATAGAAAGGAAAAGCATTCCGAGAGAAATAGAAAAAAGTATTAAAAATCTAAAGTAAAAAAGGTTTTTAAAACTAATGACAACTGGAGTTCTAGTGGTGGTGATTATTTTGATGAATCCTTAGAGTATGAATCTTCTGGTCAGAAGAATCATTGTTTAATTTCCAAGATACCAATTGAAAATCATTGTCTAATGGGCAAGGTACACAATGCTTAATCTATAAACAATGTATCCTTGAATTCTAGTAATAGTGTTAATAAATATTATGAATCTTTGGATGAATAATATTCTTCTGATGAAGATAATACATTACCTACTTATGAAGAAGTATATAGGTTTTCTATGATTCTTGTGAATGAAAATTATAATGTCAAGAAAAATCATGATAAGGAAATTTATAGAATTTCAATTCTTACTAAAGAATATATTTGTACAGATCTTGACAAAAAAATTATTATTTTGAAATTATTTCAAAAATACTTGAAGAAGTTAATTATTGGAGGATAAACTTTCTAAGGATATTGAAAAAGTAATTTCTAAGAAAAAAAATTTAGAGACTAACTATAGTGTTAAAACTAATGTTTTTGAGTATAAAAAATTAGTTATTAGACTAAAGTTAGATATATTTTCCATGAGGAAGTGGTTTTAAAACTTTTCCTTTGGTAAGGAAAACATTGATATGATGTATTCTCAAACTCAACCTCTAAGGAATAATTATGGATTTGGTTATACTTATTCTAAACCAATTTTTAAATAACTATTTTGTTTCTCAAAGTGCTCCATTCTACACTAAATTTTAGTTTTGTGGAAATTGGGAAATAAAATGTTCTTTAAACAAAACATAGTATTTAGGTTTTCATAAAGCTTATTTTTCTATGAAAATGTGGATACCTAAAATTTTGTTTTTTGATGTTTCTAGATCCAAGAAAGTTTTGGTTCTAAAATCCCAACCCTCTTATTTTCTGGAAAATAAAGATAGTACCAACAAAAATACATGGTATATGGAGAGTAGATGTTCCCGACATATTAATGGTAAAAAAAACTTCTTTGAATGGATTATCAAGATGAAAGGATAAAAAGTAACTTTTAGAGATAATGCAAAGGGAGAAATTGTTGGTATAGGTAACATTGTTATTCATGGAAAAACTTCGATTTCAAATGTTTTATTTATTAAGGGTCTTAAGAAAAACCTCATTATCATAAGTCAATTACATGATGAAGGTTACCTTGTGAATTTTTTGAATGAAAAGTGTTTAGTACAAAATTCCAAGGAATAGTTTATTACTTCTACCAAAAAGTAAGAGAATGTATACACACTAATCTTAGAAGACCTTAGGAGCCAAGACCTACCTTGTATTAGTGAAATGGAAGATCATTCTTGGTTATGACATAGATGGTTAAGACACTGTAACCGTAGGAACTTATGTAAACTCTCTATGAAAAGACTAGTTAAGGATCTAATAGAGCTTAGATTTGATTCTTCAAAAGTTTTTTTATCCTTGTAAATATGTTAAGAAACATAAATCGAGTTTTAAATTAGTCATTGATGTCTAAATTACTGATGCATTACAGTTGGTACATATGGATCTTTTTGGTCCAACACAAACTGAAAGCATTGGGGGAAAATATTATGTATTTGTCTTAGTTGATGATTACACTAGATTTACATGGGTCTATCATCTAGAAAAGAAATATGAAGCCATTTCTTATTTCAAAATTTTTTGGAGCCCAAGGTAAAAATGGGAAAAACCATCCATTGATAACTATTCATAGCAATCATGGAGAAGAATTTCAAAATTCGGATTTTGAAACTTTTTGTAGTAGAAAAGGAATTACTCATAACTTCTCAACACCAAGAACTACTCAACAAAATGGTGTGGTTGAAAGAAGAAACCGAATTATTGAAGAGATAACAAGAACCATATTGGGTGAATATTTTATAGCTAAACACTTTTGGGTTGAAGCTATTAGTACTTCTTGTTATACTATAAATCATGTTTTGATTAGACCTTTTCCTAACAAAACCCCTTATGAGTTATGGAATGGTAGAAAACCTAGACTTTCCTACTTCAAGGTATTTGGTTGAAAAGTATTCATTCTGAATACTAAAGATAATTTACATAAATTTGCACCCAAATCAGATGATGTAATTTTCTTAGGATACTCCACAACTTCTAAGGCTTATAGATTTTTTAATAAAAATACTTTTATTGTTGAAGAAACAATACATGTTAAATTTGATGAAAAATAATCCTTTTGTTTTTAAACACCCTCAACCTACATCTTGTGATGTGTTTTCAAAAACTGATTATCAAACCTTGATAGGAGATCCTTATGATAAAGAAAAATTTCAAGAAAATGTTTCTAATACATTTAACCTAGAAGATTTACTACCATATGTTGATGAACAGGTTTTACAAAACCCAAATCAGTTTTTGCATAAGAATAATCCTTGTGATAGTATCATTGGTGATGTAAATCAACCTATAAGGACTAGACGTTCCTTAAGAAATAAAGTAGAACATCTTGCATTCCATTCGCAATTAGAACCTAAAATCACTGATGAAGCTTTAGGTGGTGATTATTGGACAAAAACTATGCAAGATGAGATAAATGAATTGGAAAGGAATAATGTTTGGACATTGGTTGAAAGACCCAAGGAAACTTCTATTATTGGTGTAAAATGGGTCTTTAGAAATAAGTGTGATGAAAATGGAATCTTAGTAAGAAATAAATCTAGATTAGTTGCTAAAGGCTATAATCAACAAGAAGGAATAGATTATGAAGAAACCTATGCTCTAGTATCTAGAATTGAATCTATCCATATTCTACTTGACTTTGAAACATTCTTTAATTTCAGACTTTTTCAAATGGATGTTAAATGTTCTTTCCTTAAATATATGTTCAGTATGATGTTTTGTTTGAACAACCTCCTGGTTTTGAAGATAAAAAACATCCTGAACATGTTTTCAAACATACAAAAACTTTATATAGACTTAAACAAGACCCTATATCCTGGTATGATAGACTTACCATATTTTGGTTACAAAACAATTACATTAAGGGAAATACTGAACCAACCTTTTTATAAAAAAAGATAAGAAAAATGTTTTTATTATTCAAATTTATGTTGATTACATTATCTTTGGTTCAACTCAGCAATCTTTAACTGATTCGTTTGAAAATCTAATGAAATCTAAGTTTGTAATGAGTATGATGGGTGAGTTAACCTTTTTTATGGTTTTCAAAGTTCTCAAAAACCAGAAGAATTTTATATATCTCAACATAAGTATATTAAATATCATCTTAAAAAGTATGGATATGACAACACTAAGAGTATAAGTACTCCCATTTGTATCTCAAATTCCTTTGATCTTGATGAAGCTGGGAAACCGGTAGATCCAACATCATTTAGAGGTATGATAGGAAGTCTACTATACTTGACAGCTAGTCATCCAGACTTAGTGTTTTCAGTATTCTTATGTGAAAGACATAAATCCAATACTAAGGAATCTCATTTAAAGGCATGAAAAAGGATCTTTCGCTACTTAAAGGGAACCATGGATTTTGGACTCTTTTATACTTATGGAAATGATTTTGTTTTAAAAAGTTTTTCGGATGATGAATTCGGGGGATTTAGAAATGATAGAAAAATTATATCTGTAACTTTTCATTTCTTAGGAGATTAATTAGTTTCTTGGTCATGAAAAAAACAATGCTTAGTATCACTTTGCACTGCTGAAGATGAATATGTAACTGTTGGAAGTTGTTGTGATCAAGTGTTATGGATGAAACAAACACTCACAGACTATGATATGAGTTTTACCAATACACAAATATTGTGTGATAATACTAGTCAAACCCTGCACATCACTTTAATGGAAAACACATATATATCAGGAATCACTTTATTAGGGATCAAACACTAAAAGGAGATATCATTCTTCAATTTATAGGAATACAAGACCAACATGCCGATATTTTTACAAAATCATTACCCTATGATAGATTTGAATTCATTTAACAAATGTTACGAATGATAACCATAAGTTAATATTTTGTGTTAACTTCTTGTTAAAACTTATCTCCTAATATAAAGAAACTCATTTTCATAGGGGAGTACATTTTCTTGTTAGTCAATTTTTTTTCGTAGTCATATTTTTATTAGTCAAAATTTATCATAGAAAAATTTTTCATAGTCAAAATTTCTCGTAGTCAAAATTTTTCATAGTGAAATTTTCGTAATCAAATTTTCGTATTCAAATTTTCTTAATCAAATTTTTTCTTTAAATTTTTTATTTTAATTTTTCTAGAATCTAAAGTTCTTCAGGAAGAATTTTCCTCATTATGGATAATTTCCCTAATAAATCAAAAAACTATGTTTTCCTTCTTAAATTTTTGTAATAATCTTCTAGTATATTTGTATTTTTATCTTCTTTAACAAAACCTTTTCAGATTCAAAATTTTTCTTAAATTTGAATGTTTATCATAAAAACCTCAAAAAATTAGAACCTATCAAAATCCTTCTTCGATTAACATCTCAACTGTTAGATCTGATTAGAAGTATTTCAACAATTGGATCAAGTAAAAAAGCTAAACTGATGCCTTGATCGTCTATATAAGGACCCCAATGGTTTTCCCAAATCAGTCTTCAAGCTCTGGCGTGGTGAATCCCTACGACTCTACTTAAGGCCGTTCCAAATTTTCAAGGTTTTCTTACTTCCAAATTTCTATTTAAGAATCACCTCAGAAATAAATTTTGACTATAAAGAAATTTTTTGAATGGAAGATATACTAAGAAAGGTTGGTCAATCGAAAATTTTATTCTAAGTGTGACTCTTTCATTTCAAATAATATAATGCTAAAATGCTATGAGAGCCTATGTGTCTCAAAATCGAAAGCACAAGATCCATTCAATCTGGAGATGTTGGTTGAATTTTATGAGACAACATGTTTTTTCAATGAAGAAGGTAGAGATAAATTTTATTTCAAGAGCAATGAGAAGACTTATTCTCTTTCTTACAGTAAGGCATAAAGTTTAATCAGAAGTCCATATGAAGGAGAAGTAGAATTTTGTACTCACAAATTACCGGATGCTTCAGGATCTTTTGATAAGGGGAAGGATCTAGCTTGTCTTGGTTTAAAAGGAGTGAAGACTCTAAATATAGTTTGTTTATCTTTAGACCTTCAGATTCTTGAGTTATTGGTTCATGGTTTAGTCATTCTGAGAAAAAGGGATAAAGTAAACCTAAAGAAAAGTGATATTTATAGTCTGGACTTCTTGGTGAACCAAAATAAGATAAACCTAGTAAAGTATATCTTGTTTATTATTGATAATATCAAGAATGGAAATATGAAGTCTCTAATTGTCATGTATCCAGCTATACTCTCAAAAAATATTGTTCTTTGCCTTTAGTCATTCAAAATTCCTTGCAGTTTTAAGCCAAGGAATTTCAAAGTAATGTCATTGGGTGATGATACTCTAAAGAGGATGAAGGTAGGTTTTAATAGTCAATCCATAGATTTCTATGACTTTTCAAACGCCAAAATCGAATCTCTTTCAATGAAACTAGAAGTGGCTGAGACTTCCAAGAAGGGTGGAAGGAAGAGTAAGGCAAAAGAACTGGAAAAGAAAGGAAAAAATCATGTGGCTAAGGAAACTTAGTCAGCACCACTGAAGACAAATATATAAAAATATTATCATGATGAATTAGTGTCTATGTGAAGTGAAGACAAGAAAAATAAGAAGGAAGGGCCACCTATGTTTGGCTTGGACCCTACTAAGGAAAATGCATTAAAGATAAAGGCTACTGAAGATCTTGAGAAGCAACATAAAGAGAAGAAGTAGGGGAAGAAGTTATGTGAAACTAAAATTGTACGATCACTTCTCAAGGATGGTGAGAAAGCATATAAACAAATCCCAGTGCCAGAATCATTTTTTTTAGAATCACTTCCTGAGTCTCCAAGAAAGAAGGTTTTGATTCCGGATCCAAAACAAGAAGAAGAAATTGTTCAAGAAGAGGAAGATGAAATATAAGAATAAGAAGAAGAAGAAGAAGAAGAAGGGGATGACACTGATGATGTCATAAAAAAAGTTGAAGATTACCATGCGAAGGAAATTCCTTCAGTAAAATTATCAATCCATACTTCTCAAGAAAAATTCTCAAAACATGCTACTCCATGGAATGAAGGGAAGGGTCAGGAATAAAAAAACAAACCTTTTGAAGAAGAAATCAGTAATCATGATTTCGTTCATCTGGAAGATCAAGTGGTTGATGATGAGATAGAGGAAGTTGAATAAGATAAATTTTTTTAGTTATCCGATAGTGAGCATGAATCACCAAAATCAATAGATATCATTCAGAGAGACGATAAGGGAAATCAGGTGTTGGTCCATACACTTAAAAAATATATAGTGAAAAAGAAAGTTGTTGTAAGTTTTTCAAAGAGGAAAGCTGATGAGTTAGGAAAATAATCCTCACCAACCAAACTTTATGGTTCAGAATCATCCTCTCTTGGACATGAATTTGTGATACAATCTTTGAAAAATATGGTTGGTACTATTCCTTTATTTCCATGTTTATATTCAAGGTTTTGGTTGATTCAACATTCGTTCAATTAAAAAACAGATTCAGTCTCAATGCTTATGGTTATGTTTTCAGACTTGAGGCAGATTTCAAATCCTTTCTAATTGGTTATGAAGCTCACAAAAGGTCATGAAAAAAGATTACAAGATGGTCAAGGAAGTCTGTCAAAGACCTAAGAGTTTTTTTGAATTTCAAGTTAATGTCAAAAATGCATTTGACACTGAAGATGACAAGCTTAATGATATTTCTAAGAGATTTGAGGAAAAGAAAGCTCTTGAACGTAATACTTGGAAGCATGAATTTAAAGATCTGAATTGGAATCTTAATTTTGTGTCCATGAATAGAAGAGGGAAAGAGATCTCATAATAGAATTTGAAGAGAATCTAGTTAAGAAAGAATAAGTATTGAATGCCAAAAGAAAATGTCTTAAGGATTAGAAAGAAAATATTAGAGCCCTGGAAAAGAAAATAAAAGATCAGGATCGGCTGCTTAAGTATATAGAAGAAGATCACAAGGATCTTAAGAAGCTGAAAACCATTACCAAGAAACTGATGCCTAAGGAGAAAGAAAGATAATGTTTCCAATTTCTATGTTTTGTTGAGTTTTTTCTGCGTATAAATTTTTTCAATCATAATATAATTTTGGTTCTTCTTTATATTTATTGGTTTCTTAGTAATAATTTTCAGGTACCATCCATTTTTTCCATTCCCTCTATTCCTTTTTGAAAATCACAAAGGGGGAGAAAGTAATGATAAAAAGAATACCAAGATGGAAGATATTTCCCTAAGGGGGAGTTCATCTAAGGGTAAGTTCTAATCAATAAACATTTTTATATGCAAGATAATGTAAAATATCATCCAGGAAATCAAGAATAAGATCCTTAGTGATTCAAAGACTAAGGTTTTGTTAGTCGTATTCACTTTGATCCATAAGTAAAGGGAGATACGTTTTTCTTTTCATGTCCATAAAAATTATATGTCATTATATTCTTTTTAGTAAGGATGTTTGTGCTTTCCAAAAAGGGAGAGATTGTTGTGTTAATAATATTTACTTAGGAATTTTCCATTCCTTTATGTTTTTAAAATCACAAACACTCTATCTCAAGGAATATTTTACTTCCCCTAAGATTTATCATAATAAGGATAATTTTCCTTCCCCAAGGAAATTTTCTCCTTACCTTTTTTTTCATTATTCATGTTATAGTTTCTCTATTTCTTAATCCTTTAACTTATAAAGTGTAAAAATTAGTTTCACATCTAAAATCTTAGAATTATATAAAATCATAGATATAGAATATTCTGAAATTCAGATACTGATTTCTTTGAAATTCATATTCTGAATTCTCTGAAATTCGGATTCTTAATTCTTTGAAATTCAGATTCCGAATCTTCTAAAATTCAGATTCCGAATTCTCTAAAATTCAGGTTCTGAATTCCTTGAAATTTTGGTTCTGAATTCCCTAGAATTCTGATTCCGAATTCCTCAAGATTCTGACTCTTAATTCTTCAGAATTTGGACTCTGAATTCTTCATAATTCAGACACCGAATTCCTCAGAATTATGACACTGAATTCCTTAGAATTCATAATCCTAATTCCTACTAATTCAGACTCCAAATTCTTTAGAATTCATACTCCTAATTCTTCAGAATTAAGACTCTGAATTCCTCATAATTAAGACTCTGAATTTCTCAAAATTAAGACTCCGAATTTCTCAGAATTCACACTTCTAATTCCTCAAAATTCAGACTCTGAATTCCCCAGAATTAAGACTCTCAATTCTTAAAAATTCAGACTTCGAATTCCTTAGAATTCAGTCTCTGAATTCCATAGAATTCAGACTTTGAAATTTATAGAATTCATGTTCCAAATTCCTTGAAAAATAGAATCCAAATATTTAGGATTTATAGTCTTTAAGTGTTTATTTACTTACACTCTAAAATTTATTTTTCCTTAGATTCCAAAAAATTGAATTTAGTTAAGAAACCTTATTTTACTTACCCCTGTTATAATTATGAAATGATGTCATGCAATCTATTACTAATTAACCGTTGTTTGAGTGACACGTGTATAGGTCCCTCTGAGATTCAAGGAAAAATATGACCATTGGAGGATGGAGCCGACCATTGGGAAAATGCCTAAAAATAGGATCTCATTTGAATGAGCTCATTACCAATCCATCAATCAAGAGATTATATACTGCTGAAGTTATTTATAGAGAGAGTGACTCAAATGCCTTGGGTGTGCATAACATCTTGTTCACCTTTCTTCGTGCGGCTCTAATTGTTGCTGTGTACAATCAAGGACTTATAGGGATAGGAAGAGAGAGGTTCCGACTACCATAAAGTTCAAGGACTTACATGGATAGAAAGATAGAGGTGCTGAGTACCTCAATGTTTGAGGGATTTCAGGGATAGAAAGACAAATTTCGATATTCCTATTAAGGGCTTACCCTGGTGTGGGTAAGAAAGACTTTATTAAAAGTATAAATCAAGGGACCTTTATCCAAGGTTTTTGGATACCCTACTCTTTGGGTTAAAATATTTCATACTTGTCACTTGTTTTATTTTAAGTTTATTTTCCGCTATATTTTGGTAAAGGAAGAAAGGATAACCTTCTTATAAATTATTATTCTTTTTTATACTCTATTAAGTAAGATTATATAAGATTTAAGGTAGAATGTTTTTCTTGTAAAATTTTATTATGTTTCACTTCCAGAACTATATTTATGAAACCTTGAAATTTTGTTGAACTAAGAGGTCTTATGAATTTAAATTGTTTATCTTTGTTAAACACAGTTTTCCTTAAGGTTAAAAATGAAAATTTTTAAACATACAATTCACCCCCGCTTGTAATTGAGCATCTACATTCATATTTCGATCCTACACATACTGTTATTAAAAGATTCTTTTATTGAAACTGTGGTTCTTCTCCACCTATCTGGTAGACATAATTCACATGAATTGTTCTTTGGCTATAAATTCCATTCCTTGAGAGATCCTAGTATTTAAAATTTCATTGAACTTGATATACATATCATAGATATGTTCATCAGGATTCATTTTGAAGTTATCATATTTAACAGTATATGTGTTAAGTCTCATTTCCTTAATATTAGTGGTTCTTTCATGTGAAACATCTACAGTATCCCAAATTTCATAGGTTATTTTACATGCAGAAATCTTATTTAATTATTCGTCTCTTAAAGAAAAATATTATGAATTCATAGTTTTGAAATTATTATTATAAGTAGTATTGGTTGGGTCATCCCATGTATTACGGGTAGTAGTAAGAGTCTTATATTCATCTACAATGTATTACCAAATTTCAAAACCCATAACTTCTAAATACATTTTCATCATAATTTTTCACTATGAATAATTAGTTCCATTGAAAAATGGAGGTCTGTTGATAACATCACCTTCCAATATATTATCCCTAATGAAAAATATAGAATAATTTTTTAAAGAGATAATATTTTTGAACTGATTGAAATTTAGAGATCTTTAAAACACAACTAAAATCCCAATTGAAAATAGTGAAAAAACAATAGTTTCAAAAACAATACTTTGAGACCAAATGTTGTTCGGAGTAGGACACTCAAGAGGGGGGGTGAATTGAGTTCATATAAAAATTTAGGTTTTGAAAATATATATTAAGAGTCCGCAATTTAAAAAAAATTATAGCTAGTTAACCTTATTAGAAGATTTATAAAATATTTAATTGTCTGAAAAAATTATAAAAGAGTGATTAGTTCTCAGTTAAAATACCTAAAAAATTTATCTTAATTTTTAAATTCCTTATATTATATGAAATTCAAATATAATCACTATCTAATATTAAATATTAGTGTGAAGTAAAGTTTTCTGATTTGAGTAATGAAAATAGATAAGAAAACTAAACTTGAATCAACATAGCAGATTTAAAAACAAGAGGTTCAGTCTCAAGAAGAGACCCAATCCTATCTACTTGGATATCACCTACCACCATGTAGTTTATATTAAAAAACATGATCCACACCCTAGATCAGGGTTCACAATTGCACACATGGTTGTTCAGGTAATCTTGACCTCTACCATAGTTTTACGTAGGAAACATAATTCAACCAAGTCACATATAGACATCATCAACAATTTTACATGTGTGTAAAATGGTTTAGAAAGATGAGTGAGTGAGGATATCTTGTATCCTCCATCTTAGATCAAGGGACAATGTGTGTTTGTGATACAGATACACACACTGCTTTAAAAGTAGTAAAATTATACACAATAGAGTGTAAATAATGAGAGTGTGTTTTAGAATGATCTAAGTGATGTTCTTGATGATTCTATAATTATTGGATGTAGAAGATGTGAAGCTCAAGTCAAATTCAAGAAAATAGGCACCAAAAAGGGAGTGTCATTGATGCTCTGAATTCTAGTTTCTGGTGAGATGATTATAGTTGATTATCTATTTTTATTTTTCACTATAAGGATTTACGTACTCTTTGGTTCAAATAAAATACTTTCTTGTTCATAGATAGTAGGATTTGTGTGTATATTTTCTCTCTTCTTGGTCTTTTGTATCACACCTAACTGTTTTAATCTACTTGCACACCACCAATTATTTAATCTTGGGTGTTTTTCTTTTGGCCGACTGGGAGCATGATCTCAATCATGTGTAAGTACCTCGTACATAGTACTTCCTACTGACAAGGGTAAAAAATATCATCAACCATATCAATATCATTAAATAACTCAAATATTACCATTAGTAATAATTTTTAATTTAAAATATAAATAAAAAATTGCTATGTCTGGAATGGTGTCGTAGGAGCAGTGACACAGGAGCGGTGAGTCATCCTTTTTTTCATGAATGGTGTCTTAAGACCGGTTTCTTGTTCTTTGCAAAAATTATGGACAAGTTTCATAAGAACCGTGTCTTAGACATTGGGAAAATCCTGGACTGGTGTCATAATAACGGTTTCTCAGACTTTGTTAAGATTTTGGGCTAGTGTCATATGAACGATGTCTCAGACTTTGCAAAATTCATGGACCAGTGTCATTGTAATGGTCTATCAAACTTTGCAAAAATTATGAAACGATGTCTAGTCCATGTTAGAAGTGTCTCTTCCATTGTGAATATTATCGACCAGTAGATCGACAAATCAATTCCTCACACTTCACCAAAATTCCGACTGAGCGGTGTTACTACAACATTGACTTTTACTTTGCCGATTTTCTGACTGAACATTGAGACCAATGACTGTGAGTCCACTGACTGGTGACTCGTACTTATTCAAATATTCACAATCTGTATTATGAAATAACACATGAAATAATATATTAAAAATTTACATAAACTTAATGAATCATAATGATAAAATATTAAACATGATTTATGAGCATTAAAACTAGAGGTTTCCAAAAATATCCCGCTTTTTGATGATAAAAAAACATGAAATTTACAAGACATAAATAATGATCACACTTTTCTTAACATATCAGAAATATTATTTTTAAATAAAGACAAAAATAGATATTAATTGAATTCAACATAGAAAGAATAACATCAAAGAAACCTAGTATGAAATATCAAATCTCATACTCATATGTTAAAATCAGAGCTTCATAAGAGTGTTAGGTGTCTTAAATTCCATCATTAAGTTCTCAAACGTTTTGAATTATCAAAAAGAAAACATGAGAATTAAAATTATGTATAATCACAAAACGTTGTGAATGAAAGAGTGACCACATTTCATCAAGTGTATCATGACAGTAAAATTTAAAAAAGTACATCAAAGCCCTATCAAAAATCATCCAATCACAATGTCTCAGAGTACAACTCCCCTTTAACCTTGTGAGAGATATCAGATGTAGAAGTAGTAGTTACAGAAGTGGTAGGCATGGAGGGGACATAACTAGTAGAGTGTGAAGGTAGTGGCATTCCGTAAACAATAAAGGGTGAAAGGCCTGGTCTGGAGGAAGACTAAGGTAAAGGATGATCAGTAATGACTTTTATGATCTAACTTAGTGACTGAGAAGGGGTTATCGATAGAGGTGAGAAATAAGTAGATGTATAAGGAATCAAGCCAGGTCTCAAAGGGGAAGCAGTTGAAGCAATGATTGCTGTTCTATGGTGATATAGACTAGGCTTCAATAGATTGATAAATTTTATGATGACTTCACCACCATACTCCATAGCTTTCGAAAAACAAACCTCGTTCTCCCAGAAGTTCTTAGATGATTACTGTGATTTTGAATATTACAAACAAATTCCTAATTAGAACCTCCAATTGTATATTGAAGCTTTTCTGTAATCACGGATCTGATCAAGATGTGGTAGCTGAGGTAAAGGTAATAAGCCTTTTAAGAACTGTCTCTAATGAGCCTTTATATTCATCTTTCAGTTGATTGATTATATCCATAATACTACACATTTCTATGGAAAATTTGGTTTGTGCCTGAAAACTTCTTCAACCACAAATTAGGTTTAATCTAAGATACAATCTTTTCTAAGAGCATGTCATCATCACCCTCACTTAGACTAGAAACCGAAGAAGGAGTAGGAGCATCTTGAAAGTCCCTCTAAATTTTCTAAACCAATGATTTAAGGACTTCAAATCATCAATTAGTTATTTGTTTTCAATCCCTGCCTTTTTTATATCATGAAGCATCTTTGGTTCAGTTTTCTATATTAACTTCTGTAGATGCATTCCTGCACCCCTTTAACTATGGTTGGTCACAGGAGTAGGCTGGGACGTCAAAATATTTCTGAAACCAGATAAAAACTTCTCACCAATGGATTTTAAATATTCACGACTCACATAGTTTGGGGATGTTTGAGAAGGATGAAGAATATGTACTAGCTCTTGAATAAAAATCACTTCTTTAGAAATGATAGGTTTGAGTTGAAAAATTGTTGAAAGATCCATTTCCTTAACTGAGGATCTCTGAGAGACACAAACATCAAAATAGATTTCATACTTGTACTAATCATCAACTAAACTTGGATCAAGAGGATTTGTAACATCAATTTTCTCTATATTTGGGGTTTTCTCCCCCTCATCAGATGATTACCTTGGGGAATTAATTGATTCCATCACCTGGAATCTTTTGACATCATCCACTATCTTTTGATACATTTTAGTCTCAGTTACAATTTCTTTTAATTGAACATCCGGTTCAACAGTTTTTCTAGTAGGTAAAGAGTCTACTCTTTCTATGAATTTATCATGATTGGAGCATTACCCTCAATAGGATCTTTTTTTACTTATCCTTTTATCTTCTATTATATTATTCAGCTTCATCTATAGTGGATTATAAAGGAAATGGATTTAAATGCTCTTATCTCGCCCATTCCTTCGGTGCTCTCAGACGGTGTGCCTGGATCTATTCCATATAATGTTTGTGTTGCTCTCCCTCCCCTACCTTCATTCATGAATTCACTTTTGCAACCTCCCCCTAGGAAAGTTCTAGCTCTAGATCCCTCATCATTGGTCCCGTTGCCTGATTCTTCCTTCACAAAGAAGGGATGCCCTGTGCTTGTGGTCCCGATGTATTCTTTCGAGGGGAAAACCAAGGATATACGATGGAATTTGATAGTGTATTTTGGTTCGGATAATCCCCCCTTTTGGTTTTCCAGGACTGCATCCAAATATGGGGCTTCGATCTCCTGGATAAAGTGTCTATCTTGGATCAGAAGGCCTTCTGTATCATTATTGCATCAAGGGATGATTTTGTTAAATATTGGAGTATAAGCTCTTAGTTTATGGTACGTTGGAGGTTTTCCTATTCTCGATGGTCAATGGAAGCTCATTTTGGTAAAGAATGCCACATGGAGGTGGTCTGGATCTTGCTTCCAGGGATCCCTCTTCCCCTTATGAATGAATCCTTTCATAGGGTGATTGGGGATTTATTGGGATATTTTTTGTGCGTGGATGACCAGACAAGTCACATAGCATAGACTTCTGTTGCGTGAATCTGCGTAGAGTTTTGTATTTCTCATCCGCTTCAGAGACACCTGGTGATTCAGATCGAAGGGATGGTATACCATTTTCAACATCTAATATACCATACTATTCCCATGTTTTTCTCATTTTTCCACATTTCAGGACACATGTTGCAGGTTTTCCAAAAATATCGACTAGGGGCCTCTAGCTGTAGGGATTTATCAAGGCCTTATACAAGGTTTTCTAGCTCGTGCTGCTCTTCAGGACCGTAGGGATGTGACAAGGGTAAAGGTGTGGATTCCCCTGGGCTAGAATCGATGTCATCCTCGTCCTCGAAATATTTTAGTCTTGAAGCCACAGAGTCTCTTAGCCGTGACCTGATTCTCTTCAAAAAAGTTATGGGTGGGGATCCGTCTCTTCAAATCTGTGATAGGGGCCATCCCTCTATTGGGGTGCTGATGAACACTGCATCCCATCTATATTATAATTCTTATGATCCTTGGGTTCTGTCCCATATTTTCATTTTGGATATTCTTCTGATAGATTCGGGCTTCGATGACATTGAATCGGCGATGCGTACTTCACTTAGAAAGCTCTCTCTTCAACCAGTAGTGTCTCCCCCTGTGGTCTCCTATTACGAAAATGAATTTCTATCCTCCAAAATCACCTCAAGTGTAGACTAGGGTTGATAAGAGAAAGGTGATCAATCAGTGATTTGGATCTCTAGAGAAATTATTCAAGGTGATGTACAATGTCTTGCGCTCTACTGTGTTAGTTTGTTCGAAGGTGCAGAGTAGTAGCCGCACCCGGTCTCAATCCAGAATTGGAGTGGCTGTCTCCCCAGCTTTGTCTCCTCTTGTCACGGTCCAGGAGTCTGGGGACAAATCCAGATGATCCTGTTTCAATGTTTAGAATCCTTATATTGAATGCTCGTGGTCTTGGGTCTTGGGAGAAATCGGATTTCATATTCATTGAACTCTGTAACAATTCAGGGTCTATGGTTGTGATTCTCGAACCTAAGAAGGTGTACTATATGATGAAGGGATGTGATTAAAGGCTGAAAGTGTGTGGTTTCATGCACCAGGATTCCTTAAACTCTCAAATATGGTTTTTATGCAAGGAACACATCACGACTGATATGCATAGTGTGTCAGATTAGTTTATGGAAAAAAATTTATGTTGGGTCTCATTCATTTATCTTTTGCATCATCTATGCAAAGTGAAATGCTCTAGATAGAGAGATGATGTGGAGGTATTTGTATGGTCTCATCTCAGATACTATTCCTTATATTGTTGGGGGATATTTTAACACCATTGCAAGATCAAAGGAGAAACAGGGGTGGCCCTTTTCCTAGGAATTCCAGCCAAGATTTTGTCTCATTCATGAAAATATGTGGCCTTTTGGATGTGGGGTACAATGGAGATTACATAACCTGGTGTAATAACTAATGTAGAGGACATCAGACCTAGTGTATCCTTTATCGGTGCATGAGGAATGAGATTGCATTATCTATTTTCCCAGATTCTAAAGTCTCTCATATGGTGTGTTGCCTTTCAGATCACTCTCCGCTTCACCTTTCCTAATATTTAAGGTTATCGATAGGGTAGTAGTTCAGGTTTTCTAATACCTGGGTAGAAGAACCATTATTCAATGATGTGGTTTGGGAGTCCTGGAGTGTCCAACATATGGGAAAACCATTGATCACAATACATATCAATATTAGGCTACTTAAACATATTTTATTCTGTTAGAGGAAGGATATTCTTGTGTGGGATAAGGACTTGGTTGAGATCGGCAAGGAGGTCACATGTATAGAGGAGGGTTTGGAGCCGGAATGGGATGAATTTTTTTTTACGAGTTAAGTCTTAAAAAATTTCTTCTATCTGATACCCTCCTGAGGCAGGAACATTTTTCCAGAAAAGGAGATAGAATTCGTTATCTTCGAGAGGAGGACTGAAACACCAGTTATTTGCAATCATGCATTAAGTAGCATCGACGTGTTTAGAGACAAAATATTATAAGGGAGGATGGTTCTTATTCTAGTGATTTTGATGAGGTTGGAGTCTTGGCCAGTGAAAATATCAAATACTTACTGGTAGGCCCCAATCTGAGCTTGGATGGTGGTTATCCGAGGGGCGATATATAATTTTTTGAGTAAATCCTGCACAGTGTTTCAGAGGAAGTAGTTGAATGTTTGAGGAGGACTCTGGAGGAAGTTGAAGTGCATGAGGCGGTATGGAAACTGAACCCAGAGAGTGAACTAGGGCCCAATGGAATTCCATGATCTTTTTATAGGGGATCTTGGGACACTTTTAAGGTAGATTTAGTAAGGGCAGTGCATGACTTATTCTAGAGAGGGAATTTGTCACGTATTGCAAGTGCAACTGAGATGGTTATGATTCCGAAGATATTCAACCCACATTCCATTGATCAGTATTGGCCCATAAGCATGTGTAATATTCCATATAAGGTTTTGTCCAAAATTCTCAATAAAAGGATGGCCCTTCACTTGAACACATGGGTGTCTCCTGAACAACATGGATTTATTAAAGGGAGGTCAATTTTTGGGGAAATTAGAGTGATGAAAGAAATGGTTAGTGACATTAACAAAAACTATTTTTTAGGTAACATGGTTATTAAATTAGATATGATAAATCCATATAACATATTTTAATGGGGTTTCATCTTAAGGGTACTGGCTTGCATGGGGTTCTCCAACTAGACTATAGATCTTCTTTTCCGTTGATTCTGTCCGACATGGATATCAACCTCGTTTATGGGTAAGTAGCTTGGGTAATTTAAGGCATTCAGAGGTCTCAGGAAAAGGGATCCTCTCTCCCCCACTCTCTCCATCCTTTCTAATTTTTTTTAACTCCTATATCAACTGAGGTATTCTCATGGGGAAAGTCTTACCTTACCGGAATAGGCATGCAACAAGGGGTAGCTCGCATTTGATGTTCGCGGATGACACAATTTTGTTTATCAAGGGCAGTAGGAGATCACTACAGCTGATGAATGGGATACTATGAGATTATTTCATGCGATGTGGGTAGGTGGTGAACGTGGGAAACAATTTGTATTATACAACCAATAATATCTCTAAGATTAGGGTAAAGATCCTTGATGCCATCTTGAATATGAATAGGGGTTCATTTCCTATGGAGGTTCTTGGGGAACCAGAGAGTCCTTTCTCACCTAAAATTAATTATTCTAATTAGTTGGTTACTACAATCATAGGGATCATCTACAATTGGAATAATAGATTATTGTCATTTGGAGGCCGCATTACCATTGTGAATAGTGTTCTTGTTTCCATTACCATGAACGTAATGTCCAACTTGCAGGTCCCCATCAGCGTTATCACAAACATAGAGAGGATTATGGTGTCCTTCATATGGGATGGACAGATGGAAAGCATACATCACTTGGCATTGGGAAAACATCTTGATAGACATCTCTCTCAGGAGGGGGCATTAATTTGATGTCTGTTTCATTGACAATGGAAGGGCTCCAAGCTAAACTAGAATGGGAGGCTATGGATGGGAGAACAATATGTGGAAGGATAATGTAGGATAAGTATGGCCTAAATGTGAATGAGCAGAGGATGGGACACTCAAAAATTTGGAACCTAATTCACTCATACGTGGAGTTCTTTCATTAGCACTCTAGGTTGATGGTGGGAAGTGGTAGCATCAAATTCTAGCTTCAAGATTAGGGGGCTTGCAGGTTGTGGTTCTCAGGATTCCCCACACCGACTCTTTCATTTCGAGAGGCTTGAAGCCGCCCCAATTTTATTCAAGCCATTATTGATGATAATCAATGATCTATTTTCAATAAAATTGTTATTAATGAAGAACCTAATAACCTCATTTTTACAGATTACCCATCAGGTGAGTTTTCATTAAAGGCATTTACACATGTGAGGAGGGATGCTACCGAGGATGATCTATGGGGGTGACCATGTGGTGCAAGGAGGATCTATTTATATTTTATTTCTTGTTGTGGTGGGTGAGTAACCAATCTTTTCCCACTGATGATCATATTCAGTGCATGGGTGTCAGCATTACCTCCAGGTGCTGGTGTTTCCACGATCCCAAGCCGGAAATAGTAGGGCATCTATTTTTTGAAAGTGAATGGGATAGATTGAGCTGGAAGGCCATTGGTGTTTTCCCTGGATGGAATGACCAGGGAGGGATGAAAGACACCTTCTTTAGTGCATCGATTAAAGGAACGGGTGATCATGGTCCAGAGGGGAAGGTGAGAGATGTTATTATATTGGCAGGATGCTGGACCATCTGGGAAGATATAAATGATGCACGACACAAAATAATACATTGTTTTCAGGCTAGAATTCACTTTAAAATGAAGAACTCATTTCAGGATCTGGTCGAGTTATGTGCTGACTGTCCTGATGCACCATTGGTTAAAGACATCGCCCTAAGCTATTTTCTTTCCAATTAGGATAGGGAGATGGGTTGGGGGCATTGGGTCTGTTGGAACCCTCTCCACCTCGAGCTGAATCTCCACAAAAATGGATTTATTATTAGGGTGAGAAGTGTGGCGAAGGAATCATCATGAACTGGGAGGGGTCTGTTGTAGCAGCGTTCTCTACCTTCTATGGCAGTGGTGATGTTTTACAGGCTGAAGCGCAGGCTATGCTCATGGGTTTGGAGTTGTACGGGGAGCGAGACATCATGCTTAATGCGGTGGAAACAGATTCTTTAATTCTCTTCAAATCACTATCAGGTAGAGTCCAAATCCCATGGAATAGTGTATATTTAATCAGGAAGTGAAAACTGATTCTAGGCAATCACATTGTGATCACCCACACATGGTGGGAGGGGAACCAGGTGGAAGATTTCTTAGCATCCATGGAATCACCAAAAAAAAGTATGTCCTATTTCATTATCATATGATCATTTCATAGTGAGGGGATGAAGTTTGTTATTAATGATGCTATGGGATTGCACATTTTTAGACCCCCATGATTTCTCTTGCATCCTATGTTTCATTTGAAAATCCATAAAAATTTCAGTTTTCAGTTAGTCAGTCTATAGTGTCTTATCCTTCAATAATTTATCCTTTTGCTAATTTCTCCTTATCAACAACTTCTTCCATAGTAGTGATTTTTCACCTGGTTTCATTTTCTCCACTTTCATCATGAATAACTTCATTTACTTCTATATTAGAAACATTCACTTCATCAACATCAACTTCCATTTCTTCATCTAATTATTCTACTACCTCATCTAGTTCCAAAACAAGGTCAATGATATCCTAGGGTCTTGAGGGATGTTCCATATGATTAAAATCACCAAAAATATTTTAATTTCTTCTACCCAAGACATTTTACATGGATTTCTACTGATTTTAATTCTCCAGCATATGTTCTTTGAGAAACAAATATCATAATTCTTTATAGTTTCTTCATTTTCCCTAAACAATCCTTTCTCTTGAAGTGTTTCAATGATGAACCTTAAATTGTAAAGGAAAGTGGATTTTGAGGAGGTTTTTATCATATCACACATATGAAGAAGGAGATATTTGAACTATTCTATCTTAATACCATTTTTTATGAGATATAAGAAAAACAAATATTGATATTACAATATAGAAATATCACCTTTTCTTGGAAAGATATGATTTTTAATGAACATGAACATCAATCTGGTTTCTCGATCCCACTCAACAGCAATAGGTCTTATCCTATTTCCAACTCTTGTTAAATTACCCAAAGCCTCTTCTAGGATTAAAATATCACATAGAGGTGGATTTCCTCCTTGAAGATCCACAAAAATACCTTCATAAAATACTTTTAAACAAGAAGACCATAGTATTAGATAAAAAGAAAATCTTTTTTCATTTACCCAACTTATGACTATGAAATCATCTTTGGCATTGAATGAAAACTCAACGTACTGATAAAAATCAAAATCAAGATTCGGGTACAAGGGTCTATTTTCATTTTCTAACCGTTCTAGTAAACCCTACTATTCCGAAACCTTAATAACATGTGACTTACTCGAAAAAATCCATCTTGCACACACTTCCTTTTCTAGAATGATTACTCTATTTTCAAGACAAGGATTCAATGGTTCCTCAGGCATTTTGATTGGATCCTTTTTTCAATTTATTTGAAGATCGACATATTTCTAGAGTCGAAGAAGATTGATGCTTTAACCACTCTATTCCCAACATATAGAGAGAGTAAACCATATAATGAAAAGTGTTGAGTGAATCATACCATGCTCTTGGAGCATGTTTTGAACCATATAAATCTATTGTTAACTTAAGAACATGATTTGGAAAATGGGGGTTTGTGAAACCAGTGGGTTATTCATAAAAAAACATCCTCAACTATATAACCATTTATGAATTAACTTTTAACATCTATTTGATATAGTTTGAAATTTATATGAGCTACATATGCTCGCAGAATTCTAATGGTTTCAAGTCTAACAAATGGTACAAAGGATTCATCATAGTCAATGCCTCCTTCTTGACTATATCCTTGTGTGACTAGTCTTGGATTATTTATCACAATGGTTCCATCTTCATCTAATTTATTTGTAAACACCCATTTAGTGCATATGGTTAAGGCGTCTTTGGGTCTATCCACAAGCTTCTAAACATTATTTATTTCAAATTGATTCAACTCATCTAGAATAGCCACTAACCAAAATTCATCATTTATTATATCATTAATGTTTTTAGGTTCAAGTTGTGACAAGAAAGATTTATGTTCAACCTGGTTTATATGGGAAGCTCTAAACTCTGTCCCTTTATCTATATCTATAACTACAACATCTAAGGGATGGTTCTTAAGATTTATAATAGATCAAGAAAAGGAAGTACTAGTCACTTCAGGTTGAGCCATAGGTTCATGTTCACTATGGGCAGAGTCTGGATATTTTCTAAAACTAGAGTATTTAACATATTACTTAACAGAAGAATTAGGGGGTCTAGAATTTATTTCCATATTGGAAAAATCATCCTTAATATTTTCAAGAGGGGTTTTAGGTTCATTTGGATCTGTTTCATCAAATTTAATATGTACATATTCTTACACATATTTGGTTCTTCTATTAAAAACATTAAAGTATTTACTATAGGTTGAGTAACCTAAGAAAATACCATAATCACACATGGATGAAAATTTTTCAATATTTTTCTTGGTGTTAAGAACAATGAATTTTCAACCAACGATAATGAAGTAGCTAACATTGGGTTTCCTATTGTTAAAGAACTCATATGGAGTTTTCATAATAATTGGAATCATTAAGACTATTAATTATGTAACAACCTGTATTCATATCTTCAACCCCAAAATAAAAAAAATCATCACCTAGACCCAAACACTACTCTACAAAGTTAGGCTTATCTAAGTCCATAAATCTCACACAATGCCTAAGCTACCAAGTCAAAGATCCCTATCTGAAACCATATGATGAGGTTGTGTTCTAAAATTTAAAATATTCATAACTAATAATACCCCCTCTAAGGGATCAAAATATAAAAACATGGATATACATATCTAATTTGATACAAAAATAATAACTCTACATGTCAAACACATGCAGCCACATTTAATTCAATCCAAAAAATCACATTAATATCATCGTATGGTAATGAAATTCTATGATAATCTTAAAGGAAGAAATTTTTTTAGAAACACTGTATGGTTCAATACCAATCCACTAAAACCCTAAAATCAGTCCCAAACCATCATAATTTTCATTTTAAAATTGAATAAATGAAAAAAATAAGTAAAATCATACATATAAAGAACTAACAACATTATACCTACCTGAAAGAAACCTATGAAAATAATGACTCATCAAACAGATAACATGAGATATTGGAGGAGATTAATATTCCTTTAATGCTCTCCAACATAAAAAATCACATGAATATATAGGTAGAGTAATAGGAGGCTTTAATGGGGTACAATGATAATTTCTAATAAACCCCCTTAACAACATCCCTGCAACTTGGCCATGGTGTGACCATCATTGTCACACCATGATGCATCCCTTCTAATACCAAGTTATAGGGTGGTATTTGATTCATGGTGCAACCACCCTCCAAAATGAAGATATCTCAACACTCTTCAAATCACTATCAATGTCTGACATTCTTCACAACATCATGGTGCCTCAATTTCACACCCACCATCACACATACCATTATTTCATACAAATCTCACCATGTTGTGACTATATACAATGATAAATCCATACATATAGAATTTTACCAATTCCTACATCCATAAACTTCATTTCACGTAACTCCTTGATCATAATTTGGAATCATCATTCACACAATAAATCATGCCATGGTACCCCATGGATGTGGAATAACACTCAATCATTATCCCAATATATCATGACTCCAAATAATCATGATGTGGTAACCTATCTATAGTAAAACATCCACTTAAAAATTACCGAAATCACAAAATACTGGTCTTGGTCCACTAATAAGAAACCAAATTACCCAAACCCATCAAAATAAATAATTACCACTTTCTATTTTTTTTAAAAAAAACACACCTTGAAATTAAAGGGGCATTACAAAATCCTCCTATAATTACATCTCATCCTTGATAAGTGATTTTAGGGCTCCTCACTGGATAGATATAGAAACTATTCCCATATATTTAACACCCTCTCCAAAGTATCTTCCTAGATATGGACATGTTTCCATAACACTTTGATGAGAAGCACATTCTTTTTGTTAATCATCTTCACACCCTAGCCTACCAATCAAATCATGTGGTCCATATACAAAACATCTATTTCCAAATCAACATCATTAATACTAATCATTTTTTGTTGGGTAACACTCATAATTTTAGACTTATAACATTTTAACCACATTATACATGCCTAAATTTTCTAGAGGATGAGCCAACCGATCTATAATCTGGTCCACAATCTCAAATCAACCAATACACGAGGGTACGATCTTTCCCTACAACCTAAAACATTGCTTCCCTAATTGATGTGATACCAACAAGAACACCCAATCACCCTTTGTGAATTCGAATAGTGATCACCTATAGTAGAAAATGATCTTTACCTACTATGTGTGGTAATAAACCACTTATAGATCATCAAATCTGGCTTAGTGGTCTTTGGAACCATGCTCCTCAGATCACCACTATCTTACCCTCCCATAACTAGCATAATAGAAAGAAACATGACCTATAATAAAGATATGGAAAGGGGACCAAATATATTTAATACTAAAATATATCATTGTATTAAAACTCTACCATATAAATATAGTAATCACATGCTCTCCCAAAATTAACATTGCATACCTTGAGAAGGTCCTCTAGTATCTGAATCTTTATCTTAGTATTCATGTTCATCTACGAGTTAAACATTGTACTCATATTTAACTGAGACACTAGAAACCTCTATAGGGCCTTCCAAAATACCTTTTGAAATATTAATCCCTATCCAATTCCATATTCTTAAGTACCCCTTGTATCTATATTATCTACTACACATATAGCTCGCGTAACTCGTTTATTGATTTAGTCATTCAAATAGGAAATAAGTGTAAAACCTTTTTCAATTGATCATTAACCCCCCAAAAATCACTACGATCTACCAGGGTATTGGGTAGCCATATGAATAAGTCTGGGGTCCCCCCATCCCTATTAAATAACAATATCATATTTTGACTCCCTAGGTTTTTGGAAGTATATTATTTCCATAAACTATATGTTTATGAATCCAAATTTTTATTTTCTATTATTTAAAATGAATTAAAAAAATATTATAAAATAAGATATAGAAAATATGAATTAAAATAAAAAAATTATTCATTAATAGTATAACATTCAAAAAAATACATGAAAGTAAATGTAAAAACCCATGGATTATTACTGACCATGGATTATTACAACTATTAAAAGTGCATAAATTTAATGTGGAAGTAAATAGAAAAGAATAAAATATTAAATACTAGAATATAGCCATTGAAAATATATAACGAGGAATAAAATAATTAAATAATAAACCATATTGTGAGACACAAAATGAAAAATTTTGAATTGAGAAGTGTTACTGGAATGATGAGTTTAATTAGCCTATATATAGGAATAGAACCTTGATGTTATAAATATGGTTGTCAGAAATATGGTCATTAGAAATATGGCCTTTAAAAATATGTTCACTAGATATACGTGTATACAATAGGTATAAAGATTTTTTTATTGTTAATATTAAATTTTAAATAATATAATTCACTAATAATAAATAAGGAAGTAAAAATATAACATGAAAATACTATAAATATATATGTGTGTGTTATTCATTATTATTATTATTATTATTAAAGTACACTTTGAATTATTTACAAATTACAAAGAATTTTATTAATAGTAATGGATTATTAAAATTAATATTTTAGAATATAAATAATGAATTTTAATTGTATTTGGTGAAGATTATATAATATAAAATTAATATTTTTCAACGAATTTATTTTAAAATTGTTTTGTTTTTAAATTCCTATCACTCAATAAGTATTTTTGTTAAATTTATTTATAATGTTTATAAATAAATAAATTATCAATCATACAATAGTTATTACTATGAAAATAATACAAATAAATTAATTTAATGATTACATTTCCCCCTAAAACGGGATTGTTATGCGCTATTCATTTTTAATGCAAGAAAATAAATATAATATTGTAAAATAATTCTAAAAATATATTATTGATATGAATAATATATTAACACTAATTTATAACTAATATGAAATAATAAAAATAATAGAAAAAATTTTCATGTAATTTAATTAAGAAAGTGGTTTTCACTATATTTTAAGTTATTATTTAAATTATTATTTTTTTTTGAATTTGAATACATCTAAATTAAATTATTTTTAGTATTTAATATCTTTTTTTCTTTGGATGAATTTTTTGTATTTTTGTGAAATAGTTTATTTTTAGGTGAATAATGAAATAAATGGGTTTTCATTAATACCATTTAATTTTTTATTTATAATGAAATAATCATGATGAAAAAAATTTATAATTTTTTTCTAGACCAATAATTCATATAAGGTTTAAAATTATTGATTTAAAACTACTATTCTGATGTCATAAAACCCATGTTTATCATTTTGAAACTTATGTATTCTTTTATTCTAATAAAAAAATATTTTTCACAATTATTTTAATAATGATATAACAAGGTAGAATTATGTTTTGGATTTATTTTAAATCCTTATAAATTATATATTTAAAATATTAATCTTTTTAATTTCTTGTAAATCAACATAATTAATGTTTTTTTCTAAAACATTATTTTTATGCTTAAAACACACTTCTTATAAAAGTGGGTTTTCATGTGTTATTTATAATAATATTAAAATTAATTATTATCACCCTTATCTTTTATAAATGGATTTAATATTATTAATAATTTGTTACAAAATATTCAATGAGTTCCATTTTTTTTATAAAAATATAATTACTTAGATAAAAATTATTTACCATGGTACAAGTAAATTATGTTAAAAAGTGTTTAACCAAGTAAAAGAACCAAAATAATATTTAAAATGTTTTATGAAATGAATTAATTATTTTTCTATTGATCTTACCTCATCCCTCTCCATTTTTCCATTATTGAATCCCTTATACCCTTGAATGGTGACTTTCCTTTTATATTTTTCACAAAAGTTTCTTTTCCCAAACCTATAAAATGACCTCACCTCCACCCCATTTATACACACATTATATATCATAAGATCAAAAAAAATATTCAAAATTAATTCCTCATCTATTTACCTATATTGTAGAATCCTTTTTATTGCTAAAAGTCCAAGTTATGGATAATTAAGTTGTTACCCAAGGGATAAAATCCAAATAGAGATGTAATGTTCTCAACTGAGTTCTCTTAATATTTCTTCTAGACCCTCTCAAATATATTATATAAATGAAAGTTTGATAATATAAGTATTATTTTTATTACTATATTTTTATTAATCTAATTTAATAACACTTTTCAATATCCCCCCAAACCACTTGTATAATGAAGGCTTCGTTATGCGCATAAGAAAACTACCACCACTATGAATTACATGTTATATTTTTTATATAAAACTTACAGGGATGGTATAAAATAGTTACTTAATTTAAAAACTACAATATTTATAACATTATTAATAATATAAAAAGATAATTATAATATATTTATACCCCTTCTATTATATGGTAACTGAAAGTGTTGTATGTGTGTACGTGTAGACAACCGCCTCCATATAATGATGTATTTCATTTTCCATTTCTTACCAACATGTATGAATTGAAAAATTTATTTAATGATTAATAAATATATTTATAAAACTATTAATATTATTTAATTGTAATATTTTACATTATATTAGTGACACTAATAATAAACGTTCATAGTAAATTTAACAATCTTAAATGATCATATCAAGGAACCTTTCTTATTTTGAGTCCAATTTTGGAAAACCTATGAAAATATATAAATTTTATGATAATGTGAAAATAAAATATACAAAAATATAAAATTATAGATATTATAATTCTATTTTAGAACACAATTTACAATTATCAATATACCAAGGAAGTTTTAGAGAAACTGACTGGAACTCCTCATGTAACCACCATAAGAGAAAGAAAATAAATAAATGGATAATATATGATAATAATTAGAACATAGAAAGTGAGGTATAAATGAAAAATTATTATAAAATATTAATTAATATACTTAATTTAATTATTCTAGAATTTAGTTGAATGCACAGAGCGAATCCGGACCAAGGTTAAGGGCTTTCAGATCTCATTTTTTCTTGAATTGAGATATGATTTCTATTAACCAATTATTCCCCTTTTTTATATAATTATTTCCCAATGGTATATTTTTATCATTTTTATCTTGAAATATATGTGATTTAAAAATCCATACAATATTTTACTTTTAAAGGTCTTCAAATTTAAAGATAACAAATTTATAAGTGGTTTGTTGACTATATTATATTCTTATTTGGTTCTTGAGCTATATTTATTGAATATTATTTTTGAGGCTCCTGTATTCTAAAATTTTTATATTATACAAATTAACTCCACTTTTTCCATTTGATTAAATTTATTTATTAAATAAAAACTTCTTTATTGGTTGATTTCCTCTTAAAACACATGACATTTGGAGGATTAATTCTTTTCATTTATAATGGGATTTCCTCCTCCATTTCTATATTTTACCTTTTCTATAATTCAAAAAATTCTTATTTGGAAACCCAAATATGTTTAATATTCTATGATTCAAAAATTTCTCCTAAAACCTTTTAAAAATAATGTTTTATTATCCTTTTTTACCATGTGGGTGTCAAGAAAGGTATTTTAAAATATAAACAATGAATTTCATGTAACAACCCAATGTTTTACCAATTGAAATTAAATTCTTATAATTATTTCATATAATAACAGGAAATCAAAACACAATGAACTAATAAGTTCTTTGTGACATTTAAATATAATATTTTGACTTCTGTGATTTGAATTTCAATCAGTAGGATGTTTGGAGTCTAATGGACAAAAATTAATTTTTTATGAATAGTAACCTACCCTTATAAATAGTAATATTACCCTTATGAAAATTAAAACATCCAAATGAATAGTAACCTCATCCATGAATGTAAAAATAATCTTTATGCATCTTATAAGTTATAATATGACCATAGTAAATGTATTGGTATTTTTATAAGTCAAAAATAATTAATTACAATTAGTTAGTTAATTTAAAAGTGAATTTATTTTCCTAAAAGGTTTTTATAAATTAACAATTTTATGTCTTATGGTTTTAATATAATTTTATAAGACCTTATATAATTTTTTAAAACATTATAAAATCAGTTGTAGCTATAAAATTCATATTTTTGAAGTAAATTTCGATTTTAATTAAAAATTAAATTAATCATATTTAGAATACTATTTATGAAAAACTGGTTTCATTTTTGGATTCTACATGTCAAAAAATGTTTCAAGTGAATTTTTGGGATTTTTATGAAATTCTTGAATTTTTGGAGAATTGTAAAATACATTAGTTTACCATATAATACATTATAATTTAAATCCACTATTCCTGACATCATAAGTGACGTAAGAAAAAAAATATAGAACTCACATGATATTATTACTATTTCTGGACATGTAATAATCACTATTTCTGGTCTTGAGGTAAATTAATAAACTAAGGAATTAAATATTATGAAAACCCTCCTCTCCTCCCCTATAAATACCACCCCTCCTTACCACTTTTCTTCACTCCTCTAAAGCCTTTTTTATTGCCTAAATTCCACCCAAATCTCTCTCCATGGTCCTCCTCCACGTCCAAAATCCCTTGGTGTCCTCAAAATACCAAATTCTCTCCTCTTATAGGCTCTCAAAAGAGATAAACTCAAGAGGTAAATTCCACTTTCTAATTATTTATTTTCTTTCAAGTTCATTTAATTTCTTGTTTATTTCCACACATAACTTAAATAAAATATTATGAAAAATACATTAAAATACATGTAATGAAATTCTATTATGATAATGGGATAGTTTATCATAATATCAACCCCCTCTTGTTTTCTATATATGAAAATACCGTTCGAGATGTGTTGATTTTCACATTCAAGGATGACATATTTTTAATTTTCATTACAATCTTATACACTAGTCATGAAACCATTATAATGGTTAAAATAGATCATAATATATGTATTTTATCTTATGTGATGTTCTGGAATCCTTTTTCACTCATGATGTAAAATAATAATACAAAACAAATTAATTATGAGAAAAATTTCAAAATTATTCCAAGTGTTTATCATTAATGTTTTATATAATGATTCAAATTCAATACAAGTAACCAAATTAAATTTAAAACCATGAAAAATTATGTATGTTCAATAATAAAATATTACTTCAATTCAAGACAACCACTCTCATTATACATGTGTATCCCAAAATGAATAAAACTAAACTGGTCATTAAAACCAAGGAAGAAAACAGACCCAAACAATAAAATTGAACCTCATAGCTAATCAGAAAGAAAATGAATGAACACAAAAAGGTTATACTAAGTCTTTTACATATAGAAGAGGTTCTTTAATTATTAATTAATGTACCTAATTTGATTATTCATGTCATTAATATCATGTGGATAACACCATCAAACTTAAAGTAAGGGATCCTCTCTATTTCACTTTTATTTAAGAATGACCTTTTTGTATTCCACTTTTATGTGTAATACCTAATAATGGGGTATGATTTATCACCTCTAAAATACATCCCACATTATATATAACTGATTATAAACCCCTTTCTCTCCCATTAATCCTCCTTAAATATACCCAATATCATGTCGGTATTCCTTAAGGGATTCTACCTGAACCTACTTTGTTCCTTCGGGTTTCCATATTTTTTTTACCAAAATAAAGTTATCTTAACTTTTTATGTAAACCTCATAAATGATGTTTACATGTATAGAAATCATTTATCAAGACCTTTCATAATTATCTTCTGTTGATATACATTTTTTAATGTTATTCCCTCCCTAATACATCCCGATAGGCAAACCAATATTGAGGGAACTTCCAAATTCTTACCCAATTTCAAGTGAAATATATCTTATATTTTAAGAACCAATTGTATTTATAAAATATGAATTTTTAGTATAAAAACATTTTTGGTTCACTTCTTGTTTTATATAAATTATTTTTCCCTTTTCCATTTTAAGGTCTCTAAAATCTTTTCCTTATAACCACATAAATTTTTTTAAATGATAAAATTTTGTAAATACTTTTCCTACATGTGGTCACTTATACATGAAATCACTTAAAATGATACATTAATATATTAACTTATGAATTTCCATGTATTTTTTAGTTCCTTTATTTAATGGACACATTTATGGTATGACTATTTTTTTATGATTTATGACATGATTGTGGTACCCAATTTTTTCCATGGGTAACCCTTATGTTTATTGGTTATGTATGATTATGTATGTGGAAAATAAATTCATGAATGTTAATATGGGTGCACCTAGATAGTTCTCCAATTCATTGGGTAATGTTTAGTCTCATGAGACATTATGTGTGGCAGACATGTGGTTATCCTTGGCTTGTGCTACCATGTGCGACGGTCTGGGCGGTTAGCCTTGTCTTGTGTAACAATGTTCAATGGTCTTGGTTGTTATACCTGAATCAGGCTAAAGACATGTTTTATGTTTCTTCCAAATTACTACGAATCCATGTTTATATGATTTCATGTCTATATGATATGATTCCATATGTTACATGCCTTTTTATATCATCATGTCATGTCATCTATTCCATGAGAAAATGCTTTGTTCTTATGTTTATATTCTTACTAGGATCTTAGATCATCAATTTTTTCATGTGATCCCAAGGGTACCCTATGAATATGTAAGGGATCAATGGAAGTTAGGATCTATTTATGGAGATTAAATAATTAATTATTTTTTAGTTCCATTTTTATAGTTTTTTGTACCTAGTCTTCAAAGACACAAGACTTCACTATTCTTAGCTTGTACTCTCGTGTTTGATTATGAATAAAATCATGTAATGTTATATGTAAAAGGTCAGGTTCTCTATATTTAATTTATTATTATATTTTTATCTTCTAATCTACATTTTTTAACTTAATCATTACATATTTTAAAGCTCATATTTTTCTGTTATTTTTTAAAGTAATGTTTTTAATAATTCGTCTCACCATCTTCATAAAAATATATTTTTAAAAAGAAACTAAAAAATGTTCCTTTTTTACAATTATTTTTGGGAATTTTTTTAAGATAACTATTTTTATGATTTACTATCTATTTTAATCTATATAGGATAAATGATTCATCAATGATTTTTAATTACCTAATCAACCACTATATATAAAAATTATTTTCCTTCTATTTCCTTTCATCTATATCTTCTTTGTGTTTTATTTCATTGATTGAGGAGTGTTCACTTAGATACCCATTCATTGATTTACTGGGGGAATTATTAACTAAACTATCATACCTTTATCTATATTTTGTAAATGCCTTATATTTCCTCATCTTAATTGAAGAGTATTTACCTAGAATGTTACCTAATATAATTGGATATCCATTTAATTTACATTGGTTATTATGTTATGATTATCAATAAATTTATAAATTCTTTCTTATGGGGTACCATTTCAAAAGAATATGAAACCAATTTTTATTTATAAGGGGTTTTTGGATTATTGAAATCATATTTCACAACAATGTTTTATTTTCATTATCTAATGGGTAAGACTAAAATTATATTGCCTTATAATGTATTGGGTAATGTTTTAATCTCACGAGATACCATTTATGGTGTCATCCTGGCACAAATTGTTATGTTGTATTGCCTATGAGTCTTGAATTATTCTTATGATATCATTATTTATGTTATTTCTAAATATTTAGGATTCCATGAAATTATGATATCATTCCCTTATTATTTGTTTCCATGTTTATCTAACACTCTTATACCATGGTAACTGTTTTTTTGTTAATATTACATGTTCTATTATCATGACTTGGAAAAAAATCTTAATTTTATATGTTTCTTTTTAATAAAATATTTCTCTTACACATATGTATTATCCTATTCTTATATCTGAACCTTATTGAAATACTAAAAGGTTTTCACCTACTAGGCATTTAATATAACATATTTTTTATTTTTCCATTTCCCTAGTCTTGAAGATGAGTATATATTATGTGAAGTGTATAAGGGAGTCTAGTGTGGCTCAATTATAGAGAATTGTTCATAGGTATCGTAAAATGTGTTTCATATAATGATATTTCTAAAAGATTATATACTTAATGTACATGGTATTGTGTGATTATTGGTTAGATATAATTTTTAAATTATGTAAATAAAGGAAACCAAATATATTTATATCTTGGGTCATCTAATTTAGTATCGAAGCATGTTTATAAAGTAATTTTTATTATCAATAGTTCTACGAACATGAGTCTGGGTTTACATAGCTGGTATCAAAACATTGTTTAGTTATTTTTTACGATTATTTTAGTTATTTTAGGTTAATTTTTGTTATTTTCTATTAATATAAGATAAATTTAGTGAAAACCTTAGGGATAGGTATAATAAATTAGTATATGTGTTGGAAAGAATATTGAAATTTTCATAGTTATTTGAGTATGAAAATTTAAAGGAAAATAAATATTCTTATGGATATTTTATTGTTTCATGACTTGAAAATGGAGCTATATCCATGGGCCATGTCTGTGGTTGTTACCAAAATGTCATTGGCTATAGACTATGGCCGAAGCATGGTGATTGTGGATCATATGAGCATGGTTATACCCTGAAATATTTAGCCATAGGATTAATTAAATATATCCATGGGAACTATCTATGGATATTGGATGGCTGGTCCACATGGAACCAACATCCTCATACACATCCAGTCAATTACCATGGTCATTCTAACCATGGATACTGTATTTAAAAAAAATATTATGTTGGAATCAAACCCTACCTTCAGGAATATGACTAACCTATAATTTCCACTATGCCGAGACATAAATTGGTAATATATTTTAATTATGGATATATATATATATCTGTGTGTGTAGTTATTCGAAGAACAAATACCACACAAAGAAAAAATAGTTTTTAACAATAGAAATGAGTTCCTCCGTCAACTATTCTAATTTTATAATTCATGCAACATATAAATGGAAGGTTATACATATAGGTAATTGGATCAATAAAAAAGAATACTATATAATTTGAACCTGTGTTTCATAATAAGAATATGGTGTCTCCACCCACTAAGATATTATTATAAATCTTGTAATATAATATATTTATTCATATAAATAAATAAAAATTTGTAGAAAACCAATAAAAAGCTACCAAGACATGAACATAGGACTTCTGGTAAATTAGGGGAGAAGTATACAACTTCACTAAAGTGTAAATCCATGATATAAATATATAAATATATTTATAAACACATATAAAATATATTAATTATATACTTATAACCATGGGCACATATGGTCATGGAAATAGCTCTAGGTGGATGCAAATATTACCATAATCTATGGTGACTGTCACTATTGGTGTTTCATACAATAATTTGGTGGGAAACAAATTTCCCATACTCATCCCATGTAAAAAACCCCCAATAAAATAGGTTATTGATAAAAATAATTAGTGTGTAAATAAACCTTCATGGTCATGTCTATAATTTGGTGATATACATAAACATTTATTTTGGATATAACCCTTCATGTACTTAGTTATATGTTTTCTACATCCACTTACATTTCTTGTGGCTATATCCCATCCTTCACAAGGATATATATATATATATATCTAAAATTCATGAACATTTCTTTCCCTTGGATATAGGTGGGTTATATCAATAAACAATATAGACCTAGGTAATGGGTCCGTGGATATGTTTGGTTTTTCTACCAGTGTGAATATTTCTATGGAATATATGCACCTATGGTTAATCAGCAAGATAAAGAATGATTGTGTGTCAACTCAATCTTCACTCGGTGCATGATGAGTGGGCCTAATACTAAACTCTAGGATAAACACTCATGGTGTATATTCTTTGATTAATTCACCTTTTCTTTATAAACCATTATTATGGGTTAGAACACATTTTTATGATATGGTTAGAGAACAAAATAGGAAAATTATAATGGATAAACTAGGTTAAATAAGGAGATTTATAGAATAAATCATGTGTTATATAGTTAAACTAAGAATTTTATAATTTGAAATGATTGTTTCGTAGGAGAATTCATCCTTGAATTGATCTTTCATATTTATATGACCATTTAATATTATTTGATTGGATATTAATATAAGAATTTTGGTTTTAATATTTAGTTGGAAACGAGATCTTAAAAATGATTTTATAGAAGGTATGTCTCTAGAAACTCCTAATACTAATCTATAGTCACATATTTGAAATAAATAGTTTATAATATTAATATATTCCTATTAAAAAGGAAAGAAAATATATTATCTAGTCTTCCTTAATATATAATGGTTTGTATATATTTAGAAGATATATCTTTATTCATGATTATCATTACAATTCCATTAAGTATTTTTATTATTAAGCTACAATTAAAATTTTTAGGATATAATTTATTTAAGAGGGAGAATGTAACACCCTAGGTTTTTTGGGAAGCATATTCATGCCACAAAGAATATGTTTATGACTCTAATTTTATTCTAATTATTCAATGGAAATTAAAATGATTAAAAAATAATTCATACAAGATAGGTGTTAAACTAATAACACTATATTCATTCATGCTAAAACAATGGAGAAAAACCACATGAAACTAAGTGTTATACACCATGAATTATTACTCATCATGGATTATTACATTCACTAAGAATTTATTTATTAAAATGGGAAAATAAATAAAATAAAATAAAATATTCAACACTACGATATCTCTTGGATACTATTCACCATTGAGGATTAATAATAGACAAACAAAACCTATAATTAATGAGAGAATCATGGAAGTTGAACACATATTGTAAGATATAAAATTAAAACTATGTAAGTGAGATGTGTGAAAATAATGATTAATTTTGAAAGGCTATATATAAGAATGAAATCTAGACCTTATAAATATGGTCATTCAAAATATAATCTTAATCAATATAGTCATTTGATACACATTTATCCAATTGGTATACTATGGTTGTGTATTGTTAATATTAAATTTAAAATAATATACTTCACGAATAAAAAATAATTAAATAAAAATATAACATTATAAATATCTATCTATGTGTGGTTTATATAATATTACTATTAAAGTGTGAAATAACGTATTGATAATATTTAATTGAATATATTAATATTTTTGGATTAGTAAAATTAAAATTTTGAAATATTAATAATTGATTTTAACGGCATTTTGTGAAGATTATTAAATTTAAAAGTAAAATTTTTTGAATATTTTTTTAAAAGTCTTTTTTATTTTTTACTAATATTCACATAAGAACTATTTTAATTAAATTTATTTAAAAAAATTAAAATTAAATAAATCAATAATAATCAAATATTTATTACTAGACACGTTATATGAATAAATTCATTTAATGGTTAAAAATAATTTTTTTTCCAAAAATTGGATTCATATAAACTTTCCATTTTTATTTCAAGAAAATAAATATAATATGATTAAATAATTATGTAATTTTTTTATTTTAAAAATGTATTAACAATAATTATTAATTGATAGGAAATAAGAATTAGAGAAATTAATATTTTTATAGTTTTATCCTATGAAAATATTTCTCAATATATTTTTAATTATTTTATTTAATTTTTTAATTCAAAAAAAATATTAATATCAAAATATAATTTTTTTTTTGATATTTAATAATAACTTTTCCTTAGGATAAATATTTTTAGAGTTTTATGAAATAATATATTTTACGTGAATAATGATAATAATAGTTTTTATTAATACCGTAACATTTTTTACTTTATCATGATCTAATATTGACTCAAAAAAAATCAATTTTTTCATGAACAATAATGTATTTAACGAATAAAATTACTAATTTAAAAAAATTCTATGTTGAATTTAGAAAACCTGAGTTTAAAATATTAAAAATTGTGTAATATTATATACTAATAAAATAAATTCATCTTTTTCTTAAATGATAATATCAAAAGGAATAATACTATTTCCCCACTTTTTAATCCATACAAATCTTATATTGATAATAATAATCTTATTAATGTCATTTAATTCAATAATATTGAATATTTTCTCATTAACATTATTTTTATTCTTAAATTAACACCTTATTAAAAAAGGTTTTTACACGTTATGTGTGTTCATATTAAAAGTAAATTTTATCACCCATATAATTTTTTTTAAAATGGGTTTTATATTTTTAATTAGTATGTATAAATTATTAATTAATTTATATTTTATTTTTATGCATAAAAATGAAGTACATAGGTAAAAATTAGTTGTTTTGATTAAGGTTAATTAAGTTGAAAGGGTTTAACAAAGGGTAATAAAACTATAACATGTTAAAATAATGTCTTTAAATGATTTTATTATAGGTGGATTTCAATTCACACATATAGTCTTTATTATTCTCCATTATTGTATTCTTTTGACCATTGAATAGTTACTTTTCAAATTTATTATTTACAAAAAATTTACTCTCTTCACCAATAAATAGAGCTCACCTCCACACCATTTATCAAATCATTATAAATACTAATATCTACCAAAAATCATACCTAGTATCTCTTAAAATATATTCCCACATCCTATAATCCTTGTTCTTTCAAAAAGACCATGATATGGAGCCTTAAACTATTACCTAATAGAGAACATCTAAAGGGGGAGGTAATGTTCTCAACATAGCTCTCTTAATAATTTTGTTCTTCTACCATATGAAATCTATTTTACAAGTTAATGTCTCAAAATTTAAGTGTTATTAATATTAAAAAAGGTTATTATAACAAAGTAATATCACTTTTCTAGGTTCCTTCAAAACCATTTGAAAATAAAATACGTCTTCATGCATACGTCCTGACAACCGCCTCTTTGAACAACGTGTACTATCTTTCATAATTTCAGTATACAGATAATATAAAAAAACTATTTAATGAAAAATATAATATTTATAAAGTTATTAAGATTATTAAAAAATAATTATATTAATTTTTACCCCCTCCCAATCTATGGAAAATGAAAATGTCGTCGATGTTTATACAATGGCTACAACCACTACCGAACAACATATTTCATTTTATATTACCACAAAACATGAATTAATTTAAAAATGTATTTAACATATAAGAATGAAAATTATGATACTATCAATATTATGGGGGGACAATATTCGACATTCTATAAGTGATATTAAAAATAAATGAGAATAGTAAATTTAACTACCTTAAATGATCATATCAAGGAACCTATATTAATTTGATTCCAATTTGGGGAAACCTATGAAAATATTATTTTTTTGATATTGTAATAATTAAAGAGATAAAAAGTATAGTATTACAGATATTATGATTATATTTTACAAAATAATTGACCATGGTAAATATACATAGGTTGTTTAGAGAAGTTGATCAGACCACCTCCAGTAACTACTATAAGTGAATTTTTTTTAATAAATCGATGATATATTATAATAAATGGAAATTAAAAATATTAATATAAATATAAAAGGATACTAATAAATTATTTAATAAAATTAATTTTATTACGGAATAATTTAGGGGAACTCATAGAGAAAACTACGTCCTAAGGTAATGGTTTCAACACCTCATTTAGCTTCATTGATATTTGATTTGTGCACATTAATTCTTACTTTTTTATGAACTAATTTTTGTTTTAGGATTTATTTTTATCCTAATTTTCTATATATGTACGGGATTTAAAAATCCATCTCATTTTTGACAATTATGGGGGTTTTATATGAAATATAACTAAGTAATAAGTTGATTAACAACTCAATTTTATTTTAAATTATTTCTTGAGATATCTTTCTTTAATATTATTTTATATATTTACTTATTCTATCATTTGTTTATTATAAAGGCAAACTAATCTTTTTCAATTGTGGTAAATTTTGTTTAAAAATGAAGAAGACATCTTTGGTTGATTTCTTCATTAAATTTATGATAATATTAGGATTAATACTCATCCTTTCTAAGGAATTTTTCTCCCCCATGTCCATATTTTCCCATCAAAACAGTATTACCTTTTCTGATTTGGAAATCGAAATGTTTTTTATCTCTATAAATCCTTATATTTACCCTTACATATTTTGAAAATAAATTATTATTATCTTTTTTAATAACGTGGGTTTCAAAAGATGTTTTTTATAATTTGAAAAAGTAATTTCATTTTTTCTTGTATTTTTCTATTATAATCAAAATTTTATAACCTGAGTTTTATTTATATTAAAGGTATATATAATTTGGATATATTTTTCTGCAATATTTTAATAATTATTCTCCTCATCTTCTTTGATATTTTTTAAAATATGTAAAAAATAATAGCATTTTTTACAATGATATTAGGATATGATTTATAAATTTTTTTCCAAGATTTCATATATATTTTCCTCTCAATAAGAGTAATGATACATCAATACTATTTTTTTACCTAATCATGCACTATTTATAAACATTATTTTTTCTTCCAATTCCTTTAATTTATGAATTCTTATGTTTATTTCATTGATTTATGGCTAATCATCATGATACCCATATATATATTTATTGGGGTACTTATTGACTAAACTATATAAAATTACCTATATAGGGTAAATACCATATAATTAATCATTTAGATTGAATTCAATTTATATAAAAGGTTAATAAAATCATTGGATAAAAATTAAAATTCCATGGTTTGTCTTGTTATGGTTATTGGTGAATTTATTAATGTTTCCTTATGGGACCCCATTTGAAAAGTACATGTTACCAAACTTATTTACATAGGTTTTCATGATATAATGATTGAAATCATGCATCACACATATTTAAGATTTTAATTATGTGATGGGATGTCTAAGAAGTATATATCCCTCTAATGTATTAGTTAATGGTCTCACCTTATGAGATAACATTTATGGTGAATAGGCAGTCATCATTGCATACTATGTTATGTTGTCTTAGAACTGAGCCTTGAATTATGATTATAATGACATACTTTATGCTATTTATGCATATTTATAATTCCATGAACATATGATATGGTTCCCTTCTCCCATGTTTCCATGTTTATATCACACTCTTATGGAATGGTAAAAATTTTATCATTTAGGATTACATGTTATGATATCATGAATTTTGGATAACTCTTATTATTCCATTTCCCTTTTAATAATACATTTCTCCCCTACTCATGTTTTCTCAAATGATTATGATCGAAACCTTTTTGACATGTTGATAAGTTTTCACTTAATGAGTGTTTAAGCATACTTCTTTATTATATTTTAGTTATACAGTTCATGAAGATGAGTACAACTTATACGAAATTTAGATGAATGTATAGTGTGTCACAATTATGGGCAATTCTGAACATGTTATTTAAAATTAGTTTTGTATTAAACTTGTTCTCAAATACGCAAAACCCTCCATTAATGGGATTGTTAGATTATTTTTGTGATGTAATTGTTTACTTAGGGGAAGGATATAAAATAAATAATTATATATCTTGATTCATCTCACTTGGTATCAAAGATAGTTTTAAAGTATGGGTTTTAGAACTAGATCTGAGAGTGCGAGTCTATGTAGCCTCATAGAAGGGGTTAGAGTAACTAACATGGCCATTTTTTTCACCTTTATTCTCTAACAATATTGGTGGTGAGAGACAAGACTTGAAATACCCTTCCCCATACTCGACCATAATAAATGATTCATGATATAATGATACAACTTTCCCAATATTAGATTCATCACCCATATGGAGGCCAGGGTGTCCATTATCAAGTCCTCTCTCATAGGAGTTGGGGCCACCACCATATCATGGGAAAAAATCACATCATCCTCATACTTATACTATTACAGAAGTAGATCATATCTCTTGATTATTTCCTATATCATGAGAAAATCTAAATCTAGATCCTAGCTATCCATAAATTGATCCATTAATGAAGAGGTATGACGAAGGGAGAACAAGTCATAGCCTCTCATTCCTCTGAAATGTCAGTCTATAAGAGAACAATAAATGTCATCATCTTCCAGTCCTCTCCAAACATATAAACACCCTACTCCGGATTCTTCTTACTGAGATATTCCTTAATGTCATTTTCTTTCCCCCTTTCATGGGACCTATCAAAATCAAACATTTTATAGTACTCGATCGAATACCTCTTCTATTTGTTCATGTTTCACTAGGTGAATTTAAAATCATAATACTTTTTTATGTGGGTGAAAAATATATCCCCATAAATATGATTATGCCAAAACATTAAGGCATGAACCATAGACATAGTTTTCAAATCTTGATTACGGTAGTTACGTTTTCTTTTTTATAGTATATGCTACCCATAAGCAACCACATGATCCCACTACATTATAAAAACTCTTATCCAGAGCCCTAAGGCATCTTAATTGTTGATATAATTGATCCCTTGTCCGAAAGGAATCGAAAGTAGGGAAAATATCAACTACATTATAAACTCTGTCATGGCCTCTTTACATGACTATTCCAGTTATACATTACCCACACATTCATCTAAAATTTCATGGGAACTTCTGAGTGACCTAATTTCTTGATGAAATGTTTATAATGTTAAGGTAATCCAAGAAAACAATAAATACTAAACATTTTTAGGTTATGCTCCAGACATAACTGCTTACACTATTTATATGGAATCCAAAATCCATACCTATGAGATCACATGCCCAAGGAAACATTCCTCCCAAATCAAAAAGTGAAACTTTCAGTTATTTCCATAAAGCTAATTATCTAAAAAAAGTACTCAATGAAATCTCCATGTTGTCAATGTGAAACTCTAGGGTCTATTAGTATACCATATGTTATCCCAAAACACCATGAAAATTAAGTCCTGTTAGGGATGAAAAACATAGTTCATAAGATATATTAACATTATCTATGAATTTTTCAATTTGAAAGTAATCAAAAGGGAATCATATAACCCATAACAAATCCTCAACACCTTCTTTGGTACATTCTATTCACTAACCAGCTACTGATGCTATCCAAAATCACATGTAGATCTTACCGAACCAACAATATCACCTCAATTGATCAACTAGGTCATTTATCATTAGAAATGGATAAATATTATTCATTATACCTTTATAATCTATGAATAATATAATAATGTCATCCACCTCCATAGAGAATAAGATCCTAATGAAGAATAATTCTCGGCACCTCAAGAGCTCTAAGTTGCACCTTCGTATCTCTCAACTTGACTGCTACCATATGATATGGAGTAATGAATATATACTTAGCACATAAAATAATACCAATTGTGAAATAAATATCCATTCTCCGAGAGGGTCGTATTAAGTAATTTATGAATAATTCCTAGAAATGTTTCACCACTATAGGGAAATTAGCTAAAACCATTATCTAACCCCCTACCTAAACTATACCTTCCACTTGTGAGATAATGTCTTGTACCAAACTGAATTCAAGAAATTATATACCATCCAAAATATCCCACTCTATAATAAAAACAAACTCATATTCACTTTAGGTGGTAAAAGACACCCACCTTCAATAGTAATCAATGTAATACTGGAAGTACATCAACCAATTTACTCTAAATATTACATTGAAACTCAATATATCTAAAATAATGAAATATGATATATGTTTATAAACAATGACCACAATGAAATATATGGGTAACCTTTAAGCATATTCAAACATATTTCCTCAAGGTCTATCAAGATCCAAATTTCGAAGGAAAAAATCCATATACAACCTCAAACCATACACTAAATGAGGCCAAAATAAAATAATGAGATTCCATTATATTAAATATTGTATGAGAATATATTAACTAAGAACTATACCAATTGTGGTTGAAGTTCCATAGGTTTCATCCAATATAACCTATTACAAGGAATATGCCCTTCCTATATTGGATATTATACTCTCACCCCATGATACATGGATAATTTAATAATCAAAATCCTTAAGTACATGTAGATACTACTACCCCTAATACACTTGGATATATTTATAGACCAACCTCCAAGATGAGGCCTTACTATCAACCTGAGTTCCACTTGACCAATACCTTGAAGTCTGTGGCTAGCCATAACATTTTCCTTCCCCCAATTGAGATATCCATAGATAGAAATGTTGGATTTGACCTAACTAGACCCATATGTGTCACTCCATTGGATGTATAACATATGAACTATGATATTGTCCTGAACACCCTCACTAAAACCCCCTAAGAGAATCTACTCTTGATGAATGAAGTAAAAAACCTCTCCCCTTCCAAAATTACTACTATCTACACTGGAACAGCTTATCAGACCTCCTCTTCCTACAACTGGAAGATACAATAAAACTCCTCTAGTAAGGCTTCCACCCAACCAATTATAGATGGAAAGAAAACCCACTGACCTATCCTATTATAGGACCTTTTAATTAATTTTATACTTATACAATGCATATAAGTAATATTACTGGCTGAATATTGTAACACAATTCTGCAATTATAGTCAAAGAATGATGTCAATAGTACAGGCCTTCCGGGGCTCATTCTCATCCAACAATGGTGTAAATAAATAACCCAATGAAGAAAGTATTACACTATGCCACACCTTAAATCCCTAGTAAATATCTATAAACTCTTTTTTAGTCCCAATTTCGTTTCATGATGAAGAAAACATAAAAAAATAAGACCTTGAAGGCCTCCATTGATAGGAAATCATGCCTCCTAGCTTGTACTACGACACCCCACCACCTCTTAATGGGTCCTTAGAGCATGTACTCTAGAAACATCACCCACCTAGAATTAAGAGTCACATCTATCACAAAAATCCCCTCGAAGACCTCAATATTATACCCTACATCTTGAGGACCACCCATTCTTGAAAAATTATTGACGATTTTGCGACAAAAAAACAGGGGTGATGTTGGCCATAATTGGTCCACCCTGATGAGAACCTTTACCTCTGCTGTCATGAGAGAAAAAACCCAAGGTTGAAGCAACTCAGTTATCTACACTAATAAGTAAACATTGGGAACATACTCAACCCCAGCACCCTAAGTATTTATAGGTTCTATAGTAGTGTTCCCTACTTTCCGAAAATCCTCAATCTTCTCCCTAAAACAAACCATATGACGTCATTATTGTGAAATTTTATAAAATTCCAAAACAAAAAATAATAAATCCAATTTAAATATTAAATATGAATAAAATTTATGCAATTAAAATGCGTAAACATGTTTAATAACCCTAGTAAGCATCACCTCACGTTCTACCCATAATATCTAAGAATAACCACCCACTAATCACTCATATCCTAAGCTCGTATGATTAATACCTACATATTCATCACAATAATTAAATATAGAATCATTAACATGGTTATGTTAAATTAATTTAATGTCACCAATAATTTTTTTAGAAGAAATTCAATATATTACTGTTATCATTAAATTAATTTAAACCTATATCAACTATAGGTAAATAGGCACATGATATATAGAATTATATTCCCATAATTGGTGTATAAACTCACCCACTCTCTCAACATATGGAAAGAAAAAAATCCCATAAAATATAACACTACCACAACACATCAAGAACAACATGAAATCATAACACTATAACCAATAAAATCAATCCCACTACCATGGAAATATAAATTTCCACAATAAGGATCCTGTATTGTCATAATCATAAATTTCCAGTCATGTTTTATTCACCCTATTTTCATTATAACAAGGCTCAATTGAAAATTTAATGAAAAGGAGGCTCCAATTCCATTTTATAACACCCCATCTTAGTTCACTAGGACCATGTTGGAGTACAACAAGACCTTATACAAGCCTACTAATATGACTTATGTTTTTGACTAGTGGAGAGGGACTAAGTCATATGGTGGGGGGACTAATCCCTTTGGTATTATATAACTAATGATAATAAACATAGAACTCACAATAATAAATAGATTAATAATAGAAAGGAAATAGGGGAGAATCCAAAAGATAATAACATCACATATAATATCAAAATTGGATATAATCACTAGTATATCCAAGTAAATAGTTTCACCACATGTGAGTGATGAATATGTTAAAATAAAATAACAAAATAATGTCTAAGGAACAATAAAAATGGTTCCCTAGTTAAAACATGGCATATAATCAAATCCCTAAACAATTACACATGATTAGTAACAGACCATTGAGAACATTCCCTTATTTATATCCCAAATAAATAAACATTCATGCTCATTGGGGTTCCTATGTAACAATTCTACTCATTAAATTTTATGAAGTTATGGTAGAATTAGAAAATTTAGACTCATGCTTTGGAATTGTAGACATATTCATATTTTATATAGTTATTGGGTTATTTTGAAGGGAGATAGTTTAGTGAAATAACACCTAATGTGAGTCCAAAGTGTTAGGAACATTATACTACAGAGTCTAAAGGGATCTATAGTGTATCCACTGGGCACTATTTCATAGTGGTCTTGTGTGGGAAGGCCCATATATGAATAGTAGTGGCTACATCATTGTGATTACTTATGTAAAACCTTTCATTGTAGTAGAAGAGCCAGATTTACTGGTGTGGATAGGGGATATCAACACCTACCTCCTGGGAGGTTCTTATACAAAGGTCCTCAGACCATGTTGTAGAACCCTATATCGACGTTCGATGGAGGAGGCCATGTTGTGGAATTTCTATGAGTATATTTTTCTAGGGGGAGGTTTTTTTTTCAATTTTAGGAAGTCCTTGGAGAAACATTAATATCTCATGTTTTGAGTCAATTGTGAGAATAAAATGATCCAACTTTGGATCCCTCAACCACCCTTTTTATTCATCTTGATCTGGCTCATCTAGAGGGGTTTCATTCCATAAATATTTGGTACGATCCCTTCATATCCTCTCTCATGTACTTATCCTCCATTATTCAAAATTTTTGGATTTCCCAACAATGTCTTTTGAGAGATGATTCCAATAAGGTATGGAAGAAGCGTTATGTTTCATGGGACTTTCTTTCAAGGATTGTAGTGGAGGTATCAGGAGAGCTTTTTCAAGACATTGTTCATTATTTACCTTATGGTATATTTAATAGTTATTTTTTTTAGTATTTTATGTGATTTAGGGATCAATTGGTCATTATTTAGGGTGAATAATTGAATTATATAATGTTATTTTGTTTTTGGGTGCTCAATTTATTTATTTTGTGGTGATGATGGAGGAGTTAGGTGCTCATACACCAAGATGTGGTTACTCTGAGCATGTGATCATTTTAAAGGTCATTAGTTGACGTAGGTTTATCCATGAATAATTCATTAAATATAAATACATTTACATCGTTACGAACTCCTTATAAGTTATGGTATATAATTATTAAATTATCTTCAATATTCATTTATTAAACCCATTCTATATTATTTTCAAATCTTATAAAATGATTTTTATAGAACATGAGTTTTATATAGTCAAAAATATTTACTAAAACCACATATGTTTATAATAAAAGTCCTTAATTAAATTTTAAGTAATAACAATTTAAAATTGGGTTGTTGAAATAACTATTGATTTTAAAATGATTTCTAGAGGCAATGAGATTTGGGTTCTCTTGGTTATTGTTTCATTTTTCTTGATATTTGTTTTAACATTTGTATTATATGTTAATATTTAATAAATGTTGTTTGAGATTCATTTTGTGGGTGTTTCATTTGTTCATTATGGAACTGTGTTTTAATTTGTTTTAAAATCATTATTTTTAATGTGTGATGATGTTTTTATCTTAAAAGTTAATTTATATTCATTGAAACTGTATTTAAATATTTTAGGCCCATTTAGAAAGTAATTAATAGTATTTCATGTTTAAATTTCTCAAATATGTATCATGTCCTGATAGGGACTTTATGGTTATGTTATTGGATTTAGATCATTATTTATTATATATATGACTTAGTGTATTACATCGAGTTTGTTATATTTTCATGTGTATGGGTCAATTTGCGAAATGAAGGGATTATTGAGCGGTTGAGAGGTACCTAATTTGTTATTGATGTCACATGTGTGTGACTTTGACTTATGTTATCACCTCCCATTATTTTGATCATAGGAACTCATGAACAAGGTAAAAAAAGTTAGGAAAATCACTATTAGGCATGGTGTGTCATGTATAGAACTGAATTTCACTACAATGCTAAATAAATACATTAATGATATATCCTATGATTCACTTATTGTGGTGTTCCCATACCACTAGGAATTTATATTACTCTTCCAAATTGTGATTTATAATTGGTTATATTGTTTATATATTCTATTATTGGATTACTTAGGTTTCCCCATCCAACTATGAATTGAGATTACTCTACCTAGTGGTGGCCCATAGTTTGTTATGTTTATTCGGATTTTCATGATAGTACATGGCACTACGTTACTTTGACCTAAGTTTTTATTTTTTCACTCCCATGATATGATGTAATTTATATTCCTTATTTTTTGGGAAACTTATTGTGGCTTGTGATTGACTATTTTTCCTTTATTTTTAATTCTCTCCATTAACTAAATTGATGTTATTATTTGACAATCATGTCCATATTAGTTCATATTTTTTTTCTCACAGATAAACTTCTTTGATGATAGTTATTTTTCATCTATTATGTTAGTGCTTATTTTTTTGAAGTTAATCCATTTTTATTTTCGTTAGAATGGTTTTGAATACAGTTTTCTTTATTTTAAAATACCCATTCCTTCTTGATAAAGTTTAAATTAATGTTTGGATTAAAAGAGTAATATATATATATATTAAATTAAATGAGTAAATTAAATGATTTTATGTAACTAGTTTTAAAATAAATATAATGATTATAATATAGTTGTATTTCAAAACTAGTGGGGTGGGTATTTTCTTCTAAATAATATTCATGTGGTGTAGGAATGTTACATAACTAGAATTTGTCCCACCCATATTATTTTTTTATATTTTTCTTCAGTTTTTTTGATATAATAGTTAGCTTCAGGTTTTTGGTTTTAGTATGGTGGTGGTGGTGGTGAAAAGATAATGATTATTTTCTTGACACATATATCTAGATGATTTTAAATTTTTTTTTAATTTTAGTATTTTACTAATGTACTATTTTAGGCCAGTTTTCATTTACTTTTTAGTATCTCTTTATTTATGATGAATTTTAAAATCAAATTGGAATTTATTTTTCTGAGATAGTTTGGTTACGTATTGTTTTTATTTTTTGTTTGGTTTTGGTTAATTATTAGAACATTTTTTTATATGATCATCTGATGTAAAAGAGTGGTCATACCATAATTTTGGATGTATGTTACAAGATTTTTTTAATTTATTTAGAAAAATAATTCCCACCTAATTATATTTGGTTCCCATGAACTATATTCCAGCTTGTGGGGATCGATAATTCCCTTCGGGCCATTTTGTGATCCAAATTGAGTGCCTAGTTCTAAGAAAACCTAGGTCTGTTAATGAAAAAATTGATTCAAATCCCAGGTTTTATTCTTTGTTATTTTTAGTGTCATGGTATATAAGGGATAGGAATGTTGGGGAATATACGGTTGGTCATGATTTAGTGCATGATTTCCTCCATTATTATTTATCTTTATATTCCATGGGATGTTAGGAATGTATTATTTTAATTTCAACATTAATTTATATAACTTTTTGGGTACCATTCCATATTTAAAGGAATTTAAATGATGAATTGGTGAGATTAATTGGAAGGGTGATCAATATATAGATAGTTTACTAAAACTATGTATCTCATAAGTGTTTCCTTTTTTAAATTTCACAATTTACTAATGATTACATTGTTGGGAAAGTATTGTCTCAACAATAATATATAATATATATTGATTTTGATGCTCAAAATACCCTTGTTTGTTTTCTAACTAAGTAGTGTTAAGTATGTTTTAGGAATATAAATCATGTTTTTCTTTATATTTTTTAAGTTAAAAGCCTTGGGATGTGTTAATGAAGCACTATTCAAACCCTATGTTTGGAAACAGAACCTATGGTTCATCGACCCTATGATATGATAAATAGTTTCCATATGGAATAAAAACCCTAAATAGATATTATGTGTATGGATCAGAAACCCTATCTTCAAGAATCAACAAACATATGAAAAAGAAACCTTTCGTCGGAGTCTGGAAATACTGTTCATAACATACATTTAGGAAAATGAATGTATGGTATATCAATGTTACATTTAGATTCTTATGCTAAAAAAGTTGAACGTATGGATCATCATCCCATTGTTACATTTTTTACCTACATTACACACCAACGAAATTATGATTAAGGAAGCATATGTTGGTAGGAACCCTATACTATGCGTCTCAACCCCATGCTATGCATCTCAACCCTACATTGTCTACTCAATAGATGAATTTTAAATTCACAATTTTATATGAGATTAATGAAAAAGTCTTAAATGAATATCAGAATTATTCAAATATCTTTATGGTCGAATCGAAGAACTATTTTTATCAGAGGAAATCACTCATATTCTGAATGGAAGTCACAAACCCACTGGTCATTTCAGATTTGAATTTTTACAATCTTTCAATCTACTTTGTTGGATGTAGAATATCAAGGAAAACCTTATTCTCTATATATTTTACTAATGTATCATTTCAAAATATGGGAAATTCAAGTTAAATATTTTTATATATTATTTCATTATAGTTAATATCATTTCATAGTGTTGACGCGACAAATGATCAAATGTGCATAAGAGACTATAATTTGGAGACATACATGTTATACATCGTATTGCTATAAGATTGATGATACTATTTATTGGTGTTGTTATTGAATATCATTTGCAACTGGGATTGCATCCAACCTATACCATCTATAAGACTTTTATTTCTTAAGAAGAAGATTCATCTGCTACCAGTTGCTACTGATGCAACTATAATGAATAACCCAAATCAAGAAATCCAACTCTTTTGATTTATTAGAGTATCAACTACTCATACCTTGTTGCGCTGGAGTATCATCTTCTCGATCTAAGATATGGATAATTGGTTCTCTATTAAAGAACTAGAAGGACTTGTTAATAGTTATTATGTAAAGGTGTATACTTCCTACACTCATTTGGGGATTTTTGGTCTTGTGATAAGAGGACCATTCAAGTGGAATTCACCAAGATCACAGAGAGAGTGATTGGTGGAGAGGACTAGGGTATATTTGTTCCCCGAACCAGAATAAAAATCTACATTCTTTCTTTGTATTTATCTGCAACATATATCTCATTAAAGAAGTAAACACTGCGTCTCCATATTATTCACAGAGCGTGTCAAAACCCAAAATTTTGGAAGATATTTTGGAAATACACAATTCACCCCCTCTTGTGTTACTTTTTATTATTCTATCTTAACAATTGGTCTCAAAGGATAGATTTTGGAATTAAATCTATAGAAATATTAAAAGTAAAAATTTTATACAATGATGGTATTGGATGATCCTAGAGAAGGAATGTCTATGGTTCTTGCTCCATACATTAATGGTGAAATCTATGGATGTTGGAAATCTCGTATGATTATATATATGATAAATCTTGTTTTCAAATTATAATAAAAAATCATTACAATTTATATGATTTATGAGAAATGAGAAACTTGGACTGCTAAGATAGAAGCTGAATATGATATCAAATCAAAATCCATGAATTCTATTGTCTACAGTGTTGGAATAGATATGTTTAATCATTTATCACAATTTAATACAACCTATGAGATGTGGAAAACTACTTCAATTTCCTATGAAGGAACAAAAAATTTCATACAGATGAGTTATGCAACCACAAAGCTAAATTTTAACACATTTAGAATTATTTATGGTTAAATCATCACACAGATGTGTAGAAGCCTTACAAAAATTGTCAAAAATATTCTAGCTATAGAAGAAACAATCAAAAAATCTTTTCACGATTTGAATGTACTCAAAGTAATAACATCAAAATGGAATGAAATATCAGATGATATTGACCAATCATCAACTTTAAATATAAGTCCCCAACCTTAAACCTTACTTAATCATGATTTATTAAAATATTACACATTGAGGATCCTTCCAGATTTAGAGTTTTAGAGAATTAGATCATAAAACTTTCATTACATTCCACATATAAACAAAGTGGTTACATAAAGATAGTATTCATTTTTCCAATCAATGGAAACATATTTAAAATTAAACATGGATTCATTCTTGACACTTCATTGACACTATCATCATATCATGTACCTTTCCCTTGACCTGTGAAAAACATTTCAAAAAAACTTAGGATGAGCATAAAAATCTCAGTATGGGTTATAAAAATATGGAAAGGAAACATAAGTTTATATATACATAAGAATGAATTCATACTTTACCCATAAAACATAAGCACTTTAACATACCTCATCAAATCATGAATAAATCATAGAAATCATAAGACATAAAGGTAACTTGAGGCATTCATATCATTCTTACGTAGGGAGTAACCCTCTTGGTTACGTTTGGAATACCCATCACAGTATATTCCCTAAATCTCTTCGGAGAAACCTTAATGTTTCACTCCTTCATGTTACCCAATGAATTGGAGAGCTATATCGGGTAGACCCTCCCTTAGTTTATCATGGAACCACCCATCTTCAAAACAATGCCCAAGAACCATAACATAATCGTATCACATAAAACATACATAAAGGAAAAATAAAATTTCCACATTTCAATGAAAAGATATCAATAACACAGTGATATAATACAAACATTATCACAACCATTTTAAATACCAAAATAAAAGAAAAGTAAAACATGGTATTTATTTTTCTTTAAAAAAAGGCATGGCTTGTAGAGGAAGCCGAAACTCAAATAATGGTCACGGCGGCAGAGAAGTCGTTGTCGCCGCATACATACGACAAAAACATTCCCTTTTGTCATTTAGTAAAATGATTCGTATAAAAAAGATTCCTTTTGGATAAACGTAAAAGTCAAATGGATTTATACACCGTATAAAAGAAGGTTGTGTATAAAACAAAATATGCCTCAATGAATGGAGATTGCGACGAAGTCCCTTACCTCGGGTCCGACTTGACTCGGTCGTTCTTTAATCTCCTGAATAATAAACTTGAGTTAATTCCTACTTGTTTAAGAACCTTTTTCAAGTTCATTATTCCTTTTATATCACTTATTTCCATGTCATGAACACTATGTAATTATTTAAGTTAATAATAGTCGTTTTAACGATCAATGGTACTTGAGTCAAAAATAAACCCTTTATAATTACAAGTTGCTCATGTATCCATTATATCCAGAATGGTATTAATGATGTAGATATCATATATATCATATATATCCAGTACATTCATGCATTTATAATATTATATAACATTTAGAGGTAAGAAATGAAATGCACCGTTCATGGAGACGGTAAGCCGTAGGTACGCAAGAACGCTGCTTCCATTTCTATTTCGTATTTTATGAAATGGAATCATAATGATATAAAGGAATATTTTAATTCCAGTGTAATATCATATATAATATCATAACTACATCATTTATACGTCCCACATATGGTATTAACGAATCAAATAACTTTGAGGGGGCGGTAGTCCGCACTTCCTTAAATGAAGATATCGCGTTTACCCATAATGGAAACCATAAAGGTATGCCCAAAATGAAAAGTACAGAATCTTAAGGAAAACATAAAAATATTATATATCATATATAAATATAGTGTCATCTTAATGGCCACCTTTGAAGGTGTTAGAAGAATGTTGAACAATCATCGTTTCGGGAGGCAGAATTTCGCCATCCACGAAAACAGTATGTTCTTTAACCATTAGATGAACGTGTGTGTAAGTGAAGCTAGAATCATTCTTATAAAAACATCATAGTATATTGAAGATACTTTAGTGGTTACAAAAGAAATGAATAAAAATATTTTAGGGGGTTGCAGAAGCAAAATAAAACAAAAGGACTCAAGTGAAGACATTACCTTAAAATCAGGTAACTCCCTTTGGTTTGAGCTCAAAGGCTTACTTGGGAAGACTTCTGCCCAAAGTGAGGCTTCAAGGAGTAATAGAGGTATGTGGAGAGACAAAATAGGCATGGGTTTTCCAAGCCAAAGGCTTTGGAAGTGTGTGTACGGAGGTAGAGGTGGGGGCCTTTTATAAGAGGAGAGGAGGGGCACTCTTGGAAAGTAAAGAAATGTTACTTTATTTTAAAATTATTTTCAGATTTAAGAGGTCCCACATCGATATAATTCGAGGATAAGGTGATAAGGGTTCTAAATACACCCATCCAATATGTTTTGGACATGTGTAGGTCATATATTTTACATTATCTTTTCATTTTATTTAAATCCTTTATTAATGAGGTAATCACTCCATCATCATGATGTCATAAATAATTTAATTTATTTAATGTCTACAAATTAAAAAAAATATATCATGATGTATTATATCTTTTTATCTTTCTAATTAATATTTATAGTAAAAAATATGAATTGTATAACACCATGTAAAAATTGTTTTAGTAAAACATCTCATGTTTGTGTCATTTTTTACTTTAACATTAAATAAAAAGTTATTTATGTCATTTCCCAAACAAAGTGTCTCCATGGGGTCCCCAAGTTTACCCATGGATTGTCTTGGTTGGCCATGACACATCCAATAATGGTAGGATATGTGTCTAGGTAATTTCATATTAATAAAACATTATTTTTACCTTAAACTACACTAATTACCACTAATCGCGATTAAAAACATAAAAGTTACTATTCACCAAAAAATTATTTTAATCTCATTGAACCACATTTTAATTCTTAATGAAAACCATATATGTTGGATTTTTGATAATGAAATCACAGAATTGGAAGAAGTTCATTTAAACGAAAAATCAGTTTCTTTAACTACCACTTAGTTGTTTCACTATCCATCAAAAATTGAAGTTTTTCAGAACAATACCAAAACATCACCCTAAGATATATTTGATATTCCAAATTCAAAAATTATGTCTATTTTAAAAAATTAAAAACATATAATTTACATTAATTAATTTAATAATTAATTCCCACTGTCAGAGCAAATAGCGTGTTTTTATGAAACAATAAGTATCAAAAGATTGACACTAGTTTAAGTCCAATTTAAAAGTGAAATTAATTCCAACAACCACTATTGGATTAAATGGTAAAAATATATTCTAATTTCACCTTAAAAACAATTCAAAAGATAATCTAATTATATAAATAAATTAGAGTAAAAATCAATTTTGATGTAAAATGCAGTATTTTTCACTATTCATTAAAAAATTAACATTGTCAGAAAAATACCAAAAAATCACACAAAGTAAATTTTGATGTCCCAATCATAAAGAATAAGTTTATTTTGACAAAAATAGATTATAAAATTGTCAAAATATAGATTTAAAAATAGTTTGCCATCAAAAGGCAGTAAAACAATCTTTTAAAAATATTAGTGTATTCCATGCTTAAGATTGGATTTATTTTCATTTTAAGCCTCTAAAACACTATCTAATTCATTAATAGACATAGATAAAAATATATATTATTCATTACTTACTTGGGATGTTACATCCTTCCCCCCTTTATAAAATTGGGTCCCCGCAATTTATTTAATTATCGAATAAATGGGGGTACTTATCCCTCATTGCATTTTCAGATTCCCATGTTGCGTCTTCCATCATGTGGGTTTTACACAAAACCTTTACCTGATTAATCACCTTATTCCGTAACACTTTCTCCCTGTGGTCAAGAATCTGGATCGGTTGTTCCTCATAAGATAGGTTCTCTTCCAGCTGAACTACCTCTAGACTCAGAACATGAGATGGATCTGGAATATTCTTTCTCAACATCAAAACATGAAAAACATTGTGTACCTGAGATAAACTCAGAGGTAAATCCACTCGGTAAGAAACTGATCCAACTCTCAACAGAATTTCATATGGTCCAATGAACCTTGGACTCAGCTTTCATTTCTTACCAAACCACATCACAATTTTCCATGGTGATACTTTGAGAAAAACATGATCACCTAACTAAAAAGAGAGATCCTTCCTCCTGTTGTCCGCATAACTCTTCTGCCTACTCTGAGTTGTTCTCATGTGTTTCTGAATCAGCTGAACTTTTTCTGCCATCTCTTCTACCAATTCTGGTCCAAACAGCTTCCTTTCACCCACTTCATCCCAAAATGCTGGAGTTCGACACCGCTTCCCAAATAATGCCTCAAATGGTGCCATATGTATACTGGACTGAAAACTATTATTATATGAAAATTCAACCAAAGAAAGATGTTGGTCCCAACTTCCCTGATAATCCATAGAGAAAGAACATAGCATATCTTCCAATTTCTTAATTGTTCGTTCTGACTACCCATCTGATTGAGGATGAAATGCTGTACTAAAATTTAATTCAGTACCCAACGACTTCTGAAGGCCCTTCCAAAAGTTAGAAGTAAACTTGGGATCACGATCGGATACAATTGAGAGAGGAAATCCATGTAACCTGACTATCTCTTTAAGATACAAATGGGAAAGTTTATCTAGAGAGAAAGTATCTCGTATAGCAAGGAAATGAGCAGATTTAGTCAAGAGATCAACAATAACCCAGATTGCATTATTACCTCGAGATGTCTTCGGTAATCCCACAACAAAGTCCATGGATATATTCTCCCATTTCCACTCTGGCACTGGTAAAGGCTGAAGCATCCCTTTCAGTAACTTCCGCTCTGCTTTAACCTGTTGACAAGTCAAACACTTCACAGTAAAATCAGCAATATCTCTTTTCATTCCATCCCACCAGTAATACTTCCACAGATCTCTATACATCTTAGTACTGCCAGGATGAACTGAAAACGGAGAACTATGAGCTTCACATAACAACTCTCTCTTCAACTGTGAATCACAATGCACACACAATCTCTTCCCAAATCTTAAAACACATTCATTATCAATGTTGAATTCAGGAAACTTAACCTTCTGAACCAGCTCTACCTTTTTCTGCAACTCACTGTCTTGCTTCTGTGCTTTCTTGATTCTGTCTGATAGAGATGATCTCACTCATACCTGAAACAAAACATAAGAACTTCCTGCTCCAACAACTTCTATGCCAAAGTTCATCAAATCCTTAACCAAAGGATCACGTTCCAAATGCAACATTGTTAATGAAGAATTACTTTTTCGACTCAAAGCATTGACCACTTTATTTGCTTTTCCCGGATGGTAATGAATTGTACAATCAAAATACTTGATTAATTCCAGATATCTCTTTTGTCTCATGTTAAATTATTTCTGAGTAAATATATACTATAAACTTTTGTGATCGGTATATATTTCACACTTTACTCCATACAAATGATGCCTCCAAATTTTTAAAGCGAAAACAACAACACTTAATACCAAATCATGTGTAGGGTAATTTACCTCATGAGTTTTCAACTGTCGTGAAGAATAAGAAATTAACTGATCATTCTGCATTAGGACACAACCAAGTCCTTTCAATGAAGCATCACTATAGATACCAAACTCACCATTCCTGGAAGGTAGTGCCAAAACTGGAGCATTCACCAATATTCTTTTCAACTCATGAAAACAATCATCACATTCTTTTTTCTAGATAAACTTAACACCATTCTGAGTTAGCTTAGTCATTGGAATAGATAACCATGAAAAATTTCTAACAAATCTTCGGTAATAGCCTGCCAAACCAAGGAAGCTACGAATCTCAGTTACATTTGTGGGTCTTGACCAGTCTTCCACAACTTTTGTTTTTGCAGGATCAATAGTTATCCCATCTTTTAAAACAATGTGACCAAGGAAAGAAATTTTTTACAACCAAAACTCACACTTGCTGAATTTCCCATACAATTTATTTTCTTTTAAGGTTTTCAAAATAACCCTTAAATGTCTTTCATGCTGCTCTTTACTTTTAGAAAACACCAAAATATCATCAATGAAAACCACCACAAACTTATCCAAGAACTCATGGAAAATTCTATTCATTAAGTCATTGAATACAGTAGGTGTATTGGTTAGATCAAAATGCATTACTACAAATTCATATATCTTGTAGGAAACACAGTCTTCGGAACATCTGGTTCCTTTACCTTCAGCTGATGGTACCCCGATCTCAGGTCAATCTTTGAAAAATACTGAGCTCCCTGGAGCTGATCAAACAAATCATCGATATGAGGAAAAAGATATTTGTTCTTAATAGTGATGTTATTCAAGGATCTATAATCAATGCAAAGTCTCATAGAACCGTCTTTCTTTTTAATAAATAAAACAGGAGCACCCCATGGTGATGTGCTAGGTCAAATGAAACATTTCTTTAATAAATCTAGAAATTTCTCCTTCAACTCTAAAATTCAATTTGAGCCATTCGATAAGGGGGTTTTGAAATTGGCTTAGCATCAGGAACTAAGTCAACAGTAAACTCAACTTCCCGATCTGGTATTATTCCAAGAAACTCATCAGGAAAAACATCAGGATACTCATTTACCACATGAACATCATTAATCTGAACAGTTCCTTTATTTTCAAAGATGTGTGCAAGGTAACATTCATTTCCATCTTTTACAAGTTTCTCGGCCTCTTGATATGTTATCAACAGTAAGGGTTCATTATTGTACACAAACTGAAAGTATTTCTGAAAATAAACTTCTTTAGCTCTACAGTCAATCTTAGCATGGTAAATAGAGAGCCAATCCATACCCAGGATAACATCAAACTCTACTAGAGGTAGAACAATAAGGTTTGCAAGTAGGTTATTTCCACAGATAAGGATAGGAAGATTCTTATAAATTCTTTTTGCCTCAACATTTACCCCAGGTGTTTTTACCAAAAGTTCAGGAGTCATTTCTTGAGATGGTATTCCCATTTTACTAGAAAAGTTTTCATAGATGAAAGAATGTGTAGACCCAGAATCAAAAAACACATTGGAATAATATGAAAAAACAGACAAAGTACATAATACAACTTCATTTGATGGCCCGACATCTACTGAAGTAGTTGCAAAGGATTTCACCACCCCTTTCTGCTTGTAGTCTAATTGCTTCCCATCACTCGAGCTTTTTGTCGGACACTCATTTGCATAGTGACCCATCTCATTGCACTTAAAAAATTTCACTAACTGTAAATAAAATTTGAACTTACTATCACCTTGATCTTTTTTAGTGCAATAACGAGCCTTATGTCCCATCTTACCACATCGGTAGCACTTTCCAGAATTCAGAAGACATTCCCCAGCATGCCTTTTGCCACATTTATCACAAACTGGAAACTTATATTTCTTACCATAAGACGTTTTTGAAGAATTCTTCCCTTTCTCCTGCCACCTCGGTCTCTTCTTCTGTTGGTTGTTATAGAACACTTGATCATCGGAAAACTCCATTTCCACCTTCTCAGCACATTGAACATGCTTTTCATAACTTTTAAACTCACGAGAAGCTAAATCCCTTCAATATTTTGGCATTAATCCTGAGTAAAATGATTGATTTTACTATCAAGGTCTCAGATAAAATGTGGAGAATACCTTTCCAATCAAGTGAACCTCTCTTCATAGGAAGCCATTGAGTCTTCCTCTTGCCTCAATTCTAAGAATTGTTTTTCCATCCTAAGTCGAACAGCCTTAGGAAAATACTTTTCAAGAAACATACCTTTGAATTCATCCCAGTCGAGAGAATTAATCTCATCAGCGTCCCTGATATTTTTAACCATTGACCACCACTGATCTGCTTCACCCTCCAAACGGTAAATAACAAGACTAAACTTTTGATTGTCTGAACACCCCATGACATCTAAAATCTTCTCTAGTGATTTAATCCACCCTTCAGATAGCACAGGGTCAAATGATCCTCTGAATTATGGGGGATGTTGCCTCATGAAATGTTCCACCACTGACATGTTCCTCTGCGGTTGATCTGGCTGATCTCGTGCATGGATACCACCACCATTTATCGCTTGAGTCAACTGTTCTATTACTGCAACAAACTATTCAGTTCCAATTCCGACCATCTCAGGATGCTGATTCGGAAGGTTATTTCCTTCTGCCTGCCTTCTTAGAACTGCTTCCCTGTTTCCTTAGCGGAAAACCATTCTGAACAAACATGTCTTAGATGAAGCAACATGGTAATCTTCAAATGATATATCATTTCAATTTGACCATAAAAAAATATTTTTGGATAATCATTTAATAGAATTATAACTCCTAAAGTTATCTAAACCAACCTCTGATACCAACTATAAGGCCCCAGCCTTAAACCTTACTTAATCTTGAGTTATTACAAGATTACACATTGAGGATCTTTCTAGGTTTAGAGTTTTAGAGAATTAGAACATAAAACATGCATTACATTCCACATATAAACAAAGTGGTTACATAAAGATAGTATTCATTTTTCCCATCAATGGAAACATATTTAAAATAAAACATGGACTCATTCTTGACACTTCCTTGACACTATAATCATATCATACACCTTTCCCTTGATCTGAGAAAAACATTTCAAAAAAACTTGTGATGAGAATAAAAAGCTCAATATGGGTTATAAAAATATTTAAAGGAAACATAAGTTCATATATACCTAATAATGAAATGATAATTTACCCATAAAACATAATCACTTTAACATACCTCATCAAATCATGAATAAATCATAGAAATCATAAGACATAAAGGTAACTTGAGGCATTCATAACATTCTTACGTAGGGATTAACCCTATTGGTTACGTTTGGAATACCCATCACAATATATTCCCTAAATCTCTTCAGAGAAACCTTAACGTTTCACTCCTTCACATTACCCAATGCATTGGAGAGCTATATCGGGCTCACCTGCCCTTAGTTTATCACGGAACCACCAGTTTTCATAACAATGCCCAAGAACCATAACATAATCATATCACATAAAACATACATAAAGGAAACATAAAATTTCCACATTTCAATAACAAGATATCAATAACACAGTGATATAATAAAAACATTATCAAAACCATTTTAAATACCAAAATAAATGAAAAGTAAAACATGGTATTTATTTTTCTTTAAAAAAATGGTATGGCTTGTAGAGGAAGCCGAAATTCAAATAATGGTCATGGCGGCGGAGAAGTCATTGTCGCCGCATACGTATGACAAAAACATTCCCTTTTGTCATTTAGTAAAAAGCTTCGTATAAAAAATATTCCTTTTGGGTAAACGTAAAATTCAAAGGGATTTATACACCGTATAAAATAAGGTTGTGTATAAAACAAAATATACCTCAATGAATGGAGATTGAGACGAAGTCCCTTACCTCGGGTCTGACTTGACTCGGTCGTTCTCTAATCTCATGAATAATAAACTTGAGTTAATTTATACTTGTTTAAGAACCCTTTTCATGTTCATTATTCCTTTTATATCACTTATTTCCATGTCATGAACACTATGTAATTATTTAAGTTAATAACGGTCGTTTTAACGATCAATGGTACTTGAGTCAAAAATAAACCCTTTATAATTACAAGTTGTTCATGTATCCATTATATCCAGAATGGTATTCATGATTTAGATATCATATATATCATATATATCCAGTACATTCATTCATTTATAATATTATATAACATTTAGAGGTAAGAAATGAAATTCACCGTTCATGGAGACGGTAAGCCGTACGTACGCATGAACGCTACTTCCATTTCTATTTCATATTTTATGAAATGGAATCATAATGATATAAAGGAATATAATAATTCCAGTGTAATATCATATATAATATCATAAATCCATCCTTTATGCGTCCCACATATGGTATTAACAAATCAAATCTCTTTGAGGGGGCGGTAGTCCGCACTTCCTTAAATGAAGATATTGCGTTTACCCATATTGGAAACCATAAAGGTATGCCCAAAATAAAAAATACAGAATCTTAAGGAAAACATAAACATATTATATATCATATATAAATATAGTGTCATCTTAATGGCCACCTTTGAAGGTGTTAGAAGAATGTGGAACAATCATCGTTTCGGGAGGAAGAAATTCGCCATCCATGGAAATAATATATTCTATAACCATTAGATGTAGGTGTGTGTAAGTGAATCTCGAATCCTTCTTATAAAAACATACTAGTATATTGAAGATACTGGATTTATTACAAAATAAATGAATAAAAATATTTTAGGGGGTTGGAGAAGCAAAATAATACAAAAGGACTCAAGTGAAGACATTACCTTAAAATCGGGTAACTCCATTTGGTTTGAGCTCAAAGGATTACTTGGGAAGAATTCTGCCCAATGTAAGGCTTCAAGGAGTAAGAGAGGGATGTGGAGATACAAAATAGGCAGGGTTTGGCCGAGGAATAGGCTTTGGAAGTGTGGGTAAGGAGGTAGACGTGGGGGCCTTTTATAAGAGGATAGGAGGGGCACTCTTGGAAAGTAAAGAAATGTTACTTTATTTTAAAATGAGTTTCAGATTTAAGAGGTCCCATATCGATATAATTATAGTATAAGGTGATAATGGTTCTAAATCCACCCATCCAATAGGTTTTGGACATGTGTAGGTCATATATTTTACATTATCTTTTCATTTTATTTAAATCCTTTATTAATGAGGTAATCACTCCATCATCATGATGTCCTAAATAATTTAATTTATTTAATGTCTAAAAATTTAAAAAAATATATCATGATGTAGTATATCTTTTTATCTTTCTAATTAATATTTATAGTAAAAAATATGACTTGTATAACCCCATGTAAAAATTGTTTTAGTAAAACATCTCATGTTTGTGTCATTTTTTACTTTAACATTAAATAAAAAGTTATTTATGTCATTTCCCAACCAAAGTGGCTCCATGGGGTCCCCAAGTTGACCCATGTATTTTCTTGGTCGGCCGTGACACATCCAATAAGGGTAGGACATGTGTCTAGGTCATTTCATATTATTAAAACATTATTTTTACCTTAAACTACACTAATTACCACTAATCGCGATTAAAAATATAAAAGTTACTATTCACCAAAAAATTATTTTAATCTCATTGAACCACATTTTAATTCTTAATTACAACCATGTATGTCGTATTTTTGAAAATAAAATCACAAAAGTGGCAAAATTTCATTTAAACGAAAAATCAGTTTCTTTAACTACCATTTAGCGGTTTCACTATTCATCAAAAATTGAAGTTTTTCAGAACAATACCAAAACTTCACCCTAAGATATATTTGATATTACGAATTCAAAAATGATGTCTATTTTACAAAATTGAAAACATATAAGTTAAATTAATTAATTTAATAATTAATTCCCGCTGTCAGAGCAAATAGCGTGTTTTTATGAAACAATAAGTATCAAAAGATTGACACTAGTTTAAGTCCAATTTCAAAGTGAAATTAATTCCAATGACCACTATAGGATTAAATGGTAAAAATATATTCTAATTTCACCTTAAAACCAATTCAAAAGATAATCTAATCATATAAATAAATTAGATTAAAAAGCTGTTTTGATGTAAAATGCAGTATTTTTCACTATTCATTAAAAAAATGAACATTGTCAGAAAAATACCAAAAATTCACACAAAGTAAATTTTTATGTCCCAATCATAAATAATAAGTTTATTTTGACAAACATAGCTTATAAAATTGTCAAAAGATAGATTTAAAAATGGTTTTCCATCAAAAGGAAATAAAACAATCTTTTAAAAATATTAGTGTATTCTATGCTTACGATTGGATTTATTTTCATTTTAAGCCTCTAAAACACTATCTAATTAATTAATAGACTTGGATAAAAATATCTATTATTCATTACTTACTTGGTATGTTACATTCAAGAATCTTAAAATGAAATAAGTAACTGGGAAACTAATAATGTATGAAGTTGAGATGTAAGAGGAAGATTAAGATCAAAAAATTATTGTGAAAAAGGAACAAACTTTGCTAAAAGTAACATCTCAGAAGCATTGAAGAAGAAAAAAAGAAGAATTCAAGAAGAGAAAATTTCAGATTCCTAGGATTCTAAAATGTAACTGGATAAGCTAGCTAGAATGTATAGAAAATTTTACAAAAAGAAAAGGTTTTTCAAAATATCCTTCAAGAATGATGAGAAAGAGTTGAGATATGTTTGATTCTATGAATGAAAGAAACTGGGTCATATAAGTCATGATTTTACTCAGCTAAAAAAAAATAAAAGGCAAGGAATGAAGAATAAAAAATGGTTGACATTGAGAAAAAAAATGAAAAAAGAGAAATAAAATCTACATGGAGTGTATCTGAAGACTCCAACTGATCTTCAAAGTCTGATTTAGAGAATGATCCATCAAATATAAAAGCTAACATGTTCTTTATGGATGATGTAGAAGAGGTACAAACTAATTACTCTAATAATTATGATTCTGGTAGTTTCTTAAATGACAAATTAGCTGCCTACTACTAAATTTTACAATAAAAATGTTATTATTTCTTAAATAATAACTAGTAATTGAAAAAATTCATAATTCTATTTTAGTTAAAAGAGATACCAATGCTAAAAAACATCAAGAGCTTCTTGGTAAATTGAAATCATATACATCAGACTATATTGACTAAGAAAAAAGAATTAAACAATTGAATATTAAATTAGAATCTTATAATAGACCTGCTCTTATTTTTACTAAAGGTGAAAACCTTTATAATGATATTATTTAGAATAATGTCATTAAAAAAGAAATATTTGGAATATGAAGTAAGGGTGAGAAATAAAAATTTTATAGATAATATTTTGTGCCCAATTCGAAAAATAATACCTGTTATTGTTATAGAACAAAAGGTAATTACAAAAATAAATTTTATTTGAAAAATAATCAAATAATTTGTATTAAAAGAGAATTCATTTATAAAATTTTATCTAAAGAAATTGATATAAATTCTGGAAAAATAAAGAAAATATGGATTTCTAAATCATTGATAGCTAACACTTCAGGACCCAAGAAGATATGGGTTCCAAAACACCACATGTTTAATTTCCTTTTCAAGAAACAATTCATAGGAATAAAAAATTTATATGGTATATATATAGTGGATGTTCCAAGAATATGAGTGGGGACCCAACAAATTTTCATACACCGACTAAAATTGATGGAGGTATAGTCACTTTTTATGACAATGATAATAGAAAAATTGTTGGAGACCCAAAAACTATCTCAATTACAAAAGTATTGCATGTGAATGTGATAAAGCACATTTTGAAAATTATTTCTCAACATTGTGAAAAAGGTTTTTATATTTATTTTTCTAACAATTCTTACTCTATATTCAAAGTAACTTTTCATAAATTTAGACTAGCTAGAAATGATAATGATTATACCTTGGATTTAAATTACTTGTGTAAAAATAAATTGAATTTTTTAACTACTTTGAAAAATGTCTCATAACTTTGGTATAAAATACTTGGACACTGTAATATTTATGATTTACATAAATTATTTAAGAAACAGTTAGTGTCTGATTTTTCTAGTCCTAAATTTGATAATGATAGATTCTGTGATGCCTTCAAAATTAGTAAACAACAGAAATCTTCTTTCAAATCTATTAAAAAAATTTATACATCTAAAATAGTAGAAATTTTCCATATGGATTTTTTGGACCATCCATAGTAGAAATTCTGGATAGTAAATTTTATGTTTGTTTTTTAGTTGATGATTATTCTAGAATTAATTGGGTATATTTTCTAAAACCGAAAATAGAAGTTTTCACTATTATTGAATGTTTTTTTAGAATTTATTAAAATAAAAATGGTTTTAATTTTTTTCATTGAGTAGTGATCATGGTGGGGAATTTGAGAATCAATAATTTAATTCCTTTTGATCAAATATAGGTTTTAAAGTCACCTTATATGCATGAAGAACACCTCACCAAAATGGAATTGTTGTAATAATAAATAGAATAATTCAATAAATGGAAAAGACTATGCTAAATGAATATATGCATCCTAACTATTTTTAAGAATAATCTGTAAGAACAACCATCTTTATCATGAATAGAGTTTTAATAAGACCAATTTTCAAAATAAAACCCAATGAACTTTGGAATAAAATAAAACCAAAAGTAAAGTACTTTAATGTTTTTGTATGAAAGTTTTACATCAAGAATACTAAGGAAAACCTTTGTAAGTTCGATCTAAAAGCCGATGAAGAAATTTTTTTAAGGATATTATACTGCATATAAAGCTTACATGATGTTTAATAAAAGGTAAATAATTAGTGAAGAATCAGTTCATAGGAAGTTTTAAGAAACTGATCCTTTTATTAAAGAGATTGGTAAAATAGATGAAGTTACTAATTAATTTGACAAAATGAAAATTAAAAGCCCTAATAATGGTTTTAAAAAAGATATTAATAAAATTAGGCCTAGTTTAGAAGAACTTTAAACTAAAGAACCTGAAAGTGTATTTCCTAGATAGCTGATAACCCTAAAGAACCGTCCTTTAGAAACTATTATAGGAGACCAAGACACATGAATTAGAACCAGAAGAAAGGTAAGAAACCAAGCCTAATTCTCTACCTTTATTTATCTTAGTTATAACCTAATACTATTGAGAAATCCCTAGAAGATAAGAGTTGGATGCTTACTATGCAAGAAGAACTAAACCAGTAGAAAAGGAATGAATTTTGAGAACTTTTAAAGAGAGTAACCAATTATCTTGTTATAAGAACTAAGTGGGTATTTAGAAATAAATATGACGATCAAGGGATCATAATCAAAAATAATTCTAGATTAGTAGAAAAATTATACAATTAGGAATTAGAAAAATATTATCATGATACCTTTTTTCCATATAGCTACATTAGAATCCATTAGAATTATTTTCCAAAATTCATCTCATATTAATTTTAAATAGTATGATATGGATGTTAAATCTTCTCTTTTAAATGGTTATTTAATAAAGGAAGTCTGTATTGAAAAACCTCATGGTTTTGAAAATACTCAAAAAACAAACACTATTTTTAAACTTACTAAAACTCCCTATGGACTTAAACAAGTACCTAGAACATGGTATAAAAGATTGAGTTCTTTTATTCTGAAAAATGGATTTACTATTGTATGGGTAGATTCAACACATTTTATGAAAATAATATTTTCAAATATTTTATTATTAATTTTTTTTGATGATGTTATTTTTGGTTCGAATAATAATAATATTTTTCATGATTTTTCAGAATTAATGCAAAAATAATTTGAAATGAGTATTATGGGAGAATTTAATTTTTATTTGGATTTCATATTTATCAAAAATGTTATGGAAATGTTTTAAATAAAATTAAATAAATTATTGTTTTATTGAAAAATGTTGGACTTGAAAAAAACAAGACATATAAAACTCCAATGTCTACCAATATAAAAAATGATTTTTTGAAGGACGAAAAATAATTGAAAATGGTTATATAGAGGTATGATTTGATGTTTGTTATATCTAACTACTAGATGACCAGAAATTATGTTTTCTGTATGTTTATATACTAGATTTCAATCAAATTTGAAAGAGTACCATTTACTGCTATTAAAATAATTTTTAGATATTTAAATGGAACTTTTTTTCAATCGATTAAATACCAAATGCCCCTGATTTAAATTTAATTTCATATTAAGATGCTGATTTTATAGGTTATAGATTAGTTAAAAAAATCACTTTAGGAACCTTTTACTTTTTAGAAAAATCTTAAGTGTCATTGTTGAATAAGAAATAACACTCTGTTTCATTGTCAATAGCCGATACAGAATATATTTTTATTGGCAGTTATGGTGCACAATTATTGTTGATGAAAAATTCACTACTGGACTTCGGAATAAATTTTAACAGTATTCCTATTTTATATGAAAATACAGTTTCTATAAATATTTTAAAAAATATCCTGTAAATATTTCTAGGACTAAGAATATTGATATAATGCATCATTTTCTGGGAGATCATGTTCTTAAAAAGGATATATCATTATAATTTTTTAATAAAATATATCAATTAGCTAATATTTTCATTGAATCCATTCCCAGTAAAAGTTTTGATTTTAATTAGGGAGAGTTAGGATTATATAATTTTAAAAGAAATATTTTTTTACTATTTTATAATATCACAATTTTTATGTTAAGTAAAATCTATATGATATATTTATTTATTGATTTTTATTTTTATTATTTATGAATTGATTTGATTTTAAAATAATTTAGTTTTAATTTTCTTTTTACTTATATTTTCAAAATTAAAAAGTAATGAGTGCATCCTCAATCTGCATGAGAAAACCATCAACCTTCCCCTGATCTCCTTCCCTCTTCTTCACATCCTTTTGGTTTACAAAGCATATCCATTTAGATTATATCCAAACCTTAAAACATTCAAACCATCAATAACAATAACAATCAGAAATGAAATCTTTATAAAGGATTGAGGATGTTGGACCAAGTGAACCCATTATTCAGTTGAAGTATTGAAAGCTTCTTCAGGGCAAGGTAATTGATTTTTATTGGAAAAAAAATATTTTCTCTTTGAAAATTATATAAGATTACATGTGATGGAATTAATTTATGATTATATAAATAATCCTTTTTTCTATATAGAAGTAAAATAATAATACCAAAATGCTTCTTTTAGTTTTAGATCAGATATAGACACAGTTTTATCTAAGATTCATCATGATGATTTTTTTCTCTATATGGTTCATTTTGTTAGAACCATGGATTTTACCCATGAGGGTAATTCCATTTTGATGATATGAATCTTATGTTGGGTAGAGAATTTCATCCTATCAATGACAGTCATGAAGCTTCATTCTCTACCCCTAAACCTACCTCTCTCGACCTGATTAAGATATTTGAAGTAATCACTGCTATTATGGATGAATTTAACCAAAGGCATCACACTATCTAGTGTGGAAGTACTACTTTTAATGTACTTTTGGAAAATTAGAAAGATTTGATAATTTGTTTGAATTCAATTAAATCCTAGTTGGGACTAGTTATTTACCAAGTCAGATATAGATTAAATGATTTTATTCATTCTAAAGAGAATGTAAATGAGTTCTTTAAAGTGAATATGGTGGAGAGAATAAAAGATGATCAAGACACAATGATGATGTTGCCTCATTAAATAAAAGTGTTTTTTAATAATTTTTATAGTTTTTTGATGATTTTTCATGATATTCAAGGTAATATTCAAAATCTAGATTCATTGTGTACTCTTCATGGTGATTCAGATCAAGGAACCCTATTAGATCTGATCCATTTATTTTGAAGACCTCCTGTATTGATGTTGGGATGAACTCATTAATTTATAAAACATTTTATCTACATTGAAATCTAATTTCCTTTAATTTTATATTTTTTACATTTTAAATTTAATTATTTTCTTGTTATGTTATTGGTATTTATCTTTCTACTACCACATCACATATCTTATTTTTCTAACAATATACTTTAACATTCATTTTATAGTTCAGTGTGATATTAAAACTATGGATTATGTTATTATTTTGTTTTGATATCACAAAAATGGAGAGAATATTTACATTTAATATTTTTGGAAGATATAGATATCCTTATTTAACTGAAATAGTACTATGAAATTGAAATACATTATTAGTTTTTATAATTCCAATATTTTCTGCTAATTATTTTATGGGATTCTGATAATCAAAAAGGGGGTTATTGTTGGGAAAGTATTGTCTCAAATATACTATGTAATTTATATTGATTTTGATGAAAAATTCTGATTTTGATGAGATAAAACTTATGTTGGGTAGAGAATTTCAGCCTATCAATGATAGTCATGAAGCTTCATCCTCTACCCCTCAACCTACCTCTCCCGACCTGATAAAGATATTTGAAGCAATCATTGCTATCATTGATAAGTTCAACCATAAGCTTTATACTCTCCAGTGTGATAGTACTACTTTGAATGTACTTTTGAAAAATTAGAAATATTTGATCATTTGATTGACTTCTATTAAATCCTAGATGGGAATAGTTATTTACCAAATTATATATAGATTAAATGATTTTATTCAGTCTAAAGAGAATGTAAATGAGTTCTTTAAAGTGAATATGGTGGAGATCATAAAAGTTGATCAAGACTCAATAAAGATTTTTCATCATTTGATAAAAGTGTTTAACAATAATTTTTACAGTTTGTTGATGAAGTTTCATGATATTCAAGGTTCTATTCAGAATCTGGCTACATTGAGTACTACTCATGGTGATTCAGATCAAGGAACCCTATCATATCTGAGCCATTCATTTTGAAGACCTCCTATATTGATGTTGGGATGAACTCATTAATTTTTAAAACATTTGATGTACATTTATATCTAATTTCCTTTAAATTTATATTTTTAAATTTTATATTTCATTATTTTCTTGTTATGTTTTTGGTATTTATCTTTCTACTACCACATCACATATCTTATATTTCTAAAAATACACTACAACATTCATTTTATAGTTTAGTGCGATATTGAAACTATGTATTATGTTATTATTTTGTTTTGATATCACAAAAATGGAGAGAATATTTACATTTAAATTTTTTTTAATGATATATATATATCTTTATTTAAATGAAATATTAATTTGAAATTGAAATACATTATTAGTTTTCATAATTCAAATATGTTTGACTAATTATTTTATGGGATTCTGAATATCAAAAAGGGGGTGATTGTTGGGAAAGTATTGTCTCAGTAATACTATGTAATTTATTTTGATGTTGATGCTCAAAAATTACTTTTTTTCAAATTAAGTCTTGATAAGTATGTTTCAGGAATATATATCATGTTTTTCTTTATATTTTTTATGTGGAAAGCTATATGATGTGTTATGGAAATATTGTTCGAACCCTACGTTCAGTAACATAACAAATGGTTCATCATCCCAATTCTATGATGAACATTTTGTGTATGGAATAACAACCCTATGCAAGATATTAAGTGTATGGATTGGAAAGCCTATGTTTGGGAATCAATGAACACATGGAATAGGAACCCTACACTAGAGTCTATAAATACTATTCAGTCCCTACATTCCTAACAATTAATGAATGGTTTGTCAATGTTATGTTTGGATTCTTATGGTGAAAAAGTTGAACGTATGGATCATTATCCCAAAGTTAAATTTTTTCCATACATTACACATTGATGAAATTATGGTTGAGTAACTGTATGTGGGTAGGAACCCTTTTCTACACAACTCAACCTTATGCTACACATCTCAACCCTATATTGTGAACTAATCAAAAGAGTTTTAAATTCATAATTTTATCTGAGTTTCCTAAAACTATCATGATAGATTATCAAGATGATTCAAAGATCATTATGATATAATCAATGAACTGTTTTTATTAGAGGAAAACACTCATATTCTTAAGGGAAGTTACAACTCCCCTGGTCAATTCAAATTTGAATATATATGATCTTTTTGGATATTTTTTTGGATCTTTAATATAAATGAAAACTTTCTACTCTATATATTTTACCAGTGTATCATTTTAAAATAAGGGATATTCAAGTTACATAATTTTATACACGATTACTCTCTGGTGAATATATTTTTAGAGTGTTTCTGTGAGTAATGATTGCCTTTAAAGAAGATAATACAGTTTATAGACATACATGCTATACCTCACACTACTATATGATTACTACTACAATTTTTTGTTATTATTATTAATGGTCATTTGAAACAAGGATCAATTATAAACTATACCTTATTGATGACTTTAATTTTTGAAGATAATGATCCATATACTGTTAGTTGATATTGTTGCAACTATGAAGAAGAACCTGGACCAACAAAAAAACTATTTTGATTTATTGGTGTAACAACTAATTGTACTCAGTTGTGGTGTAGTATTAGATTCTCCATCTAAGATATGGATAGTCGACTCTTGGTTAAGGAACCATAAGGATTTTTTATTAGTCTTACTGTAATGGTGTCAACAGTCTCTACTCGGTTGTGGATTCATGGTCTTGTGTTAAGAGGAATATATAGTTAAATTCATTGAACTCACCGAGGGAGTGACTAGGGGAGAAGATTATAGGATCTTTTTTCCCCAAACCACTATAAAAATCTGTATTATTTCATTATGTTCCTTCATTGTATATATATCATTATATAATTTAACACCAAATATCTTTATACTAACTTTATGGGTTGATTTTCATTGATATTGATTATTTTTATATTATTTCATCCTATTTTTACTATGAATTATTTGAAATTTCTGATGGATTAATGTGATGATCTCGGGGTATTATTATCGGATGATTATGTTTGGTTTCACTCCTTTATGTCATGATTTTTTCGTTTTTACTTTGAATTTGTTAATATTTTTTTTCTAATTGTTCTTGAATTTATCAGTAGGTTTCCTTTTAGGTGAATGATTTTTGGAAAAGACATTCAATGGTGTAAACAAGTAAGATATATTTTCCATTTTTTTTTAGAATTCTTAAAAAAGGTTTCATATACCTTTTTTTAATTTCTTATTAGTCAAATTAGTTTTTCTTGTTAAATTTATTAATGTAAAGGTAAATGAGTTCTTTTATATTATAAATGTTTTTTTAAAATTAATTGGTACCTTATTTAAAAATATTTCAATTTTAATATATATTTTAATCAGGTATTTCTATTAGAAATATGGAAATGTAATAAATTTATAATTTTTTTTGGAAATATGGTAGTGTTTTGGATAAAGATCATCTTTTAAACTACATATTCATGGATTATTCATTCCTTGATTTTAGATCGAGTAAACTTTTTTATTTCAAGTGATGTGATTAATATTTTGGGATCTTTTTTTCCTCATTGTTAATTGAAAATACCTTATACATTAATGATTTTTTATGTTTCAAGAGGATGATGATTATATGACGTAAATGGGATTAAGAGAGTTTTATAGTATGATTTGATTCAAATATAATTTTATTCCTAAGTATTAATTAGTTTCCAAAGTTTGGTTATGTTTTTATGATATTGGATTGGTTTGAGGAAAATTATTTTATAGTGGAGACAACTTCATATGTGTATGAGACTTTTATCATCTGTTTTATGAGTGGTTACATGGTATTGGTGTTTATGAAACTTTATTTGGATGGAATGTGTTTTATAGTGGAGAGATTATAATGAACAAGATCATTATTGATGGTGAAATATTGGGATAGTTTGAAATTTTGGTCATAGGTTTCAAAAAGGGAGTTTTAGTTATGTTTTATATGATTCTCAAGATATTTTCATGGCATTTTTTTGATGAAAGGACACCTAGAGTGAGTCTGGAGTACATGGAATATAATCTATAGGGGTAGAAATTCACTGTAGCATAGCCACTATGCACAACAACATAGTGGTATGGAGTGGAAAGGACTATGCTGTAGTAGTATGGGATACACCTTGGAGCTTTCCTAGGTGTAGCCTTACAATACAGAAGAGGATAAAAAATGTATGTGGAGGCTAGGGTAGATGAACCCGTACCTCTTGGGAGGAACTATCATTAAGTTCTATAGACTAAGAAATAATAACCTAAGTTAATATTCATCCAAGGTTGTAGTAGTAGTGGTTTATGGTGTAAAGGTGGTGACAATTTTATATCCTTGTTGTGTGACTATTTCTTGATGGGAATCATGGTCATTTCAAGAGGTCCTATTAAGACCCCCCTAGACCTCCCTTCGGTCCCAATTGATCTTGAAAATATTTATATCCCTCTTTGGATCTCCCATCCTCCCCTATATTCTACCATTGATCTAACTCATTTAGAATATTTTCATCGTATATATTCATTGCATGATCTATTCCTATCATATACCTTATCTTTATCCTATATTCTTCCTAATATTTGGGTTACTCTACTAGAGTTTTAAAGGGACGATCCCACTAAGTAGCGGTGGAATCATTTCACTTCATGGGTATTTCATTCACAACATGTAGAGGATTTCCCAAAAAGGGATGTTTAATCCATTGTTCATTATTTTTCATAAGGAATATTTTCCCAAGATTTTTTTGGAACTTTAGTAGTTTTGTGTTTAATTTTTCATTGGTAAGGGTATATGATTTGGGGATTTTTTGGGATTTTTGTTTGTGGATCTTAGTTTATTTATTTTATAGTGTTTATGGATGACTTGGTTGCTCAGTGACCTAGTGGGGGAAAATTTGTTACTGGTATCATCTTAGAGGCCATAGATTGAGTTTGGTTTCTCCATGAACAATTATATAAAGTTAAATACCTTTATTATTTTCATAATTCCTTATACATCATTGTTTAAATTTCATAAATGTTTAACAATTTCCATTTATTATTCCCATTTTATGTGTTTTTTAAATTTTATGAAGGTAATTTCAATGGAACAAGAGTTTTATAGAGTTGAAACTATTTACTAGAAACCTGTGAGTGTTTTTATAAAATTCATTAATTAAATTTAAAATTAAACATAGGTTAAATGTGTGTTCTTTAGATAATTAATGGTTTTGAAATAATTCCTAGAGGAAATAATTTTAAAATTAAGGATAATAATAAAATTGAATGGGTGTATTCAAAGGGGAATCTTGTTTTTTTAATATGCATAGGGATTCCATGGTTATTGATTCATGTTTATTAATTTTTTGTTAAACTATTGTATTATGTATTTATACATATTATATGATATTTGAGTTTCATATTGATGGGTTTTAATGTATTTATTATGGAGTTGAGTATCAATTTGGTTAAAAATTATTGTTTTTAGAGTATGAAATTGTGTTTGATTTTCAAATTTAATTTATATGTTTTATAATTAGATTTAAATATTTAAGGCTCATTTGGAAAGGAATTAAAGGGATTTCATTTTTAATTTTTTCAAATATGATTCATGGCCAAATTGGAACCTTATGAGTAAAATTCAGATTTAACCCATGATTTCTAATATTTATGGCTTAGAGTATTACATTGAGTGTATTATGTTCGAATATGTATGATTTCTTGGTATATTAATGGATAATAGAGGGGGTTAGGGGCTACACATGTGACATTGATATCCTACATGATTTATTATAACTTGTTTTCTAACCTACCATTTTTATTGATCATAGGAACCTGATATGTTATGTAAATAACACTAGGGAATTGTGAATTTTACATTTCATAGGAATATCATATAACAATTAATAAATACTTTTATGATATTTACTTTGAGTCACTTGTTGGGGTTTCCCCATCCTGATAGGTATTGAGATTACTCTTCCTCACGGTGGAACGTAGATGGTCATAATGATGATATTCCATGAGAGTCACTTGTTGGGGTGGCCATATCCCATTAGTAGTTTCAATTGATTTTCCATGTGGGGGGAATATAGTTAGTTATATTTTTTTGATCACCGAGATATTTTAGGATCCTATTATTACATGAACTTAGTTGTCATTGGATCACTCCCAATATATGGTCTAATTTTGGATCTTCTTTTTTGTTTAATTGGATTTTTGTTGTTGCCCATGTTTGGGTTTTCCTTTTTTTCTTTTTACTAGAGTGATTATATGGTTGTTTACTCGTGGTTATCTTATTACATGTCTTATTCTCCTTGGTTCATTTCATTGATAATAGTTTTTTTTAGTTTATTATATTTTTGGAGATCATTTTCAAGGATTTTATTTTTATTTTCAATGGAATGATTTTGATGTTTTTCCTAGATTTTCAAAGGATTATCAATTCATTAAATGGTTTAAATCTATGTTTTTTATAAGAGTAAATTACAAATTTTTAATAAAATGAGGAAATTACGTTATTTTATGTTATTGGTTTTAAATAAAATATCATATTCAACTTATTGATGTATTCATGGAATGAAGTGAAAGGGATTTTCTATTAAAGAACATTCATGGGGCGTGGGTTGGTTACCTACTTGGAATTTTCCTCATTATTATTTTAATTTTAGGTTTTAAATCTAGTTCATTTGGGATATAGCGGTTATTTTTGGGTTTTTTGGGTATGGTGGTCGTGTTGGTGCTAATAAATGGATCATTTGTTTGACATATGGAGTCATGTGATCATTTTATTTCTTTTATTTTTGGTATTTTATTTATCCACTATTTCACTCCAAGATTCCATTTACTTTTTTTTCTCTCCATGTTTATGATAGTATTTTACATAAAATTAGAATTTTCATTTATTAAGATTATTTGGTTATATATTAAGTTTATTCCTTAGTGGGTTTTGGTTCATTATTGGAACTGTTTATTTCTTTTGCATGACTATTTAATGTATAGAGTAGTCATGTTGTACTTCCTAGTGAAATTCCCATGTTTTTATTATTTTATCCAACTTAATAGTTCCAATTTTATTATATTTTATGTTCAATCACTAGATGATAGCTCATGGGGATCAAGATAAACCTTCGATCCACGTCATGGGTTAGATCAGGTTCCTAGTTTAGGGTGGACCTAGACTGGTTCATGATCACCCGTGTAGGGTGTGAGTAATAAACCCCAATAGGTAACCACCAATACATCCTTATAATAGTTTCACTAGGTATATGGAGGTGTATGCACTGTATTAAATAAAAATATAACAATCATATAACTTTACTGGTTCATCATATAATGAACACGCTTCAAATACGATGGTTATACCAGTTTCAGATCCATGCTAAAAAGTATATTAAAATCACACCATATACCCAACACTAGTAAAGGTTCATAGATCTAAGGAACGATTCCAAATAGAAAACCTACCTTGAGTAATTTTAACTATCCCAATATGGTAAGGTCTAATAGAAAATTCTTATATCTACTAAGCAATCTAAGGAGGGAATCTCAATAGCCAAACTCCAACACAAGTTAAACCATCCTCTCAAACTAAAGTCACATGGCTATACCATACATATAAATTACTAAATATGTATTAATATGAAGAAATAAAAATAACCATTCTCATGTGTGATCCAAACCATCCCCTATGGGAAAGGTCCCATAGCCATATCATGTGCTATAATATAATAACCAATCAACCACTCAATCGATGGGTGGTCATTGTAATTATTCCCAACATATCAAAACATATATATCATGAACAATAATCTAATATTTATCATAATCAATGATTTTACATCAACCCATTCAATGAAAAAGAACCATAGGGATAATCCTACAGATCCTACCTTACTAACACCTCAAGTTACCCTCATCAATGATGTTCAAATTGAAACAACATTAAAAGTTAATGGAATCAAAACATAAGACCAAATACCATTTTATTAGGTTTCCATATACTTGTGTGAGTATGTAAAAATCGAAGTAATCCCATGAATCCTAGGAATAGAGTCATACTATAAAAAAAAGACTAATTAGGGATCCAATATTCTAAACCATTTAACCCATAAGTCCCCATCGAAGGAGTTAACTACATAAACATGTATAATATTATAAATGTCGACACTAAAATAATAACCTTATAGGGATAACACATACTTCCTCATGAATGTAAATCTTGAAAACTACATATGAATTTTGTAACATGGTAAGTACTCTATACGACAATATTGAATAAGTGAATTTTTCAAACATTGTTCTACAATTCAATCCCAATCCACTAAAACCCTAAAATCATACCTAAGGACATATATATTTTCTTTTTAAAAAGGGATACAACAAAATAGGGGAATAAGGATCCATATAAATAAAAAATTTCCTTATAATTACCAACAAAGAACCTACATAATTAATGTCACTTAAAATTAATAAATTAAAAGATTGATAGAGATTAAGATTCTTTAGAACTGCTTCAACACTATCAAAAATTGTGTAGAGATTAAGAGAGATTAAGAGGAGAGTTTAAAGGGTTATAAGAGGAATTTATAATTCTACCCATTTATAAAACATCACTAAAACATGTTCACAACATGAAAATCATGCTCATGCCTTGATTCATCCATACCACGCCCTTGTTGTGGTGTAACCTTTGGGTCATAGTGAATTTCCATCCAAAATTAAAAGATCCTAACACCTAGCATTTCACTATACTAGTGTGATATTTTCTTTCACATTAGGGAACATCTAAGTCAACCATACCTTCATGCCAAACATCTTGTTGTGGAAATCACATCATGATATGATAATATGTAAGGATAAATAAATACATTTGAGAAAATTATATACGGGACATTACTCAATTTAAAATTTCTAGGATTCATGTTCTAGTAGCCCTTAGTTATGGTGTGGCCTCCTACACAACAACTTTCATTCCATAGTGCCTCAAGGACACAATTTCATCATAGATTATACGTGCATCACACCCAAGTCCAATTTTATATGACATGGAGACTTATCTACAGTAAATTTTCAATCCTACACCAGCCCGACTCCCAGAATCATGATCCTAGACCACTATTAATACCCCGAAAAACCTAAGGATATACATGAACTGAAATCAATAATATTTTATTATATGATATCCACATATCATAATAATTGACATTACCATGTTTATGCATATATCATAGCTTATGATTATTTCCATTATAAAGTATGATGGGTATATGATATAAGATATCACATGCATACATCACTTCCGTGTTCTACCATGTAGTTTATATTCTTTAAGAATCACAAGGTGATTCATTTATTTCTTTTCATATTCATTGAAGAGTTCAAGAATGTATCTTTAATGTGTAATAATGATCGCTATAAAAAAATGGTAGAAGACATAATAGTGCTTAGATTAAATTATGAGTGTAAATCAAATGGGATTCAATCCATCCCAGTGAGTAACTCTCAATACATATAATCAATTCAAATCTATTTTCTTCTAATTATTCATTCAACTTCTTGAATGACGGAAATATCACTCCATTGAAGGATTGTAATCCCATAATTATGATAAGTATCTAGGGAATATCATAGTCCCTTAGATTTAGGATGAATTTTATTAGATAATCCAGGATCTTTATCAAGAATGAACAAAAGAGTTAAAGATTGATTAAATAATGATTAACTATATGCATCATTATGATATTAATTTCAGATCATTTTGATTATGTTTTTGGATAATACTGATTATGGGAGTCACTTTACCATTGGGTTTTAGAAATATCATACCTATATATTGTAATTTTAATTATCTTGATATTATTGTTTTTGATATGTTGTGTTGCAGATTGAATTTTGAGTCGTGTAGGTTTTGGACCACTTTTTGAACAAATTTTTTTTATGAAAAATTAATTGAGAAATCTAGTAGCACATATTGATGTCAATAGAAGATACAATGGGTTTTAGAATCCATTAAAATATGGAGGTTTGTATTTTCAATGTAATTATAACTAAATCTAATCTTTTATAATCCAATTGTGGAATGAGTATCTACAGATAGAGTCGTTTCTTCCTGGATTGATAAAAATATTTCAAATACTTTGAATTATTTTGATCAAATTATACAATATATTGTTATTCTAATAGATTTAGATTTTATTATTTTCAAGGTTTTTTTTATGAATTTAATTATTAATATTTTCATACAAATATAATAGGTTCATTATGTAATTATTTTATTTATAATGGATTTGTTAATGAGAATCTATTGCATGGAAGTGGGTTTCTAAGACCATTGTGTCAAGGGATTTCGAATGTAATATAGAGTTTTTTTGATCATTTTGAATGAAGGTATTCTATGAGTTCATGAGTTGAATCCAAAGGAGGGTTTAGAGCTGGCGGTTCATCCTTGCAGTGTTTTTTGGATTTGGTTGTTTGAGAGGGTATAACGCCAGCCATCGGATCGGGCCTCTGCTTTGAGTGAGGACACTTGCTTGCCGAATCACATTGCAATGATGGAGAGCTTATTCACGTTCACATACTGGGGAGGAGCAGTTCTTTGTTGTCATTCTGGTTTTTACTCTTTCTTCATTCGAGTGTGAATGTCCTATGTCCATGATGTCATTGGGTTTCCACCCCCTTCATCCCTTAAAAGGGGGTCTTATCTTATAATAAAAAATTGAAGGCCTTCAGGACGTTGGATGGATTCTATGTCTGTAAAATAGGCCATTTTGATTATATTGATGATGTTATTTTGTGGATAGGAATCTATTACCGAATGTGGTTTCAAAGAATCTTATGTTGATGAATATTGGTGTTTCCTAAATTTTGTCAAGGAATTTCATGAGTATAAGGGGATACATAAATTCCATTAAAAGTACTCCCATGAATATTTGTATAAAAACGTATATATTTGTTGGAGAAGGGTGTTTTCTTAATAATATCACATTTAAAGAGTATAAATATTATCATCCTTTAATCCTTTTATTATTTTCATTTTCTATAATATTTATTATTTTATTCGAAAGGTGATTATTTTTCAGTGGATTATTTTTAATTGTACATTATATTCTGTCAGGAAGATTCATATGTACCAATATTATTACTATATATTTATATTATTTTTAATTACTATCATCTATATTTTTAATGGTATATATTTTGTTTAAAAAAGATAAATATTGGAGTGTAATAAAAATTTATAATATTATTTGCCTAAAATTTACACCCCTATTACTGCACAACATGACCTTTTTATCTGGGAAACCATTCAGTATCAAATTTGGTCTCTAAAATTGAGATGTAGCCTAATATAATTTTTATATTTCTACTATTTTATTATAAATATCTCATTTTCCTTATTCTGATTGAATGATAGATAAATTTCGTTAATGGAAGTGTCTTCAATTGGTTCTATTGATAATATCAATCCTAATAGACCACCAATATTTTTTTGGAGAAAATATATCAACTAGTGGGATCAAGTGGAGTCATTTTTCATAAATATTGTAGTTGATAATTTCGTTAGGTTAAAAATAAATTACAAAATTCTAGAGAAATAATACCGTACATTTACTTGATATAAAAGAGTGGAGTTTAATATAAATTTCTATGTAAGAAATACTCTATTTATAGATATTTAACAAAATACTTACTATCAAGTGTAATCTTATTGGATGAATAACAGAATATGTAATATGGAGAAAATTATACAATTTATAACTTTTAATGTGTTGGAAAATAAACATTCTATGTTAAGAGTGGATTATTGTAAAGACCTTAACAAAAAAAATTAAATATTCTATTGAACTTAAACTAGAATTCACTTTATTAAATTCCTTATGAAAATTTAGGGGTATATTTTTAGATATTTAGGTAATAACTCTTACATAGCTAACCCATATTTAAAAAAATATACAATTTCTATTCACATTACATTTTCCAACTAAAAAAACTTTTAAAAATAAAAATGTCTTCTTTTCATGATACATTATAAAAATTTTCATCATAGCCCCATCCTTGTCCCAAAAAATCCTATGATTTTTTTAAAATTATTTATGAGCACAAAAATTTTAGTAAGGGAAATAAAAGTAAAAAAATGAAATATTATTCTATGAATAATTATATTAAATATCATTTTCCCAAATAATTCTTGGGATCAAAATAAGCATTTTATTATCCATTAAATCACAATATATTCTTAAATAATTACATAAATCATTTAATAAGAAATATTAAAGGAAAAAATAAAAATCATAAATGTTTTGTTAGAATAAAAAAATATCATAATAACTATTTCATAAAGAAATACATTTAACCCAAAAAAGTATCAGATACTTTCCTTTAAATATAATATCGTTATCTTAACTAGATAAATAATAAGATTCCCAAAAAAACCCATAGAAATATTATTTAAAAATTTTAGGTAACTTGGGAATCATATTAATATCACTCTAATATATGGAGGAACCCTTATGGTTATATATGGAATTATCATCACAATTATATTTTGAGTAACCATCATTGTTATACTTGAAATAATCATCTTGGTTATATTTGGAATAACTACCATGGTATATTCCCATAATCTCTTAGGAGATTCGAAATTAGTTAACTCCATCCCATTGTTATATTAAACATTATAGTATATTCCCATATTCTTATAGGAGAACCCAAATTGGTTAAATCTATCCCATATTTGGAATAACAATTATCATATATTCTCATATTCTCTTACGAGAATCCTAATCAGGTAACACTATTCCTTTACCCAATGAATTGGAGAGCTATAAAAGGCTCAAAACACTTGTATTATAATAAAACCACCCACAATTATAAATAATGACCAAGAAAAAAATAATAACACATAAAATCTTTCAATTTACAAAATATTCCTTTTACCCATAAGAAAACAATTATGGATTTTGAAATATCAATTTCATTTTGAAATCCTTTTTGAAAATAACCATAACATTAAGAAATATGGTCGGTCATCAAAGAAAAATTAAATATAATAATGGAATCCAAATATAAAATAGTTTTTATGGGGGTTGAAAACACCATTTTCACAATATAAATTAAAATAGAACACTCATTTTTTATTTTTTAATGAAAGCCTAAACATTCTAAAAAAATATTCCTTTTCAAAACTTATGAAAGAAAATCAAAAGTGACATAAAATATCATTTATATTTTTTTCATTCCCTTATAAATACATCCATAAAATTCTTTTAAAAATATGGGAATGAAGGTAAAATATATATTTAAGGTAAAAAATAAAGGAGTGATTTTTTTAAAACAATGTCCCTAACCTAGTTCCTGAATCATCACAAACATTCTTTATCTTCCACTTCTTCAGACAACCTTCTTCTATTAACACCATTATACCTCAAATGATGGTGTTATTATATATATAACGCCTCTATAAAATGGGGAGTAGATATAGGAATGTATTTGGGCTATGATTTCTTCAACCAAATGGGTTTCTAAGTAATAAGAAATTAGAATAAGTGGTTCCCTATTATAAGAGAGGGGAATGGAACTTTTGGAATTTCATATTATAATAAATTAATATAAATCAATTGTGAGGTAAAAATGGATTAGAATTTATAATATTAAAATATAATATGATTATGAGTCTAAATACCTTCATCCAATAAAATATAGACATTATTGGATCACATTTTTACCCTTCTCTTTTGGATTTAACCCTCCATTAACCACTTTCACAATTGTCATGACAACTAGGATTTTCAGTCTTTGAGGAACAAGATAGTTTATATAATTGAAATTATAGTACATAAATAAACCATTGTTGATATTTTCAACGATATCCTATTCACTTTTCCTAATATATGTTTTTAGGAATTTTATATCATTTAATAAAATATTATTTATTATAAAATATCATTAATTTCAATTTTTAGAACTATTAATTACTTTGACATTATAGACATCAATTCAAAAAATGAAATAAAAAAAATATTTTATAAAATCTATAATATATAATTTAAATATTCAAAATTCATATATAACATTAATTACATCAAATTATTTTTCTTTTTATATTTTTAATGTCATTTATTTTATTTGTCTCTTAATCAAATAATTACTCTATCATATTTCTGTAAGAATTTAAGGTAATTATGAATTTACTAATACTAAAAAAAATTATCATAATTAAGAATAATTATATATATTTCAAATGAATATTTATAATCAAACATATATTCTTTTAATCCCCTTGTTAAAAATATTATATTTATTAAAAACAAAAGTGTGACAATTTTTTGTCTCTTTTACATAAAATATTCTAAATTCAATAGTCACACCAAATTGTAAAAAAACCATATAACAAAATACTGTTGGATTATGGATAATATTAACACATTAAATAAAATATAGGTAAGTTTTTAGGTTATTTTATATTCCTTATCATATTATTTTTAACACTTAATTCCCCGATTTAACATTTACTATGGTAACAAAATTACTATGGTAATGATTCATATTGACTAAAAATTAAAGGGTAAAATTTAATAAATTTTGACCCATTTATTAAAAATATTTAATTCTTTTTTTATAATTCAAAACATAATATTTTAGTAATACAATTTAAATTTAAATTTCTAAAATGTGTGAAAAATGGTTATCCAGAAAATTACTATTTTAAGTATTAATAATATATATATTAACTAAAGCATAAATTTAATTTTAAAAAACATAAATTTATTATTTTAAATAAAAATTAACAAATAAATTTTTTTGTGTAATCCAAAATAAAATTTTAATTTTTAAATAATTTAAAAGAAAATATAATTTTAAATAAAAATATGTATTTTTCAATACTCATTGAAAAATAAAATTCATTAGAAAATTCCCAAAATTATACCATAAGATATTTTTGATATGTTTATTTAAAAAATTAAGTTCATATTGTCAAATAAATTTTCTAGATGTTTCAAAAAGTAGGTATAATAATTTATCATAAAAAATCAAAATAATTTTTGTAGAAAATGACTTTTTGAAGAATGAAATAGATTTATGAAAAATTGGGTAATTATTTACTAATAATTAATCACTAAATTGGTATTTATTATAACCTTTATATTAATATATTTCAAAAATTATATAATCACATTCATACCCTTCAAATTAATGGCAGCATCATATTATTAACATTAAAATAATAATATTTTTTGATTCGTTTATGCCCAGTGTTGTGTAATTTGTATGTTATCAAAAATAGTCTTCTTTTTAAATATATAAAGATATTATATTATCCACCATATTAAAAAAAAATTACTCATAATTTTATCTCGGTCTCATTAATCAATGGTTGATATTTTAGAATACAATTTTTGAAATCCCACATAGTAAAAAGAGAGAATAAAACATCTTCTTGAAAAGAGATAAAGGGGAGTATGAAGGTTATCTGGGATAACATATACATGGATTAGAAATAGGGTAACATTAGTGGATAGTGAAAATATAGACATGTAAGAAAAAATTATTATCCAAACGATGATGGGGAGTGATATAGCCATTGATCACAAGAAAGTGAATGATCTTGGGAAAGTTTACAACCACAAAACTAAAAACCAACGTGGTGTGAAAAATACCATAAATTCATTTCAAAATAATGTAATAAGATAACTTTTTTTGTTCAATATATTTTTCCTAATGTTAATTAATTTATTTATCATCTAGACTAAGAAATTATAGATATATACCTACATGAAAGGTAAAATTTTATCCTTTAATAAAATTCATCCAAAAATTATGTTTTTCCCCAAATGATGAGTTTTCAAGGTGAGTTTTTCATACCTGAGGTTCTAAAATAAACTTATAATAAATCACATAATACATAAGGGAAAAATAATATATTCCGTATATCCTTATATTTTTTCCAAAACCAAAATCGTTAGATCAAGATTATATAATTACCCAAATGAAAAATATCAAAAGAATAAAAACTACTTTAATCTTTAAAATTCAAAAATAATACCCAACATTCAACGTAGATCAATCAATAAATAACTATCCTTAAAATTACTCAAAATAGTATAGGCTAATATTTATACTGAATGAAATTATTACATATTATTACATGATAAATTTATCATTTATCTTCAAATAACATTAATAAATCTTATAGTCTTATACCAAAAATATATATTCCATAATAAAATAATCTCTAAAATATGATAATAACATCAATAAATAATCTTAATCACCACAAATCCACAATAAAATCATATATTTTTCGAAAATATAATTCGACCTTTATTTATCAAATAAAAGTATATAAAATTCTATTTACCTTAATCCTATAAGGTTCACAAAATTATAGTGATCTTATTACCAAATTTCATTGATTAGTTAATCAAAAAATTAATTTCCAATCCCAATGTAATCTATATGATAATGCATTTTCTCCCAATTTGTAATAACCCATAATTCCCTAAAAATCATAGATTATATAAACCCTAAAGGATGCCAATAACATTAAACTTATGTCCAGAAAATGTAAATGAATTATACCTCAAATAACATTTTTCATATTTTAAACTTAAGTGTTGTATATTCTTTATGCATTTATTAAAACTCAATAAATATATCCCAAAAATGTATCACCTTTTCACTACACCATATTTAAAAAGGTATTGATTCCATCATAGATAGGTTTCCAATTTTTTAAGCAAAACATTAATAGAATAATACATAGATGTTTCATGGTTCTTATAATATTGAAAAAATACCACTATATCATAATTCTAAAAATTCTATACATAAACACAACCATAAACCATGCTTATTTTTATTATTTATTAATACTTTATTCCTATAAACCAAATATATGAGATGTATCCTTATCATTTTTAACATAAACTCAACCATGTTTCAAATATAGAAACCCAAGAAAATAATTCATACCTTAAATCCAAACACCATGGTATTATTTTATGTTATTGAAATTCCCTTTATCATCCAAATTAAGAACATATATAAAGTAATGAAATAATGAATTACATGAAGGTATTTCCCTTAAAAAACAAGACCAAAAAATTGAGATTTTGAAATACGATAAAAGAGACCCCTTGATCCATATAAAGTTTGGAGAAATAAAAAGATATTAGATATATCAAACAGTTTCTTTTAGGTGATTTGAATACTCAAGAAGTTATCAAAATCATTTGAATAGGTATTTGTGATAATAAATATAATCAAATTATCTGAAAGTGATAAGAACATTGTGAAAAATCACTATCTTTCCATCTTGAAAAAAAATCCTTAATCTATATATTGGAAAACCATTAAAACATAAAATGAATTTTTTTGTTTAAAAATAAAATGGTCCTTATAAATATAAATTCATTAAAAATTACATAATGCTTTAACCATAAAATCCTTTATACCTAAATCAATTAGCCATCAATATAAAATCTCAAAAAATATCATTAATCACCTCAAAATCCATAACTCAAAATAAAAAAATGGATGGAAAAGGATTTGAATTTATAATTATACATAAACACCTAAAAAATTTATGGTATCCATAAATATTATGAAAAACCCACTTGAAAACATCCTAATCTCTAATGTTGTCTAAAGCCCACTCTGATACCAATTGTAAGGACCTGACATTAAATATTACATATTATAGTGACTTTAAACTAGAATTCAGTTTCTAACATTCCTAAATACCTTTTCGGTTTATTGTTTTGTAGATCGAGGTTATAAATCTTACATAACAAACCCATATTTTATAAAGTGGACACTCTTATTCAGTATATATTTTTTCCACCAAACAAAGAATTTAAGAAGAAACGTGTTTTCTTTTCATGAAATATATTCACAATTTTAATCCTGATCTCATCCTTGTCCCTACTCTTCTTATGATTTTTTTGATATGCTACATGAGCACACAACTCTTTGTAAGTCACATAAAAATAACGAAAGAAAATTTTAGTCCATAAGCACTTATAAATCACATGAAATTTGAGAAAACTATATTATTACATCCCTAAACAATTATATTCATCATTAAAATTCATGTATCACATTAATTATAATAAAATATATTACTTTTGATGCTTTTAATATCATTTATTTGATTTTTCCATTAATCGAATAACTACTGCATCATATTTGTGTAAGCACTTAATATATATATTTATTCACTAACAATTAAAAACAAATTATCATTATTAAAAAATAATTAATATTTAAAACAAATATTTATTACTAAACATATCTTCTATTTATTCCCATATTAAAATTATAAATTTAATTCAAAAAATGAGTAACATTTTTGTCTTTTCTTTACAGAAAATATTATAAATGTCATAATAACAAAAAAATAGAAACAAATGACTTATTTATGAATATTGGATTAGTATGGTTTATAAAAACTCATAATGTAAAATTAATACTACTTTTCGGGTTATTTGATATTCTTTGTTACCTTTAATTATTTTATTTTCCCTTTATCATGGTGAAAACATTTACAACAGTTATGAGTCATATTTACTAATACTAAAAGGGTACTATTGAGAAATTTTTGGACCCACCAATTCCAAATATGGTACATATTTTTTAAAATTTAAATCACATAATTGGATGAATATAATTTAAAATTATATTAGAGAAACATAATTAAAACAATTCTCAATAAAAATTCATATTTTAACTAGAAAATGTTTTTATTAATTTAAGTATAAATTTCATTTAAAAAACCATAACTATATTATTTTAAATGAAAAATAACTAAAATTTAAAAGTAACCAAAAAACAATTTTACTTTGTAAATAATCAAAAATAAAATACAATTTGAATAAAAATCAGTATTTTTCATTATACATTGAAAAATCAATTTATCAAAAAATTCACAAAATTTTACATTAAAATAATTTTGGTATTAGGATTTAAAAAATTGTCTTCATTTTCTAAATAAAATTTTATAATTGAAGTAGAAACTAGGTACAATATTTTTTCATTAAATGAAATAAAAATCATTTTTGAAGAAAACATATATTTCAAGAATAAAATGAGTTTAATAAAAAATGAGATCTTATTTCCATATAATTAATCAATAAAATTTCAAGGACAATAACATTTATATATATATAAATATATATTATAAAATACCTCATATCATATTTACCCATCAATTTAACTTTTAGTTCATAATGGTAACTTTTAAATAATAATATTTAATGGTTCGTTTTCATTCAGTGTTGTGTATTATGTATGCTTTCAAACATATTATTATTTTAAAAATATTATGATATTACAATTTTCACTCATTTATTTTTAAAAAGGATAATCATTTTAATAGTTCCATCATTTTTTAAACCATAATTAATTGTTTGAAACCTATTAGAGTGAATGAAATATCATATGATCATCCTGTTGAGAAGATAATTGATATCCTCTCAAAGGAATGGGATTCAAAAAAATCATCTAAAGATAATAAAAATATTATTGTAAAGTTATGTATTTGTGATTTAATTGGAACTTTGATAAAATATGAATTTTTTTTTATAGAGATGTCAAAAAGGGGAAAAATATAATGGTATAATACTTTCTTCAACTTTTAGAGCTTTGATTTCAATAGTTCAATATTTATACCATGTACTTAAAAAAATAATAACATATAAATTATTTCTAGATAAAAGTGATCCTGAATTTACCAGGAAAGAGTATACTCAGTTGGACATAAATATGTTTGGATGAAATTTCCAAAAGTATTGTAGGAAATATAAACTTGAAAATTAAGAATAATCCTTTACCATATGTTAGGTGTATATGAAACCAATACATATTTGATGGTATTATCCTATATTTTAACTAAATTAAAAAAAATCAAAGTTAAGTTCAAAGAGGTGAAATATAAATAATTTAATGAAAAAATTATTCATTATGTTCAAATGAAATTACATCATTCAATATTTATTTTATTGATGGGGATAGTAGAAGGAGAATTACTAGAATATATTTTAATATTATAAAATATTAATCATTGAATAGAAAATGTATTGCAGAAAATATTAAAATTGATATAAGTATAGATTATTTTTTACTAGAATTACCTTACTCTTAGAAAAGTTAAAATCTATCCAATTATGAAGAGAAATGTATTACCCAACACAAAAAATAAATTCGAAAATACATAGTGTAAATTAAAAGTACATATAAACAACATTTTAAGAGATACACATGTATTAAGAATAATGTTTCTTAAAATAAATTTGATCTAAAGAAATATGTAGAAAATCTAAAAAACTTAAGAAATATAATTATAATCTTGTATTTGATTTAAAAAAATTGAAAATATTTTTTCCAATATAATTTATAAGAAGAAATGAAAATCAGTATCTTCTATTAATGTTGAGAATATATGAGATCTTGTTTTGGTTAAATATCTGAAACTTATGAGTGAGAATATTTCATTGAAATCAATGTTTGAATGTTTTCAAAAAATGACTAACTTTACTACTGTCAAGAAATAATTTATAAAAATTTATTTGTATTTAAGACCTAGGAATACTTTTTCAAAGATGGAGAGTACAACCAAAGTAAGCAGATGGTATAGAGAAAATAATTTGGTTCCTAATAGTGCACCATTGTGTTCAAAATGTCAAAGGGGTTTGAATTAAAGGAATAAATGTTTCTTAAATACGTTTCAGTCCTTCTGATAGTATAGAGCCAATATTTTCAAGGAACATGTTAGTATTGAACATTAATTATTGATTTGGGTACCAAATAAAATCCTTGATTGAATGGCATGAAGGCGTAAATTTTTATTAATATTTGGATAAACCACCTTTTAAGGAAAAAAGGGAATAACTTCAAAAGAGTTCAAGGACATAAAACATTAAAAAAAATTGGAGGTCAAGGCCTAGAACTAGAGTACACAGACAAACCCCTTCCTAGAATAATAATTACCACGACAAACCTCCACTAATGCATGACTATTCAGCATGATATCCCTTATAGAAAATCATGGTCCGGGTACCAATGGCAGAGCCATACCCTCTCAAACCAAGTAAATAAACTGTGTATTGGAAAAATATTTATAATATTTGGAACCTAGTAATCTTTATTTAATCCTATATGAAAATTATGTCTTCATGCATTTTTTGAAAATGTTGTAATTCTAAAAGTTTTTCTTTTTTCATTTCAAAATCTCATGTTGGTATGGATTTTTTAATTTTATTTATCTAACTTTCCAATGAATTGTAGTTATTTTATTTTTTTTCTTTAATGAATGATATGGATTCACCTTAATGGATTTTCTAGAACCATATTCAAAATAATATGACCAAGAAACTAATATGGTACATTGATTTTATGAAGTCTATTTTTGTTATCATCCTATAATTTGAATATTTTTTAACATATTTTTTTTCTAATATATGATTTTCTTATAATTTCTGATATATTTACATTAAAATGTATTTTAGTGTGAAAAATTTATAAAATTTTTAAAATTTGAAATTTTATTGTTAAATTTTGAAATAAAAATTTTTCAAGACTTTGGAAAACTTTTCTTAAGAAATAGTTTTGATGGATGGTTGGATGAGTCAAAAATAATCCTAATATCTAGAAATTGATATGTTATATAAATACCTTTGTGATCCCAAAGTATGTGTTTTTTTATCATAGTCATTGTTTATTAATATTTATCATTTTTGATAACATTTATTATACAATACACTTATTTTGTAATTTTATTTAACATGAATTTTTTATGAAATTTTTTTTTCACATTTAAAATTTCTAGTTTGATATGATCCACTGGAATTTGTGTCCAACCTTGTTTTATTATAAATTAATCAATTTTTATATCAATGTAGATTTATTTCACTATAAGATATATTGAGTTTTGGAATCTATATGAAGATGGATGTTTTTATTTAGGATGTCATTACAATTGAATCCAAGGTATATGAATTATAACCATTAAAGGTGTGTCTATAATTAAATCTATTTCTTTTTGGAAATGTATAAAGATTCCCATTTCATTAAAATCATATAAAAAAAGTCTATAACAACAATTTATTCTAATAGCTTCTAATTGAATTTGTTTAATGATTGATTTGATAAGAGTTCTATTGTTAGGATTTCTATTCAAACCTTTTTAATTAATATTAAAATAATTTTATTTTTTACTACTATTTTGAGGAGATTATATTGTGTGGATGATGGTTTCTCTAAGGATTGTCACAGGTCCTTATATAAGGATGATAGAGATTTTCAGAATCATTTTTTCTAAGGTATTATAGGTATATAAATCAGATTGTTTGTATTAGGTTGATTACGATATTCAAGGGATAGTAATCTATTGTTAATTGTGGTGTCAAAGAAGTATCGAATTATTGAAATTTGATATTTTCAATGTTTTTAGTAAATTAAGGATAATAAGGGGATACCTAGAGTGGTATTAACACTAAAATGATAATTTTTTATATAAAAACATTTCTTTCTCCTTTGTTAAATTTATTAGTAGTGGTATCCTTAGGGTCATCTCCAGGGAGGGGTGTATGGAAATTAGTTTGAAACATAAGAAAAATGGTATGATTGAAACTATTTTTTTAGATATATGTATGAAAAATTGAAGTAATGATATTAATATAATTTTTATAAATAAAGTGAGGGTTATGGATTGTGTTTCAAGTTTCAAAGAAATCGTATTAAAGAAAACAGTTTTAATCTTCTTCATATTAATGTATAAATGAAATATTCCTTAATTGAATCATCAATAACCCTTGGTTGAAGGTTATTTTGTAAAAAGTTCTAAAAATGACTACTACTCAGTCATCTCCCATCATTTGTGTGTGATAAGATAGTGAACCACTGCAAAACAACCAAGGCAATACCCAATCATGTTTTAGTGATCCTGACAATTTTTGAAGTAAACCACTATCTCCAAAAACCTTCCATAAATTTCTATATATTCACTACTAAATTGAATCTATTTCTTTGATATAAGAAACACTACTTTTATAGATATTACAAAATATCAATATATTGAGTATAAAATTAACATAACCAAAACCTTAAAAATAATTATTTTAAAAGTATCAAACAACATCAGAAAACTGAAACCGATCAATTAAATAATGTTTTATTTATAAATCTTAGGATTAAATAATTATAATGGTTCTATTTAGATTACCTAATAACTCATTAGTTACCCCTCTATTTGAAGTGTAACAAATATGAGGGTGGAGAAAAAGAAATTATAGAACTAAAATAAAGAAGAAAATAAAATTAAAGGACACAAAAATTGAATAGGTTCTCCATGAAAAATCCATACGATCCCCCATACTCTCTAACTACACACTAGTGTTATTTTTATAGAGTTGTAACACCCTTTAATTTAGTACTGATCAGACATTTTATTTTTTTTATCTTCATTAAAATGTTTTTAATGTTTCCTTTTTCCTCATATATTTAAATCTATACACAAAAAATTCCTTTAAAAAATATACAGTCTCTTTATTTGTTATTGATTATAATATTTTACATATCGTAGTCGACATGGTATCCTCTGATTGGTTTCATACATTTTGAAGTTCCTTGAATCACACCATTGATCATGATTTTTAATCCATGATGTTTGTAGTGGGGTTTTTATTATATTTGTTCCCATTCTAAAAAATTCTATATATTTGAAAAATTAAATAATCCAATATGAGTAATCCTCCATCATGTAGATGAAATATAATACTTTTAATTAAAATCTATTATGCATAGATTAAATATCCTACATGTAGGTTAAAATGACATATGTGTGGCCAAATTTCATACCATGATAAAATGTATTATATTTTTTATAATTCTATAATTCATAGATGAAAGTACATAAATTCTATAAAAATTTCAAATGTGTGTATGAATTATATTATGCAACTAAATTTATTATGTGTATAATAATTCTCCTACATAAAAATGTAATTTTATTAGGGTAGACAAATGTATTATGTGTAAGACTTTTTCCTCTGAAAACTCTCAACACACTTCAAATATCATAAATTATATCAAAATATCCTTCATCCTCCTCAAAATTCATACATGTAGGATAATAATCCTCTATAAATCTCAAATATTATATACTATAAGATAATTTCATTACATATTTTTCTTGACATTAGTATATTACTTCCTAAATTTTTATAAATAAAGTATAAACTTCTTGAAATCAATTACTTTTGGCCTTCAAAATCACCTCAATACATCATATAATAACATCAAAGAACTTAATGTTATGTGTAGTATTTATTCTAATAATTCCAAAGAATGAAATAAAAATATAATTTTAAGGCTTTTGACCATTAAATTACCAATTAATACTAAAACAAAAAAATGTTATATTTACACAAGTATTGATCAAAACGGTGGGATAAAAATCATAAATATCAAAGTGAAATATATGTAATTATTTACGTAATAAATTCCCCAAACAATAATACTTGGACACCTAGATAACTAAACATCCAAATGAATGTAAAAGAAAAATAAAAATATTAACGAATATATGTTCCCTTTCCAACATCATGGTCCTCAGGTTATCTAAAAAGAAATATAATTTTCATATACAAGAACTACATACAATTAATATAAATATTCATTACATATAAATACCATCATTGAAAAAAATAATGAGTAATAGTTTCTTTGGAAACATGGGTAAATAAATTACTAATATATAAATGATTTATTTTATTTTCCATTAATTTTTACATTAGTATCACCCATTTTAGACATAAAATACATAAAAAACATACTCTATAACCTTAAGAAGAGAAAAATAATAAAGTGTGATATTTGATTATCAGTAAGGGTAAAAATAAGAGATATTAATCAATAATCTTAAGTGAGTATAAGATAATTATAAGGGTGTGATAACATGATCTTAACATTAGAAAATCAATCCCATCTATTGATATATCAAAATCATAAAACATGTCATTAAAGTTTTTCAATTAAAGACATAAAACATAAGATTTTAGAATCATAAATAGTCAATAATAATCCATGAAAACATATCATAATCATAAAAAATTACTTTTTTCATGAAACTAATCTGGAAAATTATTTCCTTAGTTAAGGACCACAACCAAGTCAATCATAGTGCATTAGTTTCATTCCTCATCCCATCATTTCCTTAGTTAAGTTTCACTCCCAAACTATGTTATAGGAAAGAGTTCCTAAATGGCTTGGGTTAAATCAACATCACACTTCTTATTATATCATGATATATCCTTCTTTACTCAATATAGTGGTGGACTTTATAATTTTGGGCCCAGTGTTCTACAAGACATTAAATAATAATTATATTATCAAATCATAACCTTTGTAAAGGAAATAATTTTCAAAAATATTTCATAATTATAATAATAAATAATCTAGATAAATAATAAATATGGTATCATTGGATTATATCCCTATTAAATCATAAGAAACATCAAAGGATTCTGTTACAGATATAAATACTTTTACTAGATTATTAGAACATTTCATGGAGAAAATATAGTTTTATTTGAAATCACTTAATTATATTTTAAAATTTTATAAAATATTAAAGTTTTTTTTGAATATTAAAAAAATTAACCTATATATATATCTTTAATTAAAATATTTTCATGATGGTAGGGAAATTCATTTATGAGGCTTTTGATAAAAAAATCCAATTATATTTTTAGTAAAAAGTAAAAATTAAGATGTTTAGAAAATTATAAGATGGTTCCAATTAAAACATGGAAATTAATTTCAAATATATAAAAAAATAATTCAAAAAATCATTAAATAATAGTAAAAAAATTCTTGATCATATTTTAAAGTAAATCCGGATATGCATGAATATATTCCCGGCCAAAGGGAAAAACAAGGTCTGTTTTTCATAAAAACATTATTCCAATATCTTGAGTAATTCAATAGATGAAAATGAAAATAAAACTTGATATCTCTATTAATAAATATATTATAATATAATAACTAATATTTTCTATATAAAAATCATAAAATTGCATCATTTAAAACATTAAGTATAAATAGACCTGGTAAAAATTGGATTATAACATAAAACCCTTACCTCATGTTTATCTTACCTCATAAGCACTATAAAATCTTATATAATAAATATAAATTTATTACAAATCTATACCAAAAACATAATAATACATATAATATCATATAATTTTTACATATAACATCTTACCACCCATTCATTTAAATTTTTTCTTTATCGTCATTATTATGGGTGTTACCTCTATCATTTGTGATTTATGCATTGGTTCAATAGTAATGGTCTTGAATCTTTGATCATGGTTCCTTCATCTTAAAAATGATAAACATGATATAAATATCATATATATTCTTTACATAAATAATTAAAACCAATTATATAAAATGCTGATGAAAAATGAATTACATCACTACATATAGATGGTAGTATATATGTACACACAAGTGGTGTTTTAATTTTTCGATTGATGGAAAAAGAGAAAGGTAAATATTAATTCACAATTAAAGAAAAATTATTATAGAAATAATATCATATATAAAAATTAAATATATTATAATAACTGACCATGAATGATGGTGGTGGAAAAATAATGGCATCACTATGTGTTGGTGGTTGTCCACACATACGCTTGAGTGATAATTTCATCTCTCATTTGATTGATAATATGTGGATATTGGTTGTTAAAAAATCCTAATAAAATATCATTATATTTATTATACTGTATTTATTATGTTTTAGTGGATATAATATTTTTATATTATGTGGAAGAAGAAATAAAATTGAAATATCATGGTTATTATCAACACTTATTCTCTCTGAGGCCTCTATTGGTTTTCACCTTAAGCAAAGAAGGATTGGTATTAGGAGAAGACTATATGATCCATGATGAATGGTAGGATTATTTTAAGGTTTGGATAATAGATTTTTTATCCTATAATTATCAAATAGTGTGAATAAGGGAGGAGAACATGTGACCTTTTATAAGTGAGAGTAGGGATACACATGGAATTTTGTAGTGTCCAATGACCAATTAGGTTCCATTGAGATTGGGTGAATCAGGGGTACTCATTTTAAAAATTATATTTCATTAAAATTGAAATGATCAAAATTTTTATGGTTATTGTTTCATCAAATATTATCTCTCAATAACACCTCATATGTAGTTGTAATCATATAGAGAGAAACAAACATTATTTATAAGGCTTAACATAAAACTCTACACCTTATTGTGTCGGTTAGACCCAAAAACATAGATTCTTCACTATTAAAAAAGTTATTATATCTATAGATAATTACATTATGATCAAAACAGATTCCCACTTTGTTCCTCCACTTACAGCACCAAAAAATATATTTCCTCATTTATTCATGTTTGATCTATGAAAATAATGATATTAAACCTTTTATATGAGAGTCTTCATCCATGAGGCTATAAGATCAGTTTTTCTCTTGTAAAATTCCTCATGGTCTACATTAGAAAATTATTGTAGATTATTTGGAAATTAATCTATTCTTAGATGTTGAATGATCTAATTCACTCAATCATTGTATACTCAGGTGTACATCATTTAGGAAATCCTATGTGCAACTCTCTTTATTTCTTCAATACTTAAGTGTGTCAAGTTCTAGTAGATTATTTTTCAAAATGAATAAGACATAACTCTATTATATGCACTCTTTCTTCAATACCTATACCATATATTTATATTAATAATATCATTATGTGCATTTTTCTAAAAATATCAAACTAAATATTTCTAAATATAGATTATGAAAATTCCATGATCTTCATTCATAAGACCATCTCATTAAAAATCAATTATTTGATTCCCAATTTATTTTTCATTTTAACTCATTGGAATTTGAATTCAAATATTCACTTAAATCCCATAAAGATTTGTTCTTCGTCCCATTCATCACTCTATATTTTAATATCCATGATATCTAAAATTCCCCAAATATTTCTTCTAAAAAAACAATATAATTCCATTCAGTCATGAAATATGATCTATTACTCAAAATATTTTTTATAAATTAGCTAAATGGTTCCCATTAGATTTATTGAAATCCACTACATTATTTTATCCCAAACACGTACAAAATATATTCACCCATTGGATAATTTATGTGGATCATATAGGATATGTGGATTTCTTACCAAGTAGAAAAGTCTTTGCAGTCCTCATCAAATAGAGGAATACTGAAAATAAACTCCATATACATTCATGGTATATGAATTAACTCCACAATATGGTGCCGTATTATTTTACATAACTAAAATATCTAAATATATTCTTCTGGTGTATTAAATACCTTTGTGATGTGGAGATCACCTTTCTATATTTAAACATCGTGAAGGAATGTGATGAGGTAATTTCTTCTATGTAATAGTATCAACTTATTTCCATTACACAAGGCATGTAAACTTAACGATACCATTAAATTGATATATGTTTACCCTTACATGGGAAATAGATGAACCTGCATACCCTTACATGAGTTGGGATCAATTTTTTTTTGCAATCATTGGAATACATGAGTTACCCACAAATAGGTACCCTTACACGACCATGTTACCCTAACACATGAACCCTTACGTTTCATCATTACCCTTACATAGGTACCCTTTCAAATCCTGTATATTTTCACACTACCTTTACATATGTCATGTAATAAAATTTCACCTTTATATAATTGTAAGAATATGTTACAACCTTTACACAACACATGTGATTCCTTTACATAGGAAATGTAAGGTATGAGTTACCTTTACATAGCCTTAATAGCTCTCCACATACCTTTACATATGTAATGTAATTTCCAATTTACATTTACATAGGCTTCCAATTAACATCAAAATAATTCCATTCCTTTCATAATCAATCATAAGGACTTCCATATTCCATCGAATGATATAGAAAATTACTCTATATCCTACATAACATATCTTAATTTTCCACGAAGATAATCACATCAACCATCATGTTTACTAATCTACATGGTCGTGAACATCTCCACTCATGTTCTTCAAGTAGTATTCTCATTGATCCATTGGAAGAGAACATTCTAGTAGATCAAAACTATTATAGAATTACAAGTTTGTATTTTCAAGATCGACATCCAATTCCTTCATAAATCCATAATAATCCATCAAGCATCATAAGAACTACATATTGAGCCATTAATACAAAAATAATTACTTGGTCCCAACAATATCACCCTATTAATTTTTTGGAAATACCAAACCTTAATATAAATATGGGTTATTGGATGGATTCTAAATTTAACAGCCATATTGGGAAAAAATGAAATGGTTAATGTGAGGGTTTTATCATCTATTCTTCTACCTTTCTATGAAAACATGATTCTCATCCACATTTTTTTGGAGAAAGACAATACCACATGGTTTTATTCATAAAGATCCTTTAGTTGGTTTAATATAAGCATTCATGAAAAAAATCAATGTATAAAACAATAGATATAAAACCAAGGTTGTGTAATAATTCCAAAAACTATTCACAAGTGATACCATTCTTTGTATTTTTTTTATCATATAGGTAATGTATAAAAACAATTAATTTTAAAATAACCTTGTTACCATTATACATCTCAAAAAAACAAAAAAACATTTAATCAACAAGTCACGTAAGACCCATTTTTTCATCTTGTTATCAAAAAATAACCAACTTACTAAATACGATTAATACAATTAAAATATGGATGAGAGTGTTATTGGAATACCTAAAACTCTATTTATTACTATATTGTGTAGAAAATTCCATATTCATATAAAATTACTTAGCATTATCCTTTCTAAACTTTGCTCCATCTTAAGAGAGTAAATCCTCATTTTTCTATTTTAGGGTTGTCAGAAGACTCCATGAGGGAAAATATTTTAAGGATTTCTAGTAATGATGACCTCAAAATTCTCATTTAATTCCATTTATGTTAGTTCCAAATACATAAAATAAAAGGGAATAATTATGGACCCCTAGTTTTCTAAAAAGTAACTCTAAGGATGATAGATTCCTCTCATCTTAAGAAACTCATTCCTTCCAATATAATATATATTTTTCGTTTAATTATCCTTTTTCATTATATTTATTTAATTACATTAAGGATCAGGTGATTTTAATTTATTTTTAAACGTATCAAACTTTCTAAGAGGCCATGTTAAGCATGTGATCGATGTATTTACTCAATTCTTTCAACTTTCACACAAAAAACAACCCAACTTTGTAATCCCATTAAAAGAAATATTTTTTTATTTATTTGTCTTCATGGGTTTTATTATGTTAAAAATTATATTTTTTCACTCCTCAATAGATACTGTTGTTTACTTTATTTTTTTCTTCTACTTTTAATTAACAGTTTTTCTTCACTCCTCATATTTTATAACCTTTGGTTGCTTCTTTCTAAGATTTTCATGAATTTATATACTATTATAATATTTTATATCTTTGTATCTAAACCTCTAGTGACAAAGAAAATCCCAGGAATCTTATTTTCTTTATTTCTTACCAAGATTGTTCAAATTCCATAATTTGTGAACCATTTAATTTTAAAGTAGAACCACCACTATTTTGGATGATTTTTGGGGATAATATCTTCATAAATCATTTTTAATCTACCCTTGAAGTGGTGTATTTATTATTATTTTTCACTATATATGCATTTCCAAAATTTTCTTTTAATCCTACATTAAAAAGCAGAACAACAATACTACAATGGAAGGTTTAGGTGTTATGGGATTCCTTCTTCTTAGAGGATTTTTCCATTTCATAATAGGATGATAACAAGCCCTTTTTTTCAATAAAAAATGAGTCTTCTTGGGTTCATGAATTTCAATGTGAATTTTTGTGAAAATATAAAATTTTCATATAACTTTGGATGTTCCAACTTGTGGTTATTCTTTATTCCCCAATCACACCACCAACTAAAAATAATTCATGTTGTTGGAGTCCTTTTAATTCCCCAAATATCCCTACATATCTTCCTAATCCGACGTCATCTTATTTATATTTTATTCATCCAATTTTATTAATTCATGTAAATATTTTTCTATATATTTTAACATATTTCTTTCGAATCTTATTTATTAGCTTTTACACCACTATAAACATTGTACAATTTTTATGTTCATGAAAATATTCTTCAAAAATAATCCTAAAAACAAATTTCCCATAGGTATTCCTATTCAATTCTTCTTCACTATTAGTAAAAAAATGTTTCATTTCTTATATAAAGTCTACGAGGGTGATTTCACGAATAGATCGAAGGCCATCATTTACTATTCATTTTTTATTATACCCATTTTAAGGGTTGAAGGGGAAACTTAAAATTAAATTTCCCATAGGCTTTGTGACATTATAAGACCCAAATGTCTTTAAGGAATACATCCCAGACCATGGATACTTGAAAATACACCTCCCCAACATTTTCATCATGATCATCTATCCATATTTTCTTGGATGTCTCGCTATAAGTCTCGTGAAAGGTTCCACATGCTTGGTACCGATGTCAAGCAACATACCCTCTTGTTCTTAAAAATTTTATATCTATGCTCTATTTAATGCACCTACTCTGAATACACCTTACAAATTCTTTATAACTCTCTTTATATGTTCATTGAATTTATAATTAATATTATTAAGAAATATATTATCATTATGGATTTAAAAAATTTAATAAAAATAATCATAATCAAAAGAATAATTTCTACTTATATCCCTTGTATTACCTTTAATAAGTGGTATTTTTCATTTAATTTTGTATTTTTATTCAACTTAATTTCCAATCTTTTATTCCAATTTTTATAAGTCATGGATGAAATCTCCATATTTTTATATGTGATAGTAAATTAATTTTTCGACATTCAAGTAAAAAATACTTTTCAAAATTTTCACTTCATAAAAGCTATTAAAATTAATCAATTAAAATCATTGGATCTTTAGTGGTAAATCCCTATGATACCAATTGAATAGTATAAGGACTAATTAGGTACCAATAATAGTGGGGGAATCAATGGTATACTCATATAAAAAATTATATTTATTTTAAATTTAAACTCTTAAACTTGTTATGGTTCTTGATCCGCTCAATATTATCACTTAATCTAACCTCATGTGTAGTTTTAATCATATAGATCGAAGTATTTAATATTTAAAAGGTCTAGCATAAAATCCAACACCTTTTTGCATTGGTTAAAAACTCCAACAAAGATTATTCACTATCAAATATGTGAAAACATACATAGAAAATCCTAATATATTAAATATAGAATCCCACAAAAATCCTCTAATTCCATCACTGACTAAAATATTTCTTCACTTCTTCAGGATTAATCCAAAAAAGAGATATCTTCAACCATCTCAATGATAGTCATCCACTATGACCCTACATGATCAGGTTTGATCATGTACACTTCTTGAAGTTATTTAACATCTACATATATTAGGTCTATTGCCTTTGAAACTCCTATCCTTCCATGAATGATCTATTTCTCTCAATATTTTAATACTCAGTTGTGTCTCGTTTAGAATTATAGGAATTGACACTCTTCCATTATTCAATACTTTGGTGTATTGTGTTCTCTCAAATTATTTTGAAATATTCAAACTATTTCAATAAATTCTACACACTCATTCTTTGATTCGTGCACTATATATTTATATTCACAAAATCACTCTTATTATTATTATCAAAATAACACAATAAATACCTCAATATTTGAATTATGGAAACCCCGTTATATTCTCTAGCATGATAATCTTATCCAAAATCATTAAATTGATTCCTAATTTATGTATCATTTTAACTCATAGGAATTCAAGTTCAAATATTAATTTAAATCCAATTAATATTTGGGCTTCATCCCATATTTTACATGTTATTTAAATATCTCTGATTTCTATAATTCATCAAATCACAATTATTAAAAAATAATAATATTTATATGTCTCCATGAAATAGGATACATCAAATAATAAATTATGGAGAAATGGGATTTGGGGTTTTCATTGTCTATATAGAAATAAACTATGTCATTCTATCTAAAACACATATGTAGAATATTCACTAACATGATTCAGTTACATTTTTAGAATCATCTACATGGATTACCTTTATAGTACATATGAATATTTGGTTTTCATAAAATAGAAAAACACAAAATATAAGATCTATATACCTATGTGGTGTAGGAATTTACTCCACGATGCAATATGGTATTATTTTCTAGAACCACAAAACTCCAAATATATTCCGGCGGTATAGAATATACCTTTACAGTGTGAAGATTACCTATCAAAACTTCATCTTAACTAAGGATTATGATTTGTTATATTATAAAACATCATAGCCTCAACTTACTGATCTTAAATAAGGTATAGAAAATCGACAATAACTTTTTTTAGGTTTAATTTTACCCATATGTAGGTAATTGAATACCAGGTCTACCCTTATGAATGTTGGGATCAACATTTAAAAAATATTTATAATTCATTGGTTACCATTAAGTTGGTAACCTTATATAACTACATTACCATTATGTTGGAACCCTTATACAACCCTATTACCCTTACGTAGGAAACCTTATGAAACCTAATTACCCTTCCACAAGTACACTTACACATCCTCATTATTTTCTCACTACATTTATATATTTCATGTAAATCATATATTACCTTTAAATAGATGTAGTAATCGTCAAATTCATTTATGAAACACTTGGGATTCCATTACATAGGTAATTTATTTTAAGAGTTACCTATATGTATCCTTCAAAAAAATATCATTACCATTATGTATTATATGTAATTTCCAATTTAAATTTATGTGGGTAGATAATTAAAATCAAAATTATATCTAGCAATTAATAATAATTCATGAGGCCTTACATATTCCATAAAATGATGTATAAAGTGTCTCTACATAACCAAAAAGTCTCTTTAGTTTCATTTAATTTCAACACATAAACTCACACATTTAAAATTCCACATTTTCTCAAACTTCTCCATTCATGTTCTTCAATTTGTAGCCTCATAGTTATATTTCCAAAAAACATGGGAATAACTCAAAAATAATATGTAATTACATGGATGTTTTTTCATACATGATATAAAATTTCTTTATGAATCCATAATAACACTCAATGTATCGTTGACCACAAATATTGGACCATTGACATTAAATGAAATAATTACTTGGACGTAACAATTTTCTTAAAATATTTCAATGATATAAGGTATATTTCATTACAAAGTGTCTCCAAATGGCCTTTTATTCAAATTTAGTATAAGATAAATTTGAAATATATTCCAATAAATAGAATTACAAAGGTGTGGGTGAAAATCCTACCCTTATCTATTAGTTTAATCCACAACTAAATCTGTTTTTACCTTAATCATGATAAATTTTTAACTATTTTTACTATTCCCTATGAAAAAATATTAATTTGACTCTATTAGATATTATTAATTATCCATATTAAAAATATTTAATTCACTTTACAAGATTCAATTTTTTTATGTGGGAGAATTTATTTTTAAATAAGTACAGAAATCACAATGAAAATATATTTTAGAGAAATGAATCTTTAAGCATAAACCATAATATAGTTACATTCTATTCCTTTAAAAAATAAAATGAATTTTAAAATACATTATTAAATATTTAATCTATTCATTTTATTAAAACTATTAGTTAGTATATATAAATTTAATTTATTAAGATTAAAACACTTTTCCCACATTAAAACATTATTTAGAAAAATGTTTTTTATGTCCAAAAAAGACTAATTCCAAATGAAGTATAATGAATATTATTGTGATTTAATTATATTTTTTTAATTAAAAAAAATTATTTTACTTTAAGTTCCAATTTAAAACATAATGGTACTTTAATTGAAAATAAATAACCGTTTTCACAAAAGTCGTCTTTTTCACTATTCACAAAAAAATGAATAATTTTAGAAAAACACGAAAAATAAAACCTAAGATAAGATTTTATTTTTATTTATAAAATGATATTATTTTATTAAAATATAATTAATAAGACTTATATAAATTTATTAAAATGTTCTATGTTAAAAAATTTGATAAACCCCGTTGTCAATGAAAATAGTTTTTTTAATTTTAAAATTACTTTACCAAAAATATAGTACTTATTTATTATGTATTAATAAATACATTTAATATTTATTAAACCCATTATACATATTTCCCGTAAAGTTTTTATTACTATTTATTCCTTAATATTTAACATCTTTTCTATAATTTTTTACTATATACTGGTTCATATAGACTCAGGGTTTCATGTAATGAAAGTTATTCAATATTTAATGTTTTATTTCAAAGGAAATACATATAATATCATAGGGTGTTACATGATATCCTCCAAAAAAGTAATTTTAGCATTGAAATTTTATTACTCTCATACAAACAAATGAGGATATATTTTCTTTATCACATCATTGAGTTCCCAAGTAGATTCCTCAAATTTCTTATTCCTCTAAGGAACTTTAACGAGTCGAGTAGTATTTTTACATATAAATCTATCACCATGATCCAATATTTCTAACATTTTTTATACATAGTAAGGAAAATATTCCATTGGAATAACCTCTTAGTTTATTATATGTGAAGGATTAGCTATGTACTTCCTTTGGATAGATACATAGAACACATCATGAATATGTGAGAGATTTGGTGGGAGTACTATGTGATACACTATAATATATACTCGATCCATAATATAAATGGGAAAATTTTATATAGTTCTTAGTTTTCCTTTATTATTGAATCTCATAACCTTCACATGGTAAGAAATTGAAAGGAAATTTTTTTGACCAATATCAAATTCTAGATCTCACCGATGATTATCAGCATACCTATACTATCAACTATGAGCTTCCATGATGTGAAATTTAATGGATCCATCCTTCTCTATCATTTCATCAAATAACTCTGGTTCTCTAACTTCATCCCATCATATCAGAGTAGTATACTTATTTCCATAGAGGGATCCATGAGGATCCATTTGAATGATCGAGTTATTTGTATTATTATTAAAAAACAACTAGAAAATATTATGATATAAAGAAAATTTTAAATATAGAGAATATGATCTCAACATATCATATAGGGTTTGAATGGTTCTCTTATACATACCATCTGATGATGACAAGAAGTACTAAAACACAAATAAATATTTAGAGCATACTGAATACTTATATATAACTTTGAGGTAAATCTAGGATCCCAATAAGATAAAATAGAATATGGTACACTTATAATCTTACCACTTTGTGAATGTTTATAATAGGAATATGTTCATGAGAGAAAGTATATCTCAATGTAATTAAGTTCACTTACTTCATAAAGTGATATACTATAACCCAAATTGGATTATGTCTCATAGATGTTTTGGGTAGGCCAACAGTGAAAGATATGGTACTATTTTCCCATTTCAATTTTAGTATAGGTAATGGTAATAAAATCCACTTATAATTTTGTCTCTTATCCTTTACTTGATAAATTATTAAGAGCCATGATACATAATAAATAATATATCTCTTCATTTTTTCCCACTAGAAATACTCTTTTATATCTCTATCTATCTTCTTACTCCCAGGATGAATAAAGAATGATGGGAAATGAGATTTATTCAATAGTTCCTAAAGTCTTATATTTATGTGAAACATACTCAGTTGAAGAACCATATCATTCTATCAGAGTCAATGTCGAACTCAAGAACATTTCTAAACATTTTTATGGATTTCTATCTTTCTTCTATGCATCCATAATCCATATATGAGTATATGGTTGAAAACTTATTTGGGTAAGATAATATTTCTCCACATCCTTCGATATTTGAATGTTCGTCCTCTGGATATCCTTAAATATTGGATACATGGTGATCCACATATTAGAATATCTAGCGTGATCATTTAAAAAAATGTATTATCTACCATTTTGTATTTCCCTACGTGGAATTTAATTGATTTGTCTCAATATTTAGTCAACTCCAACTATATTATATGGTGAATATTCAAATATTTCTTACTGAATATATACTACAAACTTCTATGATCAGAATATATGGAAAAGATCAGTCTTGAAAAAATATTTAGATCCTCATAATTGATCAAACAAATCATCAATATGAGGTAAAATATACATTATCATGATGATGACGTTAATATATTCTCAGTAATCAATGGAGAGTCAAATTAATTTATCTCTATTCATAAAAAAAGAATTGGTGCACCCTAAGGTGATGCAATTGGATTAATAAACCAAATATCACTCTTCTCAAGGAGTTTATTCTTTAATTCATGTAACTCATATATGGTAAATGTATATTGAGTCTTTAAAATAGGATTAAAACTAAGAATTAGTTTGATTTAAAACAAAATTTCATGATTCAGATGAAGAATATACCACTCTTCTATAAAGACATAAATAAACTCTTGTATAATAGGATTATATTTTTTGTTGAGTTTTCCCCAAACATATTATATTAACACCCATTTTAAAAAGGAAGAAATTAAAATTAAATAATTATATTTTACATTGTATGTTCATATTTATCCTTAAATAGATAAAAAATCTTAGGTTGGTTTGGAATACTAAATTGGACCTCCCTTCCTCGAAAATTGACATCGGTTTTATATAAATAAATCTAGTACATGTCCAAAATCACATAAAAGTAATTCAATGGAGGAATAAATATATTTATTGGTATAACATTACAAAAAACATAAATTGGGGAATATTCATTGTCCGAAGATGAATTCAACATATCATTAGACGTTTTTACTGCAATTTCAAAATCTATTCATTAAGGTGGTAATGTGATACCCTTATAAAATTATTTAAATGTATAAAAGTTTATAGAACCAAAATCAAATATAGAAGTAGTAGTTATTTATTTTATGGAAATTTTACCTTTCAAAACATTATTACTACACCAAGAATCAGAAATATTGATCACATGACACTTACCATTATATTTGTGATTAAGAGGTTACTAATGTCGATCATATTCATTAACCCTTAGATTCAAGGAGTGGCTAGAATAATGTCCACATCCATGAAATTATAGAATTGTAGTGTGTTTGATTAATTAGTTGGAAATTTATTTAAATTTTCATCATTAGATAATTTCTTCCCATTACATTGACATTCAATTTTCTGATGGCCTTCTTTACTAAAATTATAGCATTTATCAGTACCCATAATAAAATTCCACTATGTTTGTTTTAATACTTATAGAATAAAGAAAAACATGTCATCTTCACTCCATGGTTTTTTATTATAATTAAATTTGAGTTACATATTTATTTTCATGTCAAAATCCTAAGATTTATTGGTGACTATAATATCTATTTCCACCTTGCTAACACATTGAATGATTCATTCATATCTACTTAAGTATCTTATGGATAGTTCCCTTTTAAGACATAGTTTTAATCCAATAAATAATCATTAAATATTATTTTTATGTTCAATAATGTTACCATAACCATACCTCACATGTCTTATAAATTATTCCTCATAGGTACCAATGAATTCATCATTCTTCTACTTAAGATCAAATGTCTAATTCTACATCTTTGTAAGATGAATCGAAGGAATATAATTATTACCAAATAAGATCATAAAATCCTCCCACTCTATTGAGTTAATTTCATAATTTTTCTTAATATTACTAATAATATTTCTCTATTGATCCTCTTTAACTTCCAATTGATAACAACTATGAAAACCTTTTTTTGTTCCAACACTATAAAACATAAAATATATTTCCAGTGGTGTAATCCATTTCTCATAAATTATTAGTTTAGTGTGCATATTAAAAGAAGGTGGAAATTACCTCATAAAGCACTCAATAGTAAATTGTTCCTCCCTTTGGTAATTTGGAAGCTCCGTATGATTCAAGACTTAAGAAATCTACATAATCATAGCTAAATAAATTTTCATTTAAACAACCATAACATTTGGTTACGCATGGGGATAATCATTGAATTATCCATCACATTCAACAATAACATGTATCCTTCAGGTTTAATCCATTATATGAAAACAAAAATCATATTCTGTGAAAAAATATTCATTGTAGGAAACCATATAATCATGAAAACAATTTACAGTACATCTACATAAAGACACCTTCTTTTCAATGTATTACACCATATTTTTGAACTTGGTCATATATGGTCATCATATATTCCAATAGTTTTTAATTGACATTAAATTAAATGTGAATATTCCTAAGAATATACCCCATTAATTTCATGATAAGTTCATTTTAAGGGACTGGTCACTATTCATAGATGAAATGGATGGGATATATTTGTCCAACTCTTTTTTATCATATCACTCCTAGAGCCATATATTTAAAATCCCTATCAGCTTTTAGTATCTAGATAGGATGTATTAATTTATAGAATTCACAATCTATTATTTATAACAACATATGATGTTCTCTAATACTTAGGCTTATCCTAAGGGTTGTCACTAAATTTTTCTCATCCTATTTTCTAAATGTTACCAACCCTTACTCAAATTCTTGTTATAACGACAAATACTTTTCATAGATAAATACTAAATATTATTAACAAAAATATATATTAAAAATAAATATGATACATGTCATAATCAGAATATTTAGTGTCTTTTGAAGTATGGATACATAAATAACTGATATATCAACATTATACATCATTCTACATTAAGTTATTGAAAAATAGAACCCTTCATAAACATTAAATGAAAAATAACATTCTCTATAATCTAGGGAAGGGAAACATAAGAAAGGGTAATAAATGATTCTTAGTAAGGGTTAAAAAAAGATATACAAATCGATGAGCATAAGTGATCATAAGAAAATCATAAGGATATGAGAACATAATATTAATAATATAAAAACCTACCCATATATTCATAGATTAAAATCACAAAACATGGAATAATTTTTTATCAATCAAAGAATATAAGAAATAATCATTTGGACTAATAAAAAATAAATCATGATCCATGGAAACATATTAAAATAATAAGACATAATTTTTTGGCATGAAAGTTAACATATAAAATCATTTCCTTATAATGTTTTGTTTACAATACTCTAAAAGTGGATTGGGTTCACTCAATATTCAAATACTATATTATTGGAAAAATTTCATTAAGGGATTAGGTTTATTCCCAGTTTCAGTCATTATTATATCATTGGACATAATTATTTAGTAAATTCATTAGAGGATAACATAATTCTTGTCCTATGAATCATATAATTAAAACCATACATATATGAGACACAATATCATAAACATTAATCATATCATCAAATCATTACCCATGGGAATGATACGAGTTTCATAAATATTTCATAATCATAATTAAAACTATAAAAACAAAGAATAAATAATAAAACATTGGATAATATTCCTAGTAAATCATAACAAATAGAAAAGATTATTTTTAAAGATAGAAATACCATCAAAAGATCATAATAACATTTTTGAGAAAAAATACACTTTTTATTTAAAATATTTTATTTAAAAAAATATTCCAAAATATTATGTAAAAAAATATCAAAGAAAAAATAAATAATATAAAGTAATATTTAAATAATAGTGCTTTCCAAATGGTGTGGGAATTAGTACATGTGGTTTATTTTAAATTAAAAAATTCGTTTCACTTCTTCTAAAAAATATAAAAAGTATTGCGATTGGAAAATGATAAGAAGGTTCATTTTAAGCACATTTAAGGAAAGTAAAATATCATAAAAATTTAATTTAAACAATATTTTTAGAATTTTAATAACTTTCTTGAATTTTTTTAAAGAAAATATGGACTTGGATGAAAATATTCCGGACAGAAGGAACAAATATGGTCATTTTTCCTTAAAAAAATAATTCTGGTCTCTTGAGAAATAAAATAGAATAAAATGAAAGGAGAATTTGGAATATACAAAAATAACTATATTATAATAAAATACATAATATTTTTGGGAGATATATTATAACATTTCATTATTAGAAAATTTAAGAATAAATAATCCCTGTAAAAATTGGATTTGAACATAAAACCCATACTAAAAGCTCATCTTGCTTCATAACAACTATAACCTCATGCATGAGAAATTTTAATTTATTATAATTATATAATAGAACCAAAATAAAACATATAACAAAATACATGGTTCAATTATAATATCTTTTCACCCATTTATTAATAATATTTCATTATTATGATCATTTCAAGTGTTAATTGCTTGGTCTTTCATGTATGTTTTGGTTCTGTAGTTACGGTCCATGAAAATTGATCACGGTTCCATAAAAAAATTTAATCATGATATAAATATCATATATTATCATTATATACATAATTATAACTATTCATATAAATTTTTTATAAAAAATAAATTACATCACTATGTGGAGATGGTAGTCTATATATATGCTTGTGTAATGTTTCAATTGTTGGATTAATGGAATGAATTAAAGGTAAATATTAATTTAAATTAAATAATAATGATAATAACATAAATATGAAATATAAACCTTCAATTTATCATAATAACAAACCATTAATGAAGGTGGTGGAAAATGAATCACAACACTACAAGGAGGCGATAGTCCACACATATGCAAGGGAATACTTTCATCTCCCATTTGATTGAGAAGTGGTGGTAAATGGTTAATTAATAATTATAATAAAAAACCATATATTTATGAAACAATATTTTTTGTTTTATATTTAAAATCATATTTATATAAGGTATAAGAGGAAATAAAACTAAAAGAGCTTTTTTAATATCTATACATGTTATTTGAGATACCTCCTTAGGTTTACATATTCAGCCTTAGAGGACTTCTGTTAGAAGAATACCATTAGATATAGGATTTATGTAATGATTTTATATTGTTTTTTTTTGTTTTTTATAATATAGAGGGATAAAATAGTGTGAATAATGGAGGATGAAATGTCCCCTTTAATAATTGAGGGGAGGGATAGACATTAGATTTCTAAAAGATTTAAATAATATACGGTCACTTTCAAGGTAAAGTGTCTCTAAATAGATATGGATTATAAATTACGATAATATAATGTTGATATATCTTAGTTCAATAAGAATTAGACATGTTTGGCTTGCAACCCTGCCCTTATTTCTTGGCTTGACATCCCTCTTGGTAGACTTTTTTATCCATAACCGTGATAATTTTTTTAATATTTTTACTATTCTATATAAAAAAAACTTAAGTTGAATATATTATATTATATTTATTATTATTATTAAAAATATTTAATTAATTTTAATGTATTCAATTTTGATGAATGTTTTAATTTAATATTAAATAATTTCAAAACTAGTAACGAAATCCAATTTTTGAAAATGAAACTTTAAGTAGAAAAAATAAAGTACTTAAGATTAATTTGCTTGTAAAAACAATAAGATAAATTCTATAATATATTAATTAATTTATAATATAAAAATTTCATTGAAACCATTAATTCATATGTATTAATTTAATATGTTAATACAAAAACATATTTTTAGTATAAAAATAGTTTTTAGAAAAATGTACTTTAGTCCCAAAAATAGACTTATATAAAGATTTATTTTACTAATTATTGTTGTGTAATTAATTAAATTGTTTATAATTAAATGATACTTATGTTTCCATAGGATAAAAAAAATATAAAGGTATTTATACTTGAAAATAAATGACATTTTTTAAAAAAAATCATCATTTTCACTATTCCATGAAGGATAAATATTTTTAGAAAAATAAAAAACATTAATCTTAAGATAATATTGAAATAATGACTTAAAAATGATATTTCCATCAAAAAATTAAATTTCCAAAAATGGTATAAAATAATTATAATGTTTTTGTGAAACAAATGTGATAAAACCCATATTTGGAAAACCTTATTTTTCAATAACAAAATGATTCTATTGAAAATTGAGTGATTATTTTTTATTCATTAACCAATACATTTGATTTATTAAAAAAATTATTAATATCCTCATAAAGTGTTTCTTAATCTTCATACCATAAATCTTATTGGTTATGTTATAATATTTTACTTCATCACATATCATATAGACATAGGGTGGAATATAAGGTTAGTTAACGAATACTTCATGTTTTATTTAGAAGGAAATATTCATAAATTCTTGGGGGATTAAATTATAATACATCCATAATGAATATAATTTAATTTCATTCATTAATTAAATTCAATTAAAATACAATTCTTTTATCCTCTCAAGAACATGTATTCCAATCTTTCACGAAAAATTTTAGTCAACAATCAGGTTTTAATTTCAAGAAATGTTTTTCATATTCCATGATCATATATGGGAAACTATTGGATGGGCAGATTTATTTATCTTATTCCATTGATAAAAGTATTTGTGCTTACCATAAGTACTTTTAGGGTGATTTTATATATTATAGCTGGTATCTTCCAATGAGAATATTCTAAGATAGATTATGCATTTTATATCTGTGTTGAACTATAATGCATGTTTTTTTGTTTATTTCAATGGGATAATCCTCTTTATATCATTTTCCAATGATTATACTCCACTCATATGAGTTTCTAATAGGAAAAGTCACACCCTTGGAATTAATAATATTATGAGAATTCCCCATTTATAATTCCTTTAGTAGTTTTTGATTAATTCTATTTTTTATTTCAGTTCTTCTATTAAATAAGGAAAATGATTTTTCATTTTCTTTAATAAGTGTGAATGTTCATCAAAACAGATCCTTTAATCAACACTTAAAAAAATACATTATCTTCAATATTTATCCAAAATACTCTATTGATTGTTAATTATTACACCTTAATATCTTTAAATTTTAATGGTATATATCTTCCCAGTTATCCACTTTCATTAATTATTTCATTTTAAATTAATATATGATTCTATTATTTCTATTATTGAAATCGTGTTAGGATTCATGTTTTCTAAGGTAAAGAGAGACACCATTTAACTAAAATAGTATTGTACATCAATACCTAGACTTGGATGGTATCAAGGACTAATTCCCATACTTCCTTGAATGATTTTCTTACAAAAAAACCAAAAAAAGGTACAAAACTTTCTTTCTATAAATGAAATAGAATCTTCCAAACAACATATTCCAACTCACTTTCATCATTAATACACAACTTAATTCAACCTAAATCATGTATAAGTTTATAAAAATGGTAGAAATGTATTTTTATCTTGTAATTAGGTTACCTAAAAAGGTTATTCATGGCTACTAACTGCACAAAGGTTTAATGTATGGTAGGATTGAAATTAAATTTTACTGAAAATTGGGCTTGAAATTTACAAAATTCCTCAATAATTTATGGAATATGGTCCTTGAATTATTCAAGGATATGACTAGATTACATAAAATATTCTAGTCATTCAATGATATCTTGGTTCCCTCTAGAAAAATGGTATTTAAAATTATATGTCAAGGTTTTTTAGTATCACCCCAAATGTGTAATTAAAAATTTATGATAGTATTTCCTGAAATAATATTAAAAAATTATGGAGATTTTCTTGATTTTCCCTCTCATGTATTTTTAAAACAAGTTCATTTTACTATTCATCTAATGTGAGTAAATTATTGAAATCAGTTCCTAAAAATTATCCTATATACATAAGTTTTATGTGAATTAAAATTAAAAAAAAATTCAAAAAAAAAATAAATCGAAAAGGAGACACATAATAATTTAAAAAACCAAAAAAATATGAATGTCTAAAACTATAAAGGTCATCTCCCTCACACGTATGTGCACTCAGTGAATTACACCAGATTCATTATATTAGAAGATTTATAATGGATTCACAATAATCAAATATATTTTATGTAGAGTTATAACCTGATGGTTTCAGTGAAAGATAGTTTGGATAATTATGTGCCCCTCTACAAGTTCTTGAGGAATGTTTCCATAGAATTTCATCATCCTATTCCCACAAATAGTGAATGTCTTATTTTTTTCTTCTTTAGTAATCTGTACAACACTAAATGTGTATACATTAGTAAATATAAAATGGCATTCCCAACTAGAATGAATCTTACATATCATCAACATGAAGCTTGAGTTGTATAAGCACACATGATCCCCTAGATAAAATTATGTCAGTTGGTGTAACTTTTCATGGTCCAATCATGTTTGGTATTTGTAAGTCCATGAGTTATTTAAATATTCTATTCTAATTTCTTTAAAACTCTATAACATTATTTTTAAATATTTTCTATCACTATACCATTTCATATTTTACTCTCTCACTACCCAAAGGTCTTTATGTTCCATATCCACAGTTAGGTAATATCTCTTTACATAAATCACCATGTATGGACTCATTCTAATGGGAGGTTCTATATTCATTCCTAAAAAGAAAAAAGGTTTCTTTCAACATTTGGATGAAATATTTTTTAGTGTGGATTAAAAAATTTCTTTATAACTTATTTTATTTCTTTGTATGAAACGTCATATTTATTTTCATTTTTTCTATGCATGGTTGGGCATGTATATCATAATATACACTCCATATTTTCTATTCAAATGTTTTATTCTCATATATCAAAAGTGGGTCCCTATATAACTCTTGATTACTCTTGGAACTCAAAACCTATAAAAGATATTAGTCCTAAAAAATTACATGAAACATTAAAATCATCTTTTTTGGTGTTCTTATCATCTCCCCATTTAAAAAATAATCAACTATACTCAAAATATAAAACATATATAAATATATGGAAAAGGTCTCATAAAATTTATTCCCCATTCTCCAAAAATTTTATGGAATCTTTTTCTATTTAGTGCATTTCGTATCTCATTAAAATATTTCTAGTGAATTGAAAATTTTCATATTTCTTTAAAAATTTCATATGTATACTTAAAAAAGTGTTCCAATAAATTTTTTATTATAAAAACATCCTATAAGTCCATTGAGGTCTAATGTTTTTTCTATAATCTTGGGGTGAAATGATTTTAAGACATATTTGATTTCAATTATTTTTATGCATATTAATATCACTTAATAATTAAAAAAATCAATAAGTAAGCATCTACCCAATTGTAAAAATTTTATTCATATTTATAAGTAATGGTTTATTTAGGGTGTAGATTATAATTGAATTTGAAATTACCAAAAAGGAGAACATTTCATCATACTAGGGAACTTCTCTTTCTTGTATAACTACTCTATTAGAATTTTAGAGTTCAAAGGTTATTTGGATACAATTTCTACCTCTATTGTATTGGGTAGCATACTAAGGGGTTTGTAGGGTCCTGAAAATTCCATCAAGGGGAAGAAATACACTCGTAATCGGGTTTCAGAAGGAGTCAAGAATTAAATAAGTTTATCAAGGAGAATGGACTCAAATTGAGTTTCATTAATTTGAAGGAACATGAAGGAATTAATGTTTTCAATTATCCCACATACCACCACCGGGAAAGGTACGCAGAGTAAATGGATCGCAAACCTCTAAGTATGTGGATGGCAGTCCCGCGAAACGATGGCCAGTGAGCAGGGAAAACCGTGAACCACATCAAATGAAGGCGTTCTACGTGGAATATCATCCGTTTACCATTCCGTGAACCCCTATGTTCATGGATTAAGAGGATGGGAAGGATTCTGAAAAACATTATCATGAAAAAAAACCTCTACAAACCCTGGATGACTGTGTCTTCTGCGGCTCAGAGTATTGCTTCAATGGGCCTCTGCAAATGGTTATGCATTCCCAGAAGATATGATAGCTCTGATGCTCTATAAAAGGATCACAGTAGAAGAAGAAAATTAAGGAGAATGAGATATATATAGGTAAAGATGGGCGATGAAATCTTGAGGGAGACTTAGAGGTTTCACTCTGGCTTTCGTCTGGTTTCATTGGAGAAGCAAGAACCGCGAACCACATCACCTATAGGTATAGTTGGCTGTGAACCATAAAATGGTGTAATTTAATAATAATAAGAAGAATCGTGAACCCAAATTGTGAAACGCTAACCAAATACTTCTTGCAGATGAATTTCCTACAAATGGTAATTACCCTGACCCTCCTTTAATATGGCGCTCCGCATAGCATATCGCTACAAGGACTGAACTTGGTACCGTGTACCGAATTAGTACATGAATATAACGCAAAGTGGCACACTATGTTGCATACCACAATATTATGCAGTTGGCGATACACCTGACTGCGTACTACACTGATATGTCGATGGCCCTCCTTCCCACACACCAGTATAGTGTGTTGAGCCTTCCCCATCCTACATGAGAAACTAGTATACAGAATGGGGTGTTTTCGGTTATCATTTCCTCTGGCTCCAACCTCACCCCTCCATTACCATCCAGTCCTTCGTAATCCCTCTGTTAACCAGTTCTCCAGCACTAGGCCAAAGCCTCCCCCAAATCCGCCGTACTCGTATGATCAGGACATTAGGTGCATCAGCATGCCCACTTGAGTCTACATACCCATGGTAAGCAGAGTCACGAAGGCCCTCACAATTAAGGTGCAGGATTCAAGAATGCTAGTAAGGCTACATTCCCACATTAACTTGGAGTCCGACATTGGGATGCTAGCCTGAACCTCCCAGTTCTCAAGATTATGGGTTATCACTTGCTTTTCCATTCAATGAGGAACAAAAATAATTCAACGGGGTTGTGTTTGCTTCCCTCTTTGATGAGGAAAAAACTCCTCCCCTTCCTAGAACATGCTCCAGGGCCCTCCTAATGAGGTAAGTATCCAATATTCCAAGGTAGGGCTATGTGAACTTTAATACCATTTCACATGGAATAGTCCATCGCTCTATACCCTCACCCATAGTCTCCCAGCCTCTTCTGATGTGGGCTCTCCCTCCCCCACTAGTAGGGGAGGAGGCATGTCCTTTTTAGAATATTTCACATCCTCTTCTTTCTCACACTGAGCATGAATATTGTGGGATTAGAGGTTTGTGAGGATTCCAACAGCATCACATCATCTGAACTATGAGAACTCTGATTCCTGGTTAGATCAGGAAATGTAGGATTCCTTCCAGGAGGTCCGATCTCAAAAGGGTTCCCATCCCAAATGGGTCCACCTAATCATGTCTATCAAATGGGAAACTTCCATGCATAATCCCCTCACATCTGAACTACATGGGTTCTAATTCATCCACCGATGATACATAGGAAGCCCTCATTACGGGCCCGATCCCAACCTCATGTCACCTATGTCCCCCCTGGATTTCGATAAACTCCTGATAGCCTTATAATATGGCTATGTCAGCATCAAATCCATGGCATAAAACATATAAATGCTCACAACGATCTTGAAAACCAAGGGTAGCCCATGTGCACACACTTTTGGAATGAACCAAGGATTCACAAACATATGAACACAACTTAAATCTATAAGAGAGTCCCTGAACATGTAAAAATCCACCCTGGGAAGGGTGCAGGGAGCCTGACCTCCCCTCCTCTCAACCAATGGAGTCCTCAAGTGTCGTTGACCAAGTCGTCAGCCAACGATCGCCTACCTTTGGTATGCAGGTCCATGAATCATGGATACTATGGTCATTGAGTGTTATTGGCACCACAAATAAACCCATTGGAGACCATCTAAGGAAGTTATATCTGAGAAGGACCAATTGCATGAGTGATTGACCCCCATGCAATCACCCTCTAAGAACAATAGTTCCACACAGGGTTAATTCAACCTTCTTTAAACGATAATGATGTTGAATGGGTCGAAAAAAAAGAATTGTAAATTCAATGAGAGCCAGTCTCTATGGAAAATGGGACGGGTGATTATCCTAGTCATGCCATCTCTACACTGCCTAAAAATGTTCCACCTCGGAGGTGGGAAAAAATGGTGAACCCGACATGAATCTTTAACCAAGGTGGTGGTTCTACCCACAATGATAAAAGACGAAAGGTCACTGCAAGTCAGAACATTTTTTTTGTCCCAGTATGCACAACATGATCCATCTTTGAGGCCTATCAAAAATGGTGAACCCGATGTCAATCCTTAACCAAGGTGGTGGTTCTACACATAATGATAAAAGACAAAAGGACACTACACGTCATGCCATTTTTTTCCTCGATACACACAAAATAAAATACCTCATAGGTGCAACAAAAATGGTACACCCAACATGAATCCATAACCAAGGTGGTAGTTCTACCCCCACTTAGGTCCCATCACCCAACAATAAAAGAAAAGGGGAAGGTGGGCAAGCTGAATCGCTAAATATGCATGTTTTTAAAAAAATTGATAATTTATTGATGTTTCATGGTCTATATGTCATACATCTATTGGAGGATTTTGTAGAGAAACCTTAGATCCGAAATGAAATCCCCACAATCCATGAAGATGCATGCATCAACGATCTTGCAGGAAGACGAGGCCTCAATGAAGAGCAGGACCCCTTCGCCTACCCAGAATCTTCAACACTGGGTGTCTAATATACTGATCAAAGAGTACCAATAAAATGGTACTCCCCACGTGGGAGTCTGTAAGAAAAACCCTCCAGTCTGCGCTGGTCTACTAGACGCCTCTTCAGATGCTACCAGTACCTCAGCATGTGGCGGCCTCGATGGTTCTATCAAATAGTTCCAGGAGCCTGTCTCCGGAACACGACCATGACCACCTCCCTTACCTTAGGGAGGGGGATGAATTCAATCATGAGGACTTCATCTATACTGCATAGGGATCCTACCCACAGGCCCCTGCCAGAGAGCATCATTTCCAACACCGAATGACCAGACCTCCTTCTACCAAGGAGGATCTTATACCAAGAGAACTTGCCAAATTCCAGGAGACTTGGGCCCCTCGAGCTACTCGTCAAGGGAGGAATGTATATAACCAGGGACACATTATCACCCTGGTTCATGAGAAGTATCTCCGACGTAAAAACATGATGGAGTTCAACAAATATAAACATAAATCTTCCCTGTCCTCTCAATCCCACCATATAAGTTGGGTGGAACAATACGAGCACATGCACATTTCTGCGAGTGCTCGTCGATCCCATCGTGTAGACAGAGTAGTTAGCTATAGGAAGATGCAGTAATCTGCCGATGCAAAACATGCCTTCCATCAAAATAGGTCAGCAACCAGATATACACAGGAACAAACACCTATTGATTCATTCCAAGCCTACCAACTAAATAGGGAAGCAACATGCTATACATAGGCACAACAACCTGCTGATACACAAGAAACCCACCATCCAAATAAAGCGACAACCATATATGAGCATGGTCAGATTCCTATGGATGCATACAAGTCCCATGACACAAATACAGTGGTTGTGGAAAGAAAGTAGATGAAAATCCCCTCTCGTGAATATAAAGGCCACTAGTCAAATACAGTGGCAACTGGAGAAGACGATAGAATCGTTCCTCTATCCCGACACAGGAGAACTGCTAGTATCTACTAGAAAATCATGGAGGGCCAGAGAAGGCACAAACTCTTACTTCGATATCAGAATGGGACTTTATACATGTTCCATCTAAAGATGTATCTCATCACATCCTAGCCATGATGGAAGATCAGATGTCAATTCTAGAACATATCCTCCCAACATGTCAGGAAATCATTGCATCGGCAGCAAAGGCGAGAAATCGGGCCCATAACCCGATTTCCTCAAATAGAATGGCTCACTCAAAAAATGAGTTAGTCACTCTGGAGCTGTATGCATCCCTGATCTAGGTCAAAAGGTTCTATGGAAATATCCAATGACATACGAACAACCAGATCGGGAACAAATACTCATTCCAAATAGGGGTCGTCGGTCCAATGTGGTGGCCGCTCCAGGGCATGAATATATCCCTTCCAAAACTAAATATGATCATCAGCGTATCCCGATGACATCACATGGCCCAAAAAGATGTGGAAACATATATGAAGGTTATTACCAACAACATATGGCCATGGTTTCCTTCAAGAGTGCGCCCAAAAAATAAAAGCGCCAAAGGCAACTAGAAAATGAAGAGCATGTACATGATCCTACTCAGCTAAAAGCTGGGGTTCTCGACTCCCTAAAACATATGTCAACAATGTATCAAGACCCTTTCATTCTAATAACAAATTATGGATGTGGTAGTAGCATTTGTGAAGTTCCTCCATGCAATGTCGCTACCAGCATCCATGAAGGTCCTCAATAGAGCACCCACGGGGGATTAATCAGTGGTTCAAGAATGATTGATCATGAGATCCTATCTACTGAGGAGCATCAGGGTACCCCTCCCATCGACCAGTATATCAAACAGAAAAAATGCCATCCACATGTTGTTGTCTACCCTAATGGTCCTTTCTAGGGTATACGTTGCAGATATGCTTCTCCATGTCATTGGACATCATGTCATGATGGTAGTTCTCTCCATTATGATGGCCATTACAAAGGCCCTCCCCACAAGGAATTTTTTCTGAAGGTCCTCCCAACAGTGATGGAAAGAAATGAGAAGGTCCTCCCCTAATTATAGTACATCCTGAAGGTCCTACCAAGGATGTACACTGCATAAATTTTCCCTACAGTCGGATATCAAGTAAAGATGGTAGTCCTTTCCATGATGACGGTCATTGCAAAGGACCTCCAAGAGATGAAAGTTGTTGTGAAGGCCCTCCCTCCAGTGACTTCGAGTAGAAATAAGGTCCTCCCCTTGCTACAACCTGCTCTGAAGGTCCTCCTCAGGGTACATGCTGTTAGGAAAATTCTCACGGGTGGGAATCAAGTTTCTATGGTAGTCTTCGACTTTATAGCACCAATTGCAGTGGTCCTCCCCACAATCAAAATTAATACTTGAAAGAAGGTCCTCTCCTAAATAAAACAAATATGAGAAATCCCTCCCATTTTGAGGCACTCAGAAATGAGTCAGACACATCAGATACTCCGTCTAAAATGAGCGTTATTCTTTCTCAACTAGAGGATGGCATGAGGCCACGCTCATCTTTTGAGCCACCCCCGGGGCGTCAACAAATCGATAAGGCCCCAACCAACCCAATCACTTGGAAGGAAATCATCAAGAGGTAGTCAAGATGGGAATATCATGTAGAGGAGCCTCCAAAAGAACAACATCTTGATATTTGGTTGTGAGAAGGAAACATGCTTGGGATAATATACTAGTGATATATTGTCCTACGAACACCTATCACTTCAACATACCAGGGGAATTATTCGAGGAATTCACACATGCCATTCTCCTTAATATATGAACTAATATTTGAAAGATGAAAGAAACATTCCTACCCTGTGATGGATATGCAGACCATGTCAGCACAATAGGGGAGCTTCAATCTGATCGACTTGGAAGGCCTCCCATCTGCCAGGAAGCCACAATCAGAATGGAGAAATAAACCCCTTTAATTGTCTTTCCTCCATCCACTGCAAAAATTGTGTGTCCTCATTGGCAATTTCCCAGCTAGAGTTCACATTTAGTGGTGGGGAGAACATGGAGCTTTAATCTTTACCCCTAGTCCCATCCAGCAGGCCCCAATGGATATGAAATCCTCATAGTAATCACCCAATGGAAATAATCAAATGAAGCCCCTACTCAAGAAAGATGAGATACTGAACAAATACCAGCTCAGAGTAAGTCTCAAAAGCCTCAGGGTTGAAGAGATCAAGACATTGAAAAACATATGAGTCAGATGACCAAGAACATCCAGTAGGCTTCCATCCTAAGGGAATCTTACCATAAAGCAGTTCTCAAGTCTTCGAAAGACCATAGACTCTGTGCAGACACAATGCCAAAATTGATATACACCATCACGAGAGTACGTGAAATTGAAAGGGTGAAAATAGCAATGAAAACCTCCACGATACAGTTACAAACACATCCCACAGGGCTTGGGGTATTTTTAAATCAAAATTCCCTTGTAAGACCAACAAATCTAATCCATAGCGCAACGACAAGGGAAAGGGAACAACCCCATCCCGTAGGGATGTGGGAATTTTTACCTCAAATCCCTATACAATGGATGTCTATCTTCCACCATCTACGAATAATGATGGATAGGGGAGTTACCTGTCCCACCCCATCTCATGGTTTGCTCCCTCTGAGAAGAAGGTGCATTATTTGGTCAGGCCAGGGCCCCCTTTGGGTCAATCTTCGTCAGAAACCCCGAATAATAATTCATAATAGAAGGAGAAAGTCCAATAAAGGGCACAAGAAGCCTTCCTACCATTTGGCACTAAGTAAACCACCCTTAATGTGTCATTTTTCTGTGAATGTTGTGAGCGTCAACCCCACGGATCTCACAGAAAATGATGCAGGGGGAGAAGATGCAAAGGAATATAGTTAGCTCCCAGATTAATTCCAAACCGAGCCTGATGGTGTGCATACCCAAAACGAGAGGGAAGTTCTAAATCGAGGTTCCCCCTCAGTCAATCCAACAATACCTCCCTCGCAAAACTCTAGAAAAGAGAAAAATAAATCCAAAGTCGTCCATGACCCACATCCTTATCCCCATGAGAGTGCATCCCTCACCCTTGATGAAAGGTACACCAAGAAGGTGGAAGAAGTGAAAGTGCTCAGGCGAATTAATATCTAGCTACATCGAGGGAGTTATGTTGCTAGATGTGTTCCCTCTGTGGAACATCAACAGGTGCTCTTAGAAGAGGTTCCCATACCACAAGCACTCATCCCGGTGAATGATTCCAAACCCAGATGACCGTTAAACTCAGACATAGAAGGACATCAATACTTCCCCCATTAGAAAGGCAGTTGGAATATTCCCAGGGAAACATAAAAATGGTTCCCCCGACTGGGTATCCACAAAAAATTCCAGTTGCGCCGTCACACCAAATTTTGGCCCCTGCCGCATCATCTCAAGATAAATCCCCAAAGAATATTCCTAAAGAGCTCTTAAACAATGTCAAGATGCTGATGGCCCGAATAGAAGTCATGGAGGGGCATCACACTCTGATACAACCAGAGAGAAAACCCTACCCTGAGTGGGTGAGCAATTTTCAGCCACCACCAAACTTCGGGAACCCTTTATTCCCAGTATTCAATGGCTCTGGGGATCCATAATAGAATTTGATGCACTATACCTCTTTCTGTGACCCCATGATTGGAAATCTAGAGGAGAAAGAAGCCATAAAACTCATGTGTTTCGTACAAAACCTGTAGGGATCATTTTTCTAATGGTATACTAGACTATTAACTAATTCAATTACAAGCAGGGAGGACCTATGGAGACACTTTCTCATCCAGTTCAGTCTGACATTGCCCAAGATGATAGTCAATGATCCCATTAATTGCAAGAAGCAAGATAACAAGAGAGTATCAGACTTCATTTCCAGATGGAAAGGCCTAACATATTATATGAACCATCCACTCTTATAGGATGAGATGCTCACCATGTGCATCGACAACCTTCAGGATGAATTGTGAATGAAACTTATCCCAGTGAAGTAGAACAGTGGTTTTAGAGACTTTTTTGCATTTCCCAAAGGATAGAAGACTCCTTGAAAAGGACTAAACTTACATCCCGAGTGGCTCCATCAGCCCATGGGAGAGGAACAGAAAAATAATAAGCAGATTTTGTCACGCTTAAGTAGCCCCCGGTATGTGCCCTAGTTGTGAGGCCCCATATAACCGTACAGGACCCCCGGGACGCCAACAACCACCCCCACCTTGGCAAGACGAATAATGGGGAGATAAAAAAATCAGCTTGAAGAAAGAATAAATTGAGTTTATTCGTTATGAGATGACCAGGTCTGCAGCTATTTCATAGCCACCACGAATTGAAATATGCTCTGGCTTCCAGATCCAAAGTGAATAGATAAAATGGGCCACAATGAACTTCCAAATTATTTTCTGTATAACCAGATACTAGGACACACCATCCCAGAATTCTTTATTTTCAAGGATCTTCTGCAAAATATGGGGGATTCAGGGAAAGTCAAGTAGGGCATCCGCCAGCACAAGTGGTGTATATTTCCACATCATAATCAAGAGAGGAGGAGGAGTGGAAAATGGTCGCCAGTTAGAAAGAAAAAAAGTTTTATAACTGTATGAACCAGAAGACTGTCAACCTAGTACACAACATCTTCTAGGCATAGTTAACACCACCTATTATTCCCCCAAAAGCTCCTAAAGTAGTACATCCACCATCCTCAAGCCCACGGTCTTCTAAAGGCTAAAAGGTCAAAAAGAAAGAGAAATAAGATGAGCTAGTACCAAATCAAAATTTAGTGTTGACATTTTCATACTTCATGCCAATAGTCATGGTTCAATGGGCATTGCCCCGCCAAATGGTACAATGGGAACTGCCCCGCCAAATGGTACCATCAGAAGGAGGTAGTCAGACATGAACAATGTCAGATCAAGAATTGATCTTTTTCTCCATTAATGCCATTCAATTTATGGTCTCCTTATCTGATGAAGACTACATCCATGAACTCAAATTACTCATGCCCAACTAGAGAGCCGGATGAGGAGGCTACAAAATTTAGCGGTTTCTTGAAAGGCATGATCTTGGTAGGAGTCAAATTCCTATCCATTCCACAAGTCTAACTATTAACATCATGGAAACTCATTGAAGGGCCCTCCGACTGATGAAATAAGAACTGTAATGCTCCTTTTCCACCACTCGAAGAAACCCAAGCCCAATCATCTTGGAATATCCATCAAGGGAATAACAAGTAATGAACTATCCATGGTATATATGAAAACCCATTTGGCCAAATGTGGAAAGGATTAAAGAACCGACATCTCCTACTATGGAGACTAAACTATCTACATCCAAAGATCAAGCCCCTAATGTGTCTTCGAAAGAGAAACCCTGAGCCCAGAAGCACCGAACATTAGAGAATATGTATGAAATTTTAAAGCAGATAGCTTTAGTATAAGAAAAGATGTCAGTCCTAGATGCATTGATTTTTTCCATAGATCATAGGGAGGTACTCATCGAATCCTTTCTAAGTCCCCAAGAGATCGAGGTTCATATAGAATTGGTTGAAATCTACCGAACGGAGATCAGACCCAAATATTATCACGCAGTCATCTCCTTCACAGATAGGTATGAAGATGATATCATGCAAGGGCACATAAAACCCTTATATGTGTCCGGAAAGATAAATGGAATTGATGTTTGGAGGATCTTCATCATCAAAAGCTTTGGAGTTAACCTGATCCCACTGAGAACCTTTCATCGACTGGGATATGATGAAGACAACTTAACACTCTGCACTACAACTCTATTGGGATACGACAATAGTGAGTAGGAATGATTGTGAAGAATGAAGCTTAAAACTTGTCTTGGAGATCTCATATCATATTCTGAGTTCCTAGTGGTGCGGTAGAGTACAACATTCAATTATCAATTAGGGGGGCCTTGACTGTATCAGCATGCTTTAATTCCATCCTCATACAATAAATGTAAGAAATATTGAACTAATGGAAAAAATGGGATGTTTCATGCCAATAAATCCCTGTTTGAGTTCTTTGAGTCGCACTATTTCAATGTAGGGTTCTTGGAGTTGGATTAAAAACACCTTTCGGCTGATGACGTTAACTGGATCAATGCCCCAAATGGATTGGAGATGGCTCTTGCTGACCCATTCCAGCAGCTTGGGGAGGAGTATGTACTACCCATCATCCAAGTTGAATGCATAATTACTATCCCGGATACAGATTCAGTTGTCTGCATGGTCTCAGATATGACCACCAAGGCAAAAGACAAAAAATAACGGGATGACTCTCATGTTGTCAGGAAAATCCTTGTCGAAGACACTCCCGGACAATCCTTAGGACCTAAAACTTCCCTTTCCTCACACACTATGGAAAAAGATGATTTCTATACAAATATTTGAGAAGTTTTCAAAAAAACATCTTCTCCATTAGAAGGAGAATATGATCAAGATGAAGAAAAAGAAGAGGAAGAAGAACTCAAAGATGACATTTCTATATTTGTAGAAGGTGTTTCCACCACAATCGATGAAAATAAGGAGATAAATCTGGGAACTAAAAATGACCCACGACCGACTTTAATCAGTGTGGGCATTCTTGTTGAGGAATTTCCGACATATACCTCCTTCCTGAAGAAGAATCAAGATGTGTTTCCCTAGAATTACACAGAGATACCAGGCCCCGATCCTGAAGACACCACCCACCATCTAGGATTACCAGAAGATCATCGGGTCTATAAACAGGTAGCTCAAAGGTCCCACCCAATGAACACTCCTAAAATAGGGTCTGAAGTCAATAAAATGATCAAATCCAACTTTATACGAGAGGTCCAATATTCGATCAGGAAGGCCAACATAGTCCCGATCAAAAAGAAGAATGGAAAAATTAGAATCTGCGTTGACTTCAGGGACATTAATCGGCATTTCCTAAAATATGACTTCCCAGTCTCAATCACAGAATTGCTGATTGATGCAATAGCTGGATAAGAATCCCTCTCCTTCATGGATGACTATTTTAGATACAATCAAATCTGGATCGCATGAGGGGACCAAGAAGATACCGCTTTTAGGGCCACTCAGGGGGTGTTATATTATAATGTGATGACCTTCGGTCTAAAGAATGTTGGGACAGCATATTATCTCTCCATCCATCACATCATTAAGACCTTTTGGGAAAATTATTCCTGTGTTATGTTGATGAACTGGTGGTTATGTCACAACAGTGTTTGAACCACCTGTCTGACCGTGAAACTATCTTAAGAAAACCGAGACATCACAATTTAAAGATGAATCATTTCCAATCTGCCTTTGGTGTTACCTAGAGAAAATTTATAAGCTTTATTTTACACCATCGTGGCATCGATGTCAACCCCATGAAGACAAAATCCATTCTTATCATGCCCCCACCTCGCAACCTCACCGAGCTACGAGGTCTCCAAGGGCACCTCGCCTACATTAGCCCCTTCATAGAGTACCTATCAGGTAAATGTTTACCTTTCACCAGGCTCCTGAAGAAAAGAGTTATGTATGAATGGGATAATGATTGTCAAGAAGCATTTGACAACCTCAGAAGATATATCCTAAACCCACCCATTCTCATGCTGCCAGTTGAGGGGAGACCACTCATTTTATACATAACTACCCTGGAACGGCTAGTAGGTTCCTTCTTCATACAACAAAATGATGTTGGTAGTGAGAAAAAACTATACTACTTTAGTTGAAAAATGATTGATGTCGAAACATGATATTCGAAGATTGAAAAAAACTACCTATCCCTAATCTTCGCAATTCAGAAGCTCTAGCATTACCTGCAACACCATGAGGTCCACATGGTCTCCCGTTGCAACCCGCTCTAGTATATCCTCAACCTTCACATGCTAAATGGGAGCCTATCATGATGTTCTGTCATCCTGTAACAGTTTGACATATGGTACATGTCCCATTAGGCCATCAATGGCCCGACATTAGCAGACTTCCTAGTCGAGCACCCCTCAGAAGAGACGACATCATTGGAAACCGAACGTCCAGACGAAGAAGTTTTTTTCATCCAGGAGAACCCACAAATATGGGAAATTTACCTCAATAGTGCTTCCCGAAGCCCGATAGGGAAAAGGATGGAGGATCCCAAGACCAACATAGTGGGGATAGGAGTTTAACTAGTATCTCTAGAAAAGTCCATATTTCCTTACTCTTTCTTACTTTTGAAAGGGTGTAAGAAAAATGAAGCAGAGTATTATTCCCTCATTGCAGTCCTAGAATTGGCACTCCAAGTGAAATCCAAACACATAAAAATAAAGGGTGATTCAGAGCTAGTCATAAAACAGGTCAATAATGACTATGATATCAAGAAAAAAGTATTGGTTCCCTTGATGAACCATGTTCGAGAACTAATGGATGAATTACCATCATAACCAACGTAGACTCATGTTCCCCGATCACAGAATTCTCAAGACAACATTTTGGTAAAGGTAACCACAACCCTGGACAATCCTGACTGGGATAAAACAATCATTAGTATTTCTAACCGTCAGATGGTCTTTTCATTCATCTGGTGGAATATGGAGGAAATTAATGCAATTATCCATGTTCCTAAGACTAATGGTCATACCACTAGTTGGATGACACCTGTCACCAATTACATTCACAACGGAGAACTCCCACCAGTTAAGGATGAATGAGAGTAGGTCCGAAGACAGGAAATCAATTTTTTCTTTTACATTGGGGTGAACCAAGAGAAGGTTCTTTACAAACGAGGCCTTAACAGAGTCCTTTTTAGGTGCATTGAGGGAGAAGAGGCTGCTATTGTCATGAAAGAAGTGCACGCCGAAGCTTGTTGAGTACACAAATCAGCAAAAAATATCTCTCACCAAATCTGAAGGATTGGTTATTACTAGCCCACCATGATACATGATTGTACCATATTCACTTAAAAGTGCCATTCATGCCAAGTTCATGATAATTTCATACTCCACCCGGAGTTTCGTCATGAGAAAAAATAATCTTGATCATTCATCGCCTGGGGGATGGATGTTGTGGGACAATATACTCCCACAACAGCCAGAAAATTCATGTTCATACTCACATAAACCGACTACTTTTCTAAATGGTCTGATGCCATACACCTAAAGGAAGTTGGAGAGAAAAACATCATCACCTTTGTGAATGTTAACATCATCACCAGATTTGGTGTCCCTCATATAATACTAGTGAGAAATGGCACCAAATTCTGCTCTGATGAACTCGATAAGCTATACTGGGAATATGGAATCAAGGCGAACTGGCCATCCCACAACCACGCAGCGGCCAATGGGAAGATAGAAGATTTCAATAAGACTATGTCCAACATACCTCAAAAGATGGTCTACATGGATAAGAAATCATGGCCAGACAAGATCCTTCATGCTTTGTGGGCCGATCGGACCACGACTCACACCCCAACTCAGAAAAACTCATACTCACTAGTATACGGGGCATAGTTGGTGTTACATATCGAAATCCAAGTGTCATAACATTGTATGGACATTTGCAATCAACTATCCATAGACGAGAAATCATAGAGATGATTTGATGAATTGGAGTAGTTTGAAAAAAAAATGATGCACACTATGCACCATTTTAAAATGTACCAAAACCGGATTGCACGAGACATCAATAAAAACGTTCGCCTTCGATCATTCCTCAAAGGAGAAATGGTTTTAGTCCTCAAAACCTCGATGATGCTAGGGAATAATCCTCTGAAGCATGAACCAAAGTAGGAATGACCCTATTTCATACATCGAGTCTATTCCAATAGAGCTAATTTCTTGATATGTAACACCCCAGTATTTCATAGTACGTGATCTCTTTAAAAGAGCCTGCGCTACACGCAACACTGAGTTAGAGTGCACCACGACTTACCAAATTGGTCATTCAAAAAGTGGTTATGGATAGTATTAACTGAAATTGGAATTTTATATAATCTATATAATTTTAGAATCCTTATTATTTGGTTTCTATAAATAATATAAGAACAAATTCATTTTTTTCACATAAAAGAAGTATTTTTCAAAAAAAGCAATTTTACCGCCTTTTAATGGAGAACCCTTTTTAAAACAAAAATTTGACACTTTTAAATATTCAATTTAATGAAATTAAAATTTTCTTTAGAAGTGGGACATAAAAATTTAGTTTGGATAATTTTTGGTACTTTTCTGATAACTTTCATATATTGATGAATATTGAAAAATACAAAATTTCAATGGAAAACATCTTTTTTAATAGAAATAATTTATAGTGTAAAATTATAAATTTGAATGGTTTTAAAATATAATTAAATTATATCTTAATAATTTAATACAATCTAGGTTATTATTAGTAATTTCACACTTAAATTTTATTTAAACACATGTCAATCTTTTGATAGTTTTTACTTCTTAAAAACACGCTTTTGGTTTTGACAACGAGATTTATTTTTAAACTGATTAATGAAACTTCTATGTTTTGAATTTATTAAAATATAATTCCTTTTTGAATTCAGAATATCATAATTAGTTTGGGGTGAATTTGTGGTATTTTTCTGAAAACTTATAATTTTTCAAGAATAGTGAAAAACACTACTTTATTGTTTAAAACCACCTTTTTATTTAAATAATTATTTATTTTATTTAAATTTATTTTATGTCAAAATAGATATATAATACATATATAAGTTCAATTTAATTGACTGGATTCATTGTATATTAAAATCACATGTATAAAATTTAATTGAACTTTTTAACGTCTTTTACCCACCTTCTGGGCAAATTTGCAAATTTCCATAAAACATAATTTTACCACTCCAGTGAATTGAATTTAAAAATTTTGAGAAAAAAGTTTGACTTCATTAAGCATATTCTTTTCAATAATATGAAAATAATTTTTGGTGAATAGTAACTTTTGAATTTTATTTACCACGATTAAAAGTAAATAGAGTAATTAAAGGTAAAAATGATATTATAATTACCCTAAAAGATGTCCTAATTCTATTGGATAAGTGTATTTCGACCAAACTAAACCTTATAACTAAAATATGACCCTTTTGGTCCACTTGGATTAGATTAAGAAATTTATTATTATTTTATTTAAAGAAGAGTTAAAAGTGTTAAATTTAATGTTTCGTAACTAAAACATTATGAATATAGGTCTACACATAACATAAATTCGACTATAAATGTTCATTATAAAGATAAAAATATTTCAAAATAGTTTTATTTTATTTATAATTTTTATAAATTAAATAATTAAATTTATTTATGACACAATGATGATGCAATAATTAACTTATTAATGAAAGATTAAAATAATTGATATTATAAATACCGAAATAAATGTAAATGGAGACTTTGGATGAATTCGAAGAATTTTATAGGTTAATATGAAATGTTAGGGTTGATTAAATGATTTTTTTATATGTAATCAATTTTTTAATACTTTATAAAAAATCAGATACTAAATTGTGCCAAAATCGACATAAATGAGTTTTTAAAACAAATACAGTATTTTTAAATTATATAATAATCTTAAAAATATAATGTTTGGAAAAGGGACTTATATAACAATAGATATGTCAATAATGAACTTCTTTGGGTATGATTGACATTTTATTGTATGTTTATTTACCCTATAATATAAAAATACCAGGAGACCTGTTAAATGTTAAACTATTTAACCAATAGTTAAATCTAATAGATAAGGTTAATATGGTGACATAAGCCTATTTAAACCTATTGGTTGAGAGTTTCCGACCCATATACACCTTATCCTTGAACTAAATCTTTTTTGAGACATTATAAACCGAATTTAATTGTATAATAAAATAATATTTCAAGATTTTCCTAAAGTGACCCTCACCTCTCTTATAAAAGGGTACTTCCCCTTCTATCAAAATCACACCATCAAAGCCAATTGGCTTGACCAAAACCTACTAAAGCATCCTCCCAACTACACTAAAATCTATTTATTGGACTTATTTGATCATAAATCCATCCTAAGGAGTCCTTTTGATCAACTCAAAAGCAAACACCCGAAGAAGGGGTAATAATTTCACCACCTCTTTCAAAGTTCTTTTCATCTACCACTTCCTCTTTCTTTGTTTTTTCCATACCAAAATAGTGACTCTAGTTAATTATACATAACATGATTTAATTATAAATATGGTATAACCATATTGATTATTCTATCCATCCTATGAATGAAAATCTCACCATACATGCAGACGTACGGCTTACAGTCTCCAAGGCGTGGTGTTGTTTGTTATTCAAACACTTCATTATTTGGATCGGTATAATAATGAGTATAACTGATGTAAATAATAAATATAACATGTTAATGATTATTTATTTGTGATATACCATCCAATTACATATTATTTCTCCATCAATAGAAGGATATTGTCTCTCGTCCGTACGTACGGATTACCGTCTCTACGAATGCGATGAGATTCCTTCCTCATCGTTATCATTGAAGAATAAATTTAATATTATTATTAAAAAAATATTGTTTATGAACTCAATATCATTCTGAATATGAATCAAAAAAATTTATCCATAAAAACATGATTTATGTAATAAAACATATAAAGGAAAATGAATCAGTTAACATCCTAAATGATGATACTACTGAAATATTATTACCCAAGCAATATTAGAAGATCATATATGATAACATTTTTTCAGTATATTAATATTGTATAATTTAATATAAATTATTTAACTATTATACAGGAGGTTAACATACTCTCGACCAACTAAATTTACAAGTCAAGGGTTAATTCTACAATCTCTTCATTATGTGAGGTTGTTTATACGTGAGTATCTATTGGGACATCTTTATTATCCACATCTATGATTCTTAAAAATGTATTACAATTTTTTTTAATATTTACGAGACTATGGGATAAATTAATTTATACCCTCATTTAAACTTTTATAAAATGGTTTTAAATGAATCTTTCCGTCATTTTCAAAACAAATTACATTATGACTTTTTCGACAAATTAAGGTAAGAATGAATTTTTTAACATATACAGTGGGTTCAACTATTTTCCACTGTTATAACACCTTTGAATCTTCCTTTACAAGCATATAAGAGTATTTTCAAAATAAATGTTTTCTTTTATAATTTTTTTACTTTTATATGATTTCAAAATAGAAAGAGATATTTCTATGAAATAGTGTTGATTTCATCTATGTCAACATACATTGATAGATTTTACACTTGTTTGAAGTTGATTTATTATGATACAATCTTCCATATTTTATTGAAGGTTTTGTGATATGTTTCACTTTAGATGTGTTATTTTTATACCATTCATGGTTTATGGTTATAGTATTAACATTTCCTATGCTAGTTTTAATACAAATTTTTATGTAATGTTTCATCCTTTTCATATGAGGAATGCATTGGACTTAGTAAGTGACGGGTAGAGCCCGCTATATCTCCTCAATGCATCAAAATGTCTCATGAGACAAACTAGTGTCTTGGTATAAGTAATTGAGAAAATATTATTTGTAGTCATGGAATGAGGCTTTGAGTACGTGGTTATGATGTTCGACATTATGCAATATGTCACTATGAAATTGGCTATTGATGTTGCATGTGAATATTCGACTAGTAGAATATCAATGTGAATAAGTAAATGGAATTATTTGATTTTTTTTACCATATTATGCTGAATTTTATGATTAAAAGGATTTTGTTTTAGTCTTATATATTGCATTAAAAGCTTATGCTTATTTTTGAATGTTTCTGCTATATTGTTATCCTTACTGGGCATCTGAGCACACCCCTTTCTATGTTTTACTTTTCCCAAGATGCGAAAATGTATATTATTATTAAACTACAGGAATAGGCTAAGGGATATAATAATGTTCAAAAAAGGGAAATAATGTTGTTTTTTTACTTCACGAAGTAATAAAAAACTTATGTATGTATCTAGTACTTCTAAGGCTACTAAACTGATCATTCATTCATGATTTGATCCCTTGTGATCATGCCAATGTTATGTAATATTGCACCGACACTGGGTAACTAGGTTTGGGGAGTTATAATTGTTATCATAGGAAGTTTAGTACAATCATTGGAAGATAGATTTACAAAAACACTGATTAGAAATTATTACCCTAAGATAGAATGTTTGGATTAGTATAGAAGAACATCCAAGAATTTTGGTAATGTAGATATTTTGTGTATTTTCCAAGAAACACATCCCTTTATGGATATGAGCAGGTAGAGGCGGCTCTGGTATAGATGTAACTAGGAGTGAAAACTCTGATAAGGTGTTTTGGACTTGACCCGGGGTATCCGGGTACATGACAATGGGCCTTGGACTCTTGGTTGCGACACTCTAGGGCGATATTCTTTGGATAATTCACATATTCTTACCCAAATGGGTTTAAGGCCTTATTATTTTATTGATGTTTGTTAACCTCCCTTTCAAGGGATGAGGGGGAACCCTTAAAAGGCTTGTAGTCTTAGTGATTACATGACCCGTAGGTCATAAGAATTATACAGACTATACTTGGAACTCCTCCTCCCAGCTTCTTCATCATGATATCAGCTCTCCAACTTCGCATGGCTGTTTGGATAGGCTTCCCATGCAAGAAATTTATGGTCTTGATGGCAATTCCATACCCTCTCTTTCTAAAAAATCCACTTATCTTATGCTCTGTTGAATGTCCCTACACTAATCCCCATCTGGTGTCTACTCCTTATAGAGTCTATCTAATCAATTAAGCACAATTTTAGGTGGCTCGAAGACCTTGAGGTGGCCTGAAGGCCTTGAGTTGTCAGAAAGTCTTACTAGCCCGAAGGCCTTGGGTGGCCCGAATGCCTTAATGGACCCGAGGCCCCAACCTATGTCCCTAAATCCCAAACAGATGAATAGTTCTGACTACTACCGTACCAACCAGTGCCTGCTGCAGTGCCTGCTACAGTAATGCTACAGTACCCCCCGAAAATATGTCTCCACCCAGTTTTGATCTCAGGGCTCGTGGCTACACTTTTTGAGTCCTCACCATTGTTTAGAAATGGTGCCTAGTAGAAGGAATGAGAACTCCAGTAATACGCATGATCCAATGACTAAGAAGGATCATATATTTCATGGTATTAGGCCTACATTTATAAGGGAAATAGTATCCCACTTATTCTCATCATATAATGAAATAGAATCATGTGTTAATAAGAGAAGTAAATAATTCTCCGAGTCCTATGACTTTGATGGGAAACAAGAGAAGAAAAGGATGGTAGAGAGAAAGATAGATAAATGGAATAGGGGGAAAAGTATTTTCCCATATGTGATAACTGTATAAAGAATCACCTTGGTAAATGATTGAAGGGAATGTATGTTTTTTATAAGTGTAGAGAAAAAGGAAACCAAGTAAGTGATTGTAAGGGTAAGAAGAAGGTTTTAAATGTGTAATGCTTCATCTTCCAGGAGTTGTGACACTATGGGAATCAATGTCCAAATCATTAGAGTATGCCCCAAATGATGATATTGGATAACAATCATGTTATGATACTACTATAGATGAAGAAGAATGACTAGTGTTATTATTTTGTTATTAAATAATTATTTCATTTGAGTGTTTTATCAATGATGTATTGGTTATATGAATTGTGGAAATAAATAAGGATTGTACTTCAGTACTATTTCATTGAGGATTTGAGATTATATGGTTCTAATAAAAGTGACTTAAAAGAAAGTTAAACTTTTGGGAAAATAAATGGTTAAAGGAAAGATAGACAATAATATGGTTCTGATATTGAGGTAGTGATTTTGGAATAATATATAATTGATTTGGATAAATTATATTCAATATTCTTGACTACTTCGAAACTAATTAATTGTTTGTTTATTCATTTATTGTTGTAGTTTACAAAATTTTTGGTTATAAGGATTATATCCATTATACTATAAGGAACAATGGAGTGTGTATGTAATCAATATAGTTTTATGGTAATTTAGTGTATTAACATGTTTTAAAATAATACATTATGAATGTATTCACATGTTACTACGTAGAAAAAAAGTTCTTCATTTTGTTTACCTTCCTTATAAATCTTGGACTTTGAGTTTGGACAGAAGTATTTTGGATAAGTCTAAAGGTTGTAATGGATTAATTTTTGACATTGGATACTATTAAAGGTTACATAATTTCATAATATTATTTTTGTATTTTTATAAAAAGGACAACCTGGAGGTCGAGTGAAAACCCATCGCGTCTGGCAAGGCCGCGAGACTTGAACCCGCAACTGAGGGTCGAAAAGGGTGCATAACCTACCACTAGCGTACATGATTTCTTGGTTTGTATAATTAATTTTTTTAGATGGTCTGACAGATGAATTATAAATTCATTTTTGAGCCCTATACAATTAGGATAAATAGAATATTTTTGATTTCTAATATGATTTTGGGGTAGAAATTAGTTAAAGGATGTGACTCTATTTGTCAAGTATTACTATTTTTTCTTACTCAATAATGAAATTAATTATAAATCATTATGGAAAGGATATTAAAACCAAAATGTGTTATCCTAATACCTTATGTTTCGTTGAACTCATGATATTTTAAATCATCATAGATTTATGGCTTTGAGGCCCTCAATTTTCAATTCACTTGTTTATGATTGGTGACCTCAATTAGTACCTATAAATATTGTAACGCCCCGACCCCAATTACCCAGAGTCAATGAATTATTACATAACATTGTCATGATCACAAAAGATCATGTCTTGAAAGACCAATTAGTTTAGTAGCCTTGGGAACACTAGATACATTCATAAAGTTTACATTACATCATAAAATGAAAAACTACAACAACATCTTGTCTTCACACTCATATCCTCTTATAATATCCCTGTAGGTCATTCATAAAATACTTCTTCACATCCTGGGAAAATTAAAACATATAAATGGGTGATCTTAGATTCCCAATAAGGATAACAATATAGTGGAAACTTTCATAAATAAACATAAACATTTAAGGCAATGTATAACTAAAACAAATGCCTTTTAAATATGAACTTCAACAGAATATGGCAGAAATAAAATTAATTAATGTCATTTACTTCTTCACATGGATATTATACTAATCTCATAATCACATGAAATATCAATAACCACTTTCATAATGATGGAATGCCTAATTCCAGACTATCATAACCACGTAGCCAAGGCATTGTAGAGACCCGAAGCTTAACGTACATAGACATTACATTACATTTGCGGAATACTTAGTACATAACAAAAAAAACACACACACAAGGATCGTAATAGTTTAGTGTCTTTGGAAACTCGGAATATAATCTTCTAATCGTGGTGAAAGATCTTCAAAATCTCCCATAAAGATCTTCCTTTTTTTACCTAAAACATTTCTTTATATCCTGGGGAAAAGAAAACATAAAAGGGTGAGCTCAAATGCTCAGTAAGGGTAAACAAAAGAAATATCAATCACATCATATACATAAGCACATAACTTTTTGAAATCTTAACCTGCAAAAGAGATCATAATTTCATAACATGGGGTAAATCATGGCAGTGAAATGTAATCACAATAATCATAACCTAAAACATGAAACTTTGTGGCATTCACACATAATCATAGAGAATCATTTCTTGTTAGTCAAGACTCATTGCCAAGACTATCTTAGTGGAAAAAGCCCCTTTCTGAATCGAGTAACCCTCGTTTCAGTCCTGTTTCACTGAACCGGTATAACCTACCGTTCCAACCCTGTCTATCTCATGAGATATAAAATCTTTACCCAATGCATTGGAGGGAGATATAGGTCCCACCCATCTTATAATGAATCCTTTCTTATGTGTGCCACATAATCATAAATCATACATCATCGCATAACCCATGAAATAAAAATGGGGTTCTTAAACAACATGACATCATAAAACAATTCATATAAGATAAAGGAATTCATAAAAATGTTTCCATCACAACATAATCAAATCCATGTAATAATAGGGATAAAAACAGAACCCTTTTATTATCTTAGATGGAAAATAATTTTGATAAAATACTTGAACTTCATTCTTGAGGAAAATATCCTTTCTACTTCAAAAACACCTTTCTTTTCTTAACATGTCATACAATTTTAAAATAAAAGAAGTTTATTACAAATAAACTTGAATACTTGTAAAGGAAGCTTCTTGGAAATAATTTTTTAGAAATCCATTCATGCCATATAAGTTAAAAAAAACATTCTTCGTACTTTTGTCAGAAAATTCAAAAAGCACCTCGTATGAAAAACATCAAAAGATTCCTTTCATATTTTTTACTAAAAACTCACCGAAGGGTAAAATTGGATTTAAACAATTTTATTTGGATGGAAATAATATTACATATTTAGGAAACATGGATGTGGATGATAAAATACACCCCAGTAATTACCAAAGTAAAAACAATCTCAGATAAAAGTGAGATTGTGATATTTCCCTTACCTTAGGTCCGATTTGCTTCATATGTGTCCGAACCTCCTGTATAATGATTTAAATAATGTCATTGACTTATTAAAGAATCATATTCATTGTTATGATATCATATATGGTTCACTTATGACATTATATTACATGTTCTTTTGTAAATTCCATGTTAAAGAAGCGTTTTGGGTAAAATCATTTCATTTATCGTAGGTGTTTTGACTTGTTGTTCTTGACATTATTATTACTTATATCATGATTTACTTACTTCCAGAATATAAAATATGATTTATATATCATATATATTCAGTATATATATATATAATAGATAGATAAATGAAATGAAAAACACCGTTCATGGAGACGGTAGTCCGTACGTACGCATGAACGCTGTTTTCCTTTCCTTATTGTCTTGAATGGAAGTAAGTAGATGACATACATATATATATACATAAATCAGGTATCTTTATAATGTCATATATTTCATTATTATTTCTTATATATACTTTATAATCATTCTTAAATGGTTAACATGGAGAATGAATCTCATCGCGTCGTGGAGACGGTATTCCGTACGTACGCACGAGCGATGATATCATTTCCATAAATATTGAATTGAATTGGAGTGGATTATACAATATATCAGAATCAATATGATGTTGTAATAACTATGTATAGTTATTCTTTACACCATTATACCCATCCATGTAAGGTGGTGGTGGAAAATAGATTACACCACGGCGTGGAGACGGTATTCCGTACGTACGCACACGCGGTGATTTCTTTTCCCGTAGGATGGATAGATGGTGAAATAGGGTTGTTTCATACTTATAATAACATATCAGTATATGAGTGATACTGATGTTATTACTTCATAATGAAACAACCTAAGAAGAAGAAGTGGAATAAGAAATTAAGATGAAAGAATTGGTAACGGTAATTATCTCTTCTTTGAAGCGCCTCTTTGAGACCTCCTCTTAGGGCACTAAAATTGGTCTTTGAGGAAGACGAGAACCTCTAGGATGTTTCTAGGGAAGTGGAGAAGAGATTTTGTCAGGGTTTGTCCGAGCTTGAGTGCTCAAATTGGTGTGGGGAGGAGGGGTAGGAGGTGTCCTTTTATAAGGGAGGAGAGGGGCACCTTAGGAATATCTCAAAATATTATTTTATATTAAAGTCAAAATCGGTTTATAATGGTTCCAAAGGGTATTATTTCGAAGCTAAAGTGGGGATGGGTCGAAATACTATCATCCAATAGGATTTAGAAAAGCTTAGGGTATTATTTTAACCTTATCAATTAGATTTAACTCTAAGTTAAATAATTTAACTTTTACTGTGTCTTTTTGTTTTCTTTCACTATATGGTTAATACAATTACTATAACATGACAAACGAACCCCAAATTGTATATTATTAATACATATATCCTTATCAAAGTCATTTGGCCGAACCTTAGATTTTTGGGAATAAAATAACAATTAATAATATAATATTTGATTTAAAAACTATTTTGTGTCAATTTTGACACTATTTGATATATGATTTTTGTGAAAGTCATAACAGAATTATATGTTCGAACCAAGTTGATTAAATCAACACTAATATATCATAGTAACCTAGAAAATTAGTGTAATTCATAAAAAGTCTCAAATTACATTTATTTTGGTGTTTCTAACATCAATTATGACAATATTTCATAAATAAGATAATTACTACATCATCGTTGTGTCATAATTAAATTAAATTATTTAATGTCTAAAAATTATAAATAAAATACAATTATGTAGGAACTCTTTTTAGCTTTCTAATTAATATTTATAGTCGAATTTATCTTATGTATAACCCCATATTAAAAATTATTTACTTATTAAACTTTGATTTTAACTATTTTAACCCTTCTTTAAATAAATTAATATTAAATGTCCTAATCTAACCCAAGTGGGCCTAAATGGTCATATTTTATTCCTAAGTTTGTTTTTGGTCGAATTAAACTTATCCAATAGAATTAGGACATGTGTTAGGGTAATAGTAATATCATATTTACCCTTAGTTACCCTATTTACTATTAACCGCGGTAAAAAAGTAAAAAGTTACTATTCACCAAAAATTATTTTCATCTCATCGAACCACATTTTACTTACTGACATAAACCGTGTCTCTCGGATTTTTGAAATTCCATTCACAGAAGCGGTAAAATTATGTTTTATGAAAAATTCAGTTTTTTTAACTACCACTTAGTAGTTTCACTATTCATCCAAAATTGATGTTTTTCAGAACAATGCCAGAATTTCATCCTAAGCTATATTTCATATTCCGAATTCAAAAATGAAGTCTATTTTACCAAATTCATAACATAGAAGTTTCATTAATTAATTTTATAATTAAATCCCGCTGTTAAAACAAATAGCGTGTTTTTAAGAAACAATGTCTATCAAAAGATTGACACTTGATTATGTCTGGTTTAAATGTGAAATTACAACCAATTACCAACATTGTATTAAATTGTAAAAATATATTCTAAATATAATTAAAACCACTCAAATTAATAATTTATCACTATTAATTATTTCGATTAAAAAAGTTGTTTTTAATTATAATTTAGTAATTTTCACTATTCATCAGAATATGAAAGTTATCCGAAAAGTACCAAAATTTCACCTTAGGCTAAATTCGATACTCAGAATCCAAAAATGAAGTCCATTTTGAGAGCTAAAATTTCTAAAATTTTAAAAGGTGGTTATTACTATTCATAACGGCTAGTTATAATAATATTTTAATAGCATATTGTTGTTTAGTGAAACTCGGTATTGCGTACTACACATGCTATCGAGGAAGGTCGCGATTGCGTGTAATGCAAGGGAAGTCAAGGATGTGTGTTGTGCAAGCTCCTTTTAGTGTAGCGTACACCACAAGACATTAAAAAGAATATTTTTCATAAAATCTCGGGCTGTTACATTCTACCCCCCTTAAAATGAATTTCGCCTTCGAAATTCGTCGGGGTTATAAATGGTTTACTATTCGAAAGTTTCTTTAATAGAAACACACATCGTAAAAAAGAATACCAAAACTTGGATTTAAAAACTAAAGTATGAAATATAACGATTACCCAAATAAACTAATCACTGGGTTTCCACATAGGTGAAAATATGGATATGGAAGAGAAATCTAACCATCACGTTCTGATGGAGAGTGGTAGAGAACATGGCTATGGAAAAGCCAGCAATCACAAAGCCATAAATTTGTGACGATCTAAGGTACCATCTGATTCATCAGATATAAGATCACCAAGATAACATTTTTGGTTTTCAAGATCATTTCCCTAAAGTTGAAAATTTGAATTAGAATAAATACTTACTTTATTTTGGTACAATCTCACTGTTTTTCGTGCCTTGAACAATTTCTACTTCATATCTTAAATAAATGAAGTTGAATTTGTTATTCGTGATGTGTTAGCAGATCATGTAATAGAATGATGAGTCATTCCATCTGTCTCAAACAAAAGGTTTGAAAAGTTATAAGCTCATCTTATGGTTAGATTAATCGTATATGGTTCCAAAAATGAACTTATACTTCATATATCATACCGCTTAATAAAATAAAACTAGTTTCTACTAAACAGGGACTTCCTGTCGGCCAGTGGTAGGCGATAAAGGCCAGTCGCATTTCGGTTGTGGGTTCGATTCCCACAGCCTTGTCCGACGCGATGGGATGTCGCCCGTCCTACAGGTTGTCCTTTTTCTAAAAAAAACTTCTATCCTTAAACAATACTAACTTATGTCCAACATAATCCATTCCAATCATTAGGCTTACCCATAATACTGCAGTCTACTCTCATAATATAGTGAAAACAATTACCAGAGATTTAATACCATCGTTGATCCCCATATATCATAAGATATGTCTTGTTGGTCACATTCTAAACATTAAAAGTCCTTAATCATGTATTCTCTTGAATACCCATTGAACCTTAGTGAAAACATGAATGCAGTTAAACGTTAACACTTTCCACATACCAAAATCCTCAAAATTCTTTATAATCAAACCAGGATATCACTTAGTCCTTATATCAATCATGAGCTCATGAATACTGTCAAATATTTAATTTTCTCATTTTACCTTCATTATGCGCATATCATTCTTTTTCCAAAAATATCTCAATCACTTTCCATGGTTACTGGTACCATAAAATTATTGAAAACCACAATAGACCAATACATAAATATTCCAATATTCCACGATACTATATACAACACTATTTTGGAATCCCATTACATAAACACTTAATCATTCCACCATATCGTTGTCATATTCAACATCTCCAATAGTGATCGCATGTGACTTCGCTTTGTCCCTTGACTTAAGTGGTTTCTCATGTTGATCATCACTAACCCTTGGATTAGGGCATTTATTGGCATAATGTCCCATCTCCTTGCACTTGAAACATTGAAGTGTTGGTGGTGCGTTCTCTGCAGTGTTTGCTTTGTTCACATCATTAGAAACCCTTTTTCCATTACTTTGACACTCAGCTACTCGATTACCTTCTTTTCCACACTTAAATCATTTTCTAGTCCCTTTAAGACAATCTCCACCATGCTTTTTTCCACACTTTGAGAATAAGGAAACATTCATCTTCTTTTCACCATTATTCTGAGATTTCTCCTTGAACTCCATCTTTCCTTTCTTTTCAAAACCGTGAGATGGATATGTAACACCAACTTCCATTTCTACCTTCATAGCACAACGCACAATTTCTTCATAGCTACTGAAGTCTCGTATAGCTAATTCCCTTCGAAGACTTGGTTTTAAGCCACTAAAAAATCGATCAACTTTACTTTCAGGTTGGATGATAATGCCAGATGCATACCTTGCAAGTCTTGTAAAATTCGCTTCGTATATACCAACAGATTCATCATCCTTCTGTTTCAGCTCAAGAAACTCCTTTTCCATTTTTGTTCGAATAAGACGAGGGAAGTACTTATTGAAAAATAAGTTCTTGAACTCATCTCATTCCATGGACTCAATTTCATCTCTTTGCCTTGTATTCTTGATAAGATTCCACCATTGATCAACTTCACCTTCCAAACGATATACTACTAAGATGACTTTATCATGTTCAGAACATTGAAGAACTGAAAATATCTTTTCAGTGGTACTGATCCATTGTTCAGCAACAAGTGGATCATAAGACCCACTGAAAGAAGGTGGACGTTGCCTCATGAAGGACTCAATAGAATATTGTTCCCTTCTCTCCTCATTTGGAAGTCCAGAATGATTCATAGCTTGTGTAAGTATAGCAATAAGATTTTTCACTCCATCTCCCATAACATTTGTTTTTTCAGGAGGACAATCATTGCATTGTCCATTGCATTGATCAACACGGTTCCTTCGGGTTCCAGCCATCGTCTAAAACCCAAAAAGAATAGTGTGAGAGGCAAAAATCATGCTAGGGGAAACAACATAATAAAGGGGGAGTACCTTCAATATCTAACATCTTAGGTTTAATTCTATGATCGTTAGCGTAGTTCTAGTACTATAACTTATACGTATACTTAACCTTAGGGACATCCCTAGACATACCATAGAAATATCTCTAGGGATCTCACTAACGTTTTCGCATCCTAGTTTCCAAAGGTTGACTAAACCTTTCCTCTGATACCAACTATAGCGGCCTAGAATTACTTCTAGTGGACTATAATTGATACCTATCAGGGCACTCCATGGGCGGATACACCCCCTGGGCGGGACACACCACCATCCCCAGTGGCAGCCATTTCCTCATGAAGCCCTTGGGCGGAGAGCCATGCTTCGTCCAACGCTCACATGTGAGAGTTCCCAAGGATCGGATACATTCCTACCTCCTTTGCCTATGATACCAACTGTAGAGACCCGAAGCTTAACGTACATGGACATTACATTAAATTTGCGGAATACTTAGTACATAACAAAAAAACACACACACAAGGATCGTAATAGTTTAGTGTCTTTGGAAACTCAGAATATAATCTTCTAATCGTGGTGAAAGATCTTCAAAATATCCCATAAAGATCTTCCTTTTTTTTTACCTAAAACCTTTCTTTATATCTTGGGGAAAAGAAAACATAAAAGGGTGAGCTCAATTGCTCAGTAAGGGTAAACAAAAGAAATATCAATCACATCATATACATAAGCACATAACTTTTGGAAATCTTAACCTGCAAAAGAGATCATAATTTCATAAAATGGGGTAAATCATGGTAGTGAAATGTAATCACAATAATCATAACCTAAAACATGAAACTTTGAGGCATTCACACATAATCGTATAGAATCATTTCTTGTTAGTCAAGACTCATTGCCAAGACTATCTTAGTGGAAAAAGTCCCTTTCTGAATCGAGTAACCCTCGTTTCAGTCCTGTTTCACTGAACCGGTATAACCTACCATTCCAGCCCTTTCTATCTCATGAGATATAAAATCTTTACCCAATGCATTGGAGGGAGATATAGGTCCCACCCATCTTATAATGAATCCTTTCTTATGTGTGCCACATAATCATAAATCATACATCATCGCATAACCCATGTAATAAAAATGGGATTCTTAAACAACATGACATCATAAAACAATTCATATAAGATAAAGGAATTCATAAAAATGTTTCCATCACAACATAATCAAGTCCATGTAATAATAGGGATAAAAACAGAACCCTTTTATTATCTTAGATGGAAAATAATTTTGATAAAATACTTGAACTTCATTCTTGAGGAAAATATCCTTTCTACTTCAAAAACACTTTTCCTTTCTTAACATGTCATACAATTTTAAACTAAAAGAAGTTGACTACAAATAAACTTGAATAATTGTAAAGGAAGCTTCTTGGAAATAATTTTTTAGAAATCCATTCATGCCGTATAAGTTAAAAAAAACATTCTTCGTACTTTTGTCGGAAAAGTCAAAAAGCACCTCGTATGAAAAACGTCAAAAGATTCCTTTCATATTTTTTACTAAAAACTCACCGAAGGGTAAAATTGGATTTAAACAATTGTAGTTGGATGGAAATAATATTACATATTGAAGAAACATGGATGTGGATGATAAAATACACCCCAGTAATTACCAAAGTAAAAACAATCTCAGATAAAATTGAGATTGTGATATTTCCCTTACCTTAGGTCCGATTTGCTTCGTATGTGTCCGAACCTCCTGTATAATGATTTAAATAATGTCATTGACTTATTAAAGAATCATATTCATTGTTATGATATCGTATATGGTTCACTTATGACATTATATTACCCGTTATTTTGTAAATTCCATGTTAAAGAAGCGTTTTGGGTAAAATCGTTTCATTTATCGTAGGTGTTTTGACTTGTTGTTATTGACATTATTATTACTTATATCATGATTTACTTACTTCAAGAATATAAAATATGATTTATATATCATATATATTCAGTATATATATATATATATATAATAGATAGATAAATGAAATGAAAAACACCGTTCATGGAGACGGTAGTCCGTACGTACGCATGAACGCTGTTTTCCATTCCTTATTGTCTTGAATGGAAGTAAGTAGATGACATACATATATATATACATATACATAAATCCAGTAGCTTTATAATGTCATATATTTCATTATTATTTCTTATATATACTTTATAATCATTCTTAAATGGTTAACATGGAGAATGAATCTCATCGCGTCGTGGAGACGGTATTCCGTACGTACGCACAAGCGATGATATCATTTCCATAAATATTGAATTGAATTGGAGTGGATTATACAATATATCAGAATCAATATGATGTTTTAATAACTATGTATAGTTATTATTTACACCATTATACCCATCCATGTAAGGTGGTGGTGGAAAATAGATTACACCACGGCGTGGAGACAGTATTCCGTACGTACGCACGCGCGGTGATTTCTTTTCCCGTAGGATGGATAGATGGTGAAATAGGGTTGTTTCATACTTATAATAACATATAAGTATATGAGTGATACTTATGTTATTACTTCATAATGAAACAACCTAAGAAGAAGAAGTGGAAGAAGAAATAAAGATGAAAGAATGGGTAACGGTAATTACCTCTTCTTTGAAGCGCCTCTTTGAGACCTCCTCTTAGGGCACTAAAATTGGTCTTTGAGGAAGAACAGAACCTCTAGGATGTTTCTAGGGAAGTGGAGAAGATATTTTGGCAGGGGTTGGCCGAGCTTGAGTGCTCAAATTGGTGTGAGGAGGAGGGGGAGGAGGTGTCCTTTTATAAGGGAGGAGAGGGGCACCTTAGGAATATCTCAAAATATTATTTTATATTAAAGTCAAAATCGGTTTATAATGGTTTCAAAGGGTCTTATTTCGAAGCTAAAGTGGGGATGGGTCTAAATCCTATCCTCCAATAGGATTTAGACAAGTTTAGGGTATTATTTTAACCTTATCAATTAGATTTAACTCTAAGTTAAATAATTTAACTTTTACCGTGTCTTTTTGTTTTCTTTCACTATATGGTTAATACACTTACTATAACATGCCAAACGAACCCCAAATTGTATATTATTAATACATATATCCTTATCAAAGTCATTTGGCCGAACCATAGATTTTTATGAATAAAATAACAATTAATAATATAATATTTGATTTAAAAACTATTTTGTGTCAATTTTGACACTATTTGATATACGATTTTTGTGAAAGTCATAACAGAATTATATGTTCGAACCAAGTTGATTAAATCAACACTAATATATCATAGTAACCTAGAAAATTAGTGTAATTCATAAAAAGTCTCAAATTACATTTATTTTGGTGTTTATAACATCAATTATGTCAATATTTCATAAATAAGATAATTACTGCATCATCGTTGTGTCATAATTAAATTAAATTATTTAATGTCTAAAAATTATATATAAAATACCATTATGTACGAAATCTTTTTAGATTTCTAATGAATATTTATAGTCGAATTTATTTTATGTATAACCCCATATTAAAAATGATTTACTTATTAAACTTTGATTTTAACTATTTTAACCCTTCTTTAAATAAATTAATAATAAATGTCCTAATCTAACCCAAGTGGGCCTAAATGGTCATATTTTATTCCTAAGTTTGTTTTTGGTCGAATTAAACTTATCCAATAGAATTAGGAAATGTGTTAGGGTAATAGTAATATCATATTTACCCTTAGTTACCCTATTTACTATTAACCGCGGTAAAAAAGTAAAAAGTTACTATTCACCAAAAATTATTTTCATCTCATTGAACCACATTTTACTTAATGAAATCAACCGTGTCTCTCGGATTTTTGAAATTCCATTCACAGAAGCGGTAAAATTAAGTTTTATGAAAAATTCAGTTTTTTTAACTACCACTTAGTAGTTTCACTATTCATCAAAAATTAATGTTTTTCAGAACAATGCCAAAATTTCATCCTAAGCTATATTTCATATTCCGAATTCAAAAATGAAGTCTATTTTACCAAATTCATAACATAGAAGTTTCATTAATTAATTTTATAATTAAATCCCGCTGTTAAAACAAATAGCATGTTTTTAAGAAACAATGTCTATCAAAAGATTGACACTTGATTATGTCTGGTTTAAATGTGAAATTACAACCAATGACCAACATTGTATTAAATTGTAAAAATATATTCTAAATATACGTTAAAACCACTCAAATTTATAATTTATCACTGTTAATTATTTCGATTAAAAAAGTTGTTTTTAATTATAATTTAGTAATTTTCACTATTCATCAGAATATGAAAGTTATCCGAAAAGTACCAAAATTTCACCTTAGGCTAAATTCGATACTCCGAATCCAAAAATGAAGTCCATTTTGAGAGCTAAAATTTCTAAAATTTTAAAAGGTGGTTATTACTATTCATAACGGCTAGTTATAATAATATTTTAATAGCATATCGTTGTTTAGTGAAACTCAGTATTGCGTACTACACATGCTATCGAGGAAGGTCGCGATTGTGTGTAATGCAAGGGAAGTCGAGGATGTGTGTTGTGCAAGCTCCTTTTGGTGTAGCGTACAACACAAGACATTAAAAAGAATATTTTTCATAAAATCTCGGGCTGTTACAGGCATCATGCCAAAACAACAAATAAGATTTTGTAAAGGCCTCGTGCCAAGACACTAGTTTGTCTCATGAGACCTACCGATGCATAGAGGAGCTATAGAGGGCTCCACCCATCACTTATTATGTCCAATGCATTCCTCATATTAACAGGTTTAAACATTACATAATCATTCATCTTAAAACTAGCATACGAAATGTCAATACTTTCTCCATAAACCATGAATGGTATAAAAATAACACATCCACAGTCAAACATATCAAAAAACCTCCAATAAAATAAGGAAGTTTTGTATCATAATAAATCAACTTCAAATAAAATTAAAATCCATCAAAGGATGTTGACATAGATGAAATAAAAACAATTTGAGAAAAATATCTCTTTTTTTAAATCATTTAAAAGTAACATAATTATAAAAGAAAAAATTTACATTAAAAATATTCTTATAAGATTGCAAGGGAAGCTTCGAAGATTTTGTAACGGCAGAAAATAGTCGCACCTGCTGTATAAGTTAAAAAGACATTCTCACCTTAATTTTGTCGAAAAGGTTAAAAATGACCTTGTTTAGAAAACAACTGAAAGATTCTTTTATAAACTTCTTATAAAAAGTCAAAAAAAGGTATAAATGACTTTAACCCATATTCTGTAAATTAATTAGAATGTTTTGAAATTCATTTTTATGAAACATGGATGTGGTTGATAAAGAGGTCCCAGTAGATAATTACATATAAACAACCTTGGATAATGAAGAGATTGTGAAATAAACCCTTAACTTATACTTTTCCTTGGTTGAGGGTAGGTTAACATCCTTTATAATGGTGAAATAATTTTTATTAAATTATACAATAATCATATACATTAATATGATATCATATATGATATTTTAACATTGATTTGTTAATAATATCTTAGTATTATCATCGTTTCCGGTGTTAACTCACTTGTTTTCTTTTATATATTTTGTTATATAAGCCATGTTTTTTATGGATAGGTTGTATCTTATTCATATCCAGAATGATATCAAGTCCTCAAAAATTACTTTTAATCATCAAATTAGAATTATAATTTCATGGATATGATGGGGAATGAATCTTATCGCGTTCGTGGAGACGGTATTCTGTACGTACGCACGAGCGACAATATCATTTTTTTGATATTAAAATAATATATAATTGGATGTTATATAATATATAAAGAATCATTATCATGTTATATTTATTATTTACATCAATTACATATCATTATCATACCAATCCAAATAATAATGTTTTTGAATAACAATTACACCACGACGTCGAGACGGTAAGCTGTACATACACACGTATGGTGACATGTCATTCAAAGGATGGATAGAATACTGAATATGGTTTTACCATATTAATAATAACATAATAGTATATATAAGATACTGGAGTTATTATTTTAAAAATGAAATAACAAAGAAAGAAGAAGTTGAAGAAGAAAGGAACTTGAAAAGGGGTGGTGAAAACATTACCTCTTCCTTGGGTTCTTCCATTTGATTTGATCAAAAGGGCCCCTTAGGTTGGATTTCTGATCAAACTAATGCCACTAGGTTTAATTTAGGGAAGTTGAGAGAGTATTCAGGTAGGGTTTGGCTAAGACAAGAGGCTTTGAAGGTGCGAATAATTGTTTAGAAGTGGTTTCCTTTTATAAGGGGGAGGAGGGGCTCTTTAGAAAAAACTTAAAGTATTAATTTATAATAAATTCACATCCGATTTATAATGGTTTCAAAGTAGATTATTAAAAGTATAAGGTGGGTATGGTTCTAAATACTTTCAACCAATAGATTTTGTACAGGTTTGGGTTATTATATTAACCTTATATTTTAGTTTTAACTCTTAGTTAATTAGATTGACATTTACCATGTCACTTTGTATTTTTATATTATATAGTTAATAAACTTACTATATACATCCAAAAGACCCCCCAAGTGGTCCATTAATAATAAACCTATCTTTATATAAGTATCTTTTCCTAACCTCATATTTTTATGAATATAATATCAATTAATAATATAATAATTGTTTTAAAAACTCATTTATGTCAATTTTGACAATATTTAATAAGTTATTTTTGTTAAAGTCTTAAAAACTTCATTAATTCGTACCAATTTCATTTAAGAAATCCTAACATGTCATATTGACCAATAAATTCTTTTATTGTATCAAAAGTTTCAAATTATATTTATTTTGACATTTATAATACTAATTATTTAATTCTTTCATTAATAAGGAAAATACTTCATCATTATTGTGCCATAAATAAATTTAATTATTCAATGCCTAAAATTATAAATAAAATACCATTATGTATGAAATCCTTTTATCTTTCTAATTAATATTTATATTAGAAAATATAACATATATAACCCTATGTAAAAATTGTTTTTCTAAAAGATATATTCTTATGTCATTTTTGTATTTACTTTAACTTAATTAATAAAAAGTGTCATTATCACTTACAAGTGGATCAATGGGGTCCCAAAATAGACCCAAAGATTCCCATGGTCGGAAATGTATCAACCAATATGGTTAAGAAACATTTTAGGGTAAATTATTATTATTATAATATTAATTTTTTACCCTTATTTACCGGATTTACCCTTTAACCATGGAAAATAAAATATTTACCGAAATAATTATTCAAAATTTATAAAAATAAGAGTTACCTATTTACACAATTTGGACATCCTGATTAAAAATATGAAATCTATTTTTCCAAGTTCAAAACACAGAATTTTCAGAAATTAATTTAAAATTAATTCCCTCTGTCAAAACAAAAAGTGTGTTTTTATGAAATAATAACTATCAAAATATTGACACTTACTTATGCCCAGTTTGAATGTGGAATTCTGTCCAATGACAAAAATTGGATTAAATAGTAAAAATATAATCTAATTATTCTTTAAAATCACTCAAATTCATAATTTATCACTATTAATTGTTTCAATTAAAACACTGTTTTTAATTAAAATTTAGTAATTTTCACTATTCATCAAAATATGAAAGTTATCATAAAAGTACCAAAAATTCACCCTAGGATAATTTTGATATTTTGAATCCAAAAATGAAGTCCATTTTGAAAGATAGAATTTATAAAATAAAAAGTGGGTCTTACTATTGATAATGGCTAGTTTGATTAGTTGTGGTGTGTGTTAGAATCTCGAAGTTACCTACAACACACGCTACTGTATTATTCAAAGAAAATCGTACCGTGGAAGCTTGGCGTGTTACATTCTCCCCTCCTTCAAATAATGTTGTCCTCAAAATTTCTAGAATATTACTGCATAAAAAGACTCGGGTGGTTCTTCATCATAAGTTTATCAGGTTCCCACGTTGCCTCTTCCATATTATGGTTTCTCCATAGAACTTTTACTAGACGAGTCGTCCGATTTCTCAGCACTTGTTCTCTTGTATCAAAAATCCTGATGGGCTCTTCACAATAAGACAGATCGGGTTCCAGTTCTAATTCCTCATATTTGAGGACATGCGTTGGGTCAGTCATGTATTTTCTCAACAGTGATACATGGAACACATCATGAATTTTCGAGAGATTTGGTGGCATTTCCAAACGGTTTTCTACAACCCCAATTCGTTCTAGAATTTCGAAAGGTCCGATGTACCTGGGACTCAATTTACCTTTCTTACCGAAACGCATAACTCCCTTCCATGGAGATAATTTCAAGAAAACATGATCTCCTACATGAAATTCCAAATCCTTCCTTTGATTATCGGCATAGATCTTCTACCAACATTGAGAGGCTTTAATGTGGTTTTGTATTACCTTCACCTTTTCCATTGTTACCTCCACCAGTTCTGGGCCTACAAGTTTTCTTTCACCAACATCATCCCAACAGGTTGGTGTGCGACATATCTTTCCGTATAACTCTTCATATGGTGCCATCCGAATACTTGAATGGAAGCTATTGTTATAGGAAAATTCCACCAATGGTAAATATTGATCCCACATACCTTGAATTTCAAGTGAGAAAGATCTCAAAATGTATTATAAGGTTTGAATAGTCCGTTATGATTGTGCATCAGTTTGAGAGTGGTAGGCTGTGCTCAAACAATGTTCAGTATCCAAGGCCTTCTAAAGAATCTTACAGAATCTTAAAGTAAAACGAGGATCATGATCAGAAACAATCGATATGGGTACTCCATGATGTCTCAGAACTTCATTAATATATAGTCTTGCTGGATGTTCCAGTGTTAGGTATTCTCTTATAGCTATAAAATGTGCTGACTTCGTAAGACGATCAACAATAACCCATATTGCATCGTTCCTTCTAGGAGTCTTTGGTAGTCCCATGACAATTTCCATCGTGATATTATCCTATTTCCACTCAAGTATGGGAAGAGATTGCAATAATCCACTAGGATGTTTCCTTCCAACTTTCACTTGTTGACAAACCATACATCTTCACACAAAATCAGAAATCTACCTCTTCATATTGTCCCACAAAAAATGTTCCTTCAAATCTATATACATTTTGGTTCTCCCAGGGTGTATATAGAAATTAGAACTTTGAGAATCATCCAACAATTACCTTTTTAGATCAAGTATATCGGGAACACAAATTCTCTTCCCAAATTTCAAAATTCCATCTTCATACACAAAGTCACTCAATCTCCCATCATTAACAGCTTTAATATTCTTTTGAAATTATTCATCATCGGTCTGAGAACTCTTTATCCTTTATAGTAAAGATGGTTTGGAAACCATTTGAAAATGTATCTATGTTTCACCTTCTATGGTAATTCCCATATCCATCTTCACTAGATCCATGAAAGTTGGATCACATTCAATTCTCATCATGTTCAAAACTCCATGATCCTTTCTGCTCAAAGCATCTTCCACCTTATTTTCCTTCTCTGGGTGGTGGTGTATTGTGCAATCATAATCCTTGAGTAGTTCGAGCCATCGCCTTTGCCTCATGTTGAGTTTTTCTTGTGAGAAAATATACTTCAAACTCTTGTGATTAGTATAAATCTCACATTTATCACCATAGAGATAGTGTCTCCATATCTTCAAAGAAAATATCACAACTGTTAACTCAATATCATGAGTAGGATATTTTTACTCATGAATTTTCGGTTGTCGTGATGCATAAGCAATAACCCTATCATTCTGCATAAGTACACAACCAAGTCCTTTCTTTGATGAATCACTATAAATAACGAACCCATCCTTCCCCAATGGTAGAGTCAATATCGGATTATTGACTAATATTATCTTCAATTATCCAAAACATTCTTCACACTATTTTTTCCAAACACATTTAACCAGTTTACACATGAGCTTTGTTAATGGGTTATCCAATCGGGAAAAATTCTGGATGAAATGTCGATAATAACATGCTAAACCAATAGAAATATGTACCTAGGTTATACTCATTGGTGTTGGAAATTCTTGGATTTCTCTTGTCTTAGAAGGATAATTATATATTCCATCCTTAGAGACAATATGGCCATGAAAAGAAATATCGTGAAGCTAGAATTCACACATGCTAAACTTCCCATATAATTCATGTCTTCTCAGAGTCTTCAGGATAATACGTAAGTGATTTTCATGATCTTTGTAGCTTTTGGAGTATACCCAGATATCATCAATAAATACCACTAAAAAATCATCAAGATATTTCTTGAAAACTCTGTTCATTACATCCATGAAAATAGAGGGTGCATTAGTCATCCCAAAAGGCATTACTGTAAACTCATAATGCCCATACCTGGTTCGAAATGCTGTTTTCAGAATGTCTTCCTTCTTCACAAAGAACTGATGGTTTCCAGATCGAAGGTCAATCATTGAAATGTATTGAGCTCCATGCAGTTGGTCAAATAAATCATCAATGAGAGGCAGGGGATTCTTTTTCTTTATTGTTATATCATTGATCTTCCTGTAGTCGATACATAACCTCATAGATCCATCTTTTTTTAACAAAAAGAATAGGGGCTCCCCATGGAGAAACACTAGGGAGAATAAATCCTTTTTTACTCAATTCATCTAGATTTTTCTTTAGTTCAATTAACTCTATAGTGGCCATTCTATTAGGGGTCTTTGATATAGGCCTTGATCCAGGAAATAAATCAATGGAAAACTCAACTTCTCGTCCTGGAGGATGTATAGGTAAATTTTCCGGAAACACATCTACATATTCTTTCACAATAGGTACATTATCTATTTGAAAATTCATTTCCTCACCCACAGTAATTTCATTCTATTCCTCCCCAATAATATAATTTATTTGAGCTACTGGGGGTGGATCTAGATAAGAATTAAGTGGTGACGATTCTGCTCTAAAGATAAGGTATTTCTTATCGTCATCATAAAAAATCCTAACCTCATTCTTCTTACAAAAAATCATCACATCATGGTCCAAAAGCCCATCCATACCGAGGATTATATCAAACTCAGTCATAGGTATGATGATGAGATCAGCAGATAAAGAAAATTTATGTTCTCTAATGGTGGATGATTCACAAAACTTTGTTGCAATGATACTTCCCTTAGGAGTTTTAACTGACAACTCCCTTGTTAAATCAATTTGGAAATATCTAATTTTCTTAGAAAACTGGGAAGATATGAAACAATGCGATGATCAAGAATCAAATAAAGCATTTTCTAAACTTGAGGAAACCATTAAATTACCTGCCACCACGTCTTTCGGAGCTTCTACCTCAGCAGTAGTGATAGCATAAGCTTGAACATGATCCCTTGGCCTTTTTTGAGGTAATTTCCACTGACACTTAGGACATTAATTTGCATAATGTCCCATATCTCTATAATTATAGCATTACACATTGACATAACCTCTCTTTCCCTTGCAATAATGAGCTTGGTGGCCTTTTTCACCACACTTGTAACAGACTCTCATTCCTTTTAAGCAAGTACTGGGGTGTTTCTTCCCACATTTACTATAGGATGGATATTCAAATTTTATTTTATTCCCCTTATTTCTATTTCTAGATTGATCAGAAGATCTCTTCTTATCTTAATTTTCTTTAAAGTCATAAGACTTAGATAATTCTTTTTCTATCTTGATAGCACATGAGACAATATCTTCGTATGATGATAAGGATTGTGAGACTAATGATCGATGAAGAAATGGTTTTTAAGACAACCCTGATTTTTATTACAACTTAAACATGCTTTATTACATAAAACTTCACTTGATACAACAAAGAAGATCGAGAGGTTTAGTGTCTTTGGGGCTTAGGATCATTACATAAAAACATAAAACATGGAAATACAACATCTTTATTGAAAACTTCCTTTACATGACCACTACATTCCTTCGTACTTAGCATTGCATGGGATAACATGAGGACATGCATAAGAAAACGGTGATCTATAAATCCCAGAAAAGGAGTACACATGGAATAACATGGGGATTAAAATAAAGGTTAGGCAATAGGCATATCAATAGAGCATAAGAGAAACATGAACATAAAGTCATGATAAAGCATGGTAATCATAACATGGAAATGTGGCAACAACACTTAACATTGAATTAGCATGAGCCAAGGCTCATTGCACATGGAGCATGAGTAAACCCTCATTGCACATGAAGCACAAGTAAACCCTAGTTGCACTTGAATTAGCATGAGTCAACACAAATTTCACGTTACGTATCATGATACTATACTTTACCCAATGCATTGGAGCGTTATCAGGGCGCACCCTTCTTAAACATTTCATTTCATGCATAAGTGTGCCACATGGATCATAAAACAAGGATTCATAAAACATAGTCATTTATTCCACGATAATGGAATGTGAAAGTCATACATGAAACTTTATAATAAATAAGTAAATGTTCATAAAGGTGAATACCCTTGATGGAGAAATGGGCATGGTATTCACTACACAATGATATTGGCTTAGAAAATCGGTGTGATTTCGGCAGCGTAACGGCGTGACCTAAGAGTTCATAAAAATGTTTGATGAGAATGAAAGGGGTTATTCACCATATTTACATGTAATGGACAATAAGGAGGTCATATAGATACATGTCCCAACAATTGAAAAGGAATTTAGATTCATGATACAGAAGTATTGCTTGAATATAAAAGAGGAGAAAAAGTTCCTTTCGGAATTTCGGCATAGTAACGGGTGTACATGGGAGGAATTTAATGAGAGAGAAAGGGTTCTCCCATCATTAAAAAAATAAGAGGGCAGTATGGGGGAGGTGCGAAGCCATACCCCAACATTCATAATTGAAATTAAATGGGAAATACAACTTAATGAAAATTGACAAAATTAGAAAGGAAGAAAAAAACCCTTACTTGGAAGTGTGCTTCCAAAGGCTAGAGAGAGGCTTGTGAGAGGATTCATGGGAGCTTGGGGCACCTTGATAGGATTATAAAGAGAGTAGGGAAGAGGTTGGACGAACTCTAAGGGCTTTGAGTGAGGAGGAAGTGGGAGCTTGGGTGGGTTTATATAGGAAAGGTGAGAGAATTCTTTATTACTTTGGTTTGGGACCCCTTATATTAAAATAATCCAAACCAGAAACCACCCCATGGTATTTTCCCATGGTTTCTGGAAAAGGAAAGAGGAAAACAATACTTTACAAGGACAAGGTGATAATTTATTAAAATATTAGGGTTTCTTATGTGGAGGTGAGTCACACTTCCATGGAAATTAATTTAAAAAGGAAAAGTGTTGAATAAGTCTTGAGGGCTCCATTAATGATTTGAAAAGTAAGTCAAACAAACCCAAAAACTCATTATTTTAATGATAAAACATATATTGTCCGTACATAAGGATTATGGTATTTTATTGCATCACCATTGGGTCATTATGATGTCATAAAACACATTATATATTTAAATGGTATTTAATTTTTACCCAAAAATTTGACTATCTCAGAAAATTATGAAAAATTCACCGTTGGATAATTTCGACGTCCTGATTCCAAAAATAATATTTATTTTATCTAAATAATTTTCTAAATATGTGAATTTTTACTTTTAAAATAAAAACCGACATTTATAAAAAAATTCACGGGTTTTGACAGAAATGACTTTCAAACCTTAATAAAAAATTTAATTGCATTCATAAAATTATAAGATCATTTATATTTAATAAAAATTAATTTAATATTAATAATAATATTTTATTAAAATATTATTTATTTCAAAAAACCTTTTATTTAATAAAATATAATTCTTAATTAAATAATAACTAAAAACACCATTTGCACTTTAAAAACTATTTACAAAGTATCAAAAATAACTAGAAATTATATTCATTATTACATACAAAGATAATGTACATGAACATGGTACTACTTATTTGTTACATAACCCCTTAAAATATCTTCATAAGACCTAAGGGTAAGATGTGCGATGGTGACAGACTCTTGGGGCGGCTCAGATAACATCGCTCGAGTGGTAATCTTTATCAAATTCCACTTTTCCCGTAGACGATCACGTTCGAGCTTGAAATAATGAAGCTCAGCTTGGGCTTGGTCAAGGGAAAAGCCCAAAGACGCCACCTCTTTTCCGAGCTCCAAAAAATGGGCTTCGTATGGGGAAATTCTAATGGATGAGGCCATCACTTCCTTTGTATGAGTAAAATTGGGTTCGTTAAAGCCTTATATTTATACTACTCATGTGATCACTGTTCAACGGCTATAAAAGTAACGGTCACAAATCTTAACATAAAACCAAAGAAGTTGACATCTTATAAAAACATTTTTCATAAATAAAAATTTAACTGGATCAAGAGGGATTTTCCATTAATGAAACTTTGGGTCGTTACAATATCTCCCCCTTAAGAAATTTCGCCCTCGAAATTTTCCTTTTCCCACACTAAAACAAATGTGGGTAACTCAGCTTCATCATATCCTCCGACTCCCAAGTTGCTTCTTCAAACTTGTGGTTTCTCCACAACACCTTGATGAGGGGAATTGTCTTATTTCGTAGAACTTTTTCTCTATGATCTAAGATCTTCACTGGTTGCTTCTCATAAGAAAGATCATCTTCCAATTGTACCACCTCGGAAGAGAGTACATGTGAAGGGTCTGGTATGTACTTCCTTAAGAGGGATACATGGAAGACATCATGCACCATGTCCATAGTAGGTGAAAGTTCTAGTCGATAGGCCACAACCCCAACACGATCAAGAATCTCGAAGGGGCTGATGTACCTTGGACTTAACTTCCCTTTCTTTCCAAACCTCATGACCTTCTTCCACGGAGATATGAGTAAAAACACCATGTCTCTGACTTTGATCTCAAGGTCTCATCGACGATTATCTGCATAACTCTTCTGTCGACTTTGGGCTGCCTTGATATACTGCTGAATGGTTTTCACCTTCTCCACCATTTCTTCGACCATTTCTGGTCCAAGCAGCTTACGTTCACCGACCTCATCCCAACATGCCGGTGTTCTACACCTTTTCCCATACAGGGCTTCATATGGTGCCATTTGGATGCTCTAGTGGAAACTATTATTATAAGAGAACTCAACCAGAGGAAGATGTTGATCCCATCCTCCTTTAAAGTCCATTGAGCACGCTCTCAACATGTCCTCAAGTGTTTGGATAGTCCGCTCTGATTGGCCATCGGTTTGAGGATGATAGGTTGTACTGAAGTTCATTTCAGTATTCAGAGCATGTTGAAGACTCTTCCAAAACTTAGAGGTAAATCTTGGATCTCGGTCAGAAAAAATAGATAGTGGTACTCCATGCAACCGTACCACATCCTTGATATATATCCGTGCCAGTTGATCCAAAGATAAATCCTCTTGAATAGCAATGAAGTGTGCAGTCTTTGTATGACGATCCACAACAACCCAGATTGCATTGTTGCCTTTGGATATCCTTGGAAGTCCGGAGACAAAGTCCATGGTGATGTTCTCCCATTTCCATTCTGGTATGGGCAATGGTTGCATCATCCCCTTAGACTTCTGCCTATCTACCTTCACTTGCTGACACACCAGGTACTTTAATGTATATTTAGAGATCTCCTTCTTCATATTATCCCACCAAAAGTTTTCTCGGAGATCTCGATACATCTTTGTGCTCCCTGGGTGAATAGAGAAATTTGAACTATGTGCATCATCCAAAAGTTCCTTCTTCACCTCCGGACTTGATGGAACACATAGTCTTTTACCAAACCACACAATTCCTTCTTCATTAACATTAATCTTTGAGGATTTTCCCTTTTTGATAGCTTCCACTTTTTCTTAGATTCCCGCATCATCCTTTTGAGCATCCTTTATCCTTTTCAAAAGAGATGGTTGAGCAATAATTTGTGAAAGGATTGATGATGTTCCCTTTTTATGATTCTCATGTACATCGTCATCAAGTCTAAGAAGATTGGATCCTTCTCAATTCTCATCATTGATAGAATCACTGGATCCTTTCTACTTAGGGAATCCGCCACCTTGTTCTCTTTACCAGGGTGGTAATGTATTGAACAGTCATAATCCTTGATGAGATCTATCCATATTCTCTGGCACATATTAAGCTCTTTCTGTGTGAATATATATTTAAGACTCTTGTGGTCAGTATATATCTCACATTTCTCTCCATAGAGATAATGCCGCCAGATTTTCAAGGCAAAGATCACCGCCGCCAACTCCAGATCATGCGTTGGATAGTTTCGCTCATGGATTTTCAACTACCTTGAGGCATAGGATATCACTTTATCATTCTGCAACATCACACATCCTAATCCCTTCTTCGAAGCATCACTGAATACCACAAAGAGCTCCCCACTTGTGGGTAATGTGAGCACGGGTGCAGTGATAAGCCTCCTTTTCAACTACTTGAAGCTTTCTTCGCATTCATCACTCCAAGAAAACTTTACTCCCTTTCGAGTTAGCTTGGTAAGTGGGTTGGAAAATCGTGAGAAATTTCTCACAAATCATCGATAATATCCAGCTAACCCCAAGAAGCTACGGATATCCGTTACCGATGTTGGCCTCGACCATCCCTCAATTGCATCTGTTTTGGAGGGGTCCACAGATATCCCATTGCATGTGATGATATGGCCCAAGAATGAGACTTCCTTCAACCCAAACTCACACTTGATGTACTTTCCATAGATATTCTCCTTGCGCAAAGTCTCTTGTAAAGTTTTTAAATGCTCCTCGTGGTCCTCCTTGGTTTTGGAGTATATTAGAATATCATCTAAAAAGACTACCACAAATTTGTCAAGGTAATCTCTAAAGAATCTATTAATCAAGTCCATGAATATTTCTGGAGCATTGGTGAGTCCGAAAGACATTACTATGAATTCATAGTGCCCGTACCTTGTATGAAAATCAGTCTTGGGGATATCTTCCTTCTTCACCCTTACTTGATAATATCCTGACCGCAAGTCCACCTTGGAGAAGTATTGTGCTCCATGCAGCTGATCAAACAAGTAATCGATTCTTGGGAGAGGATACTTTTTCTTTATAGTTATTTTTTTAGGTTTGCGATAATCGATGCAAAGCCACATTGACCCATCCTTCTTCTTGACGAAGAGGAATGGTTCACCCCATGGTGATGCACTTTGGTGTATAAACCCTTTATCCAGATTCTCCTGTAGTTGTTTATTCAGCTCTTCAAGCTCAAAAACAGCTATTCTATATGGAGTCTTGGATATTGGTAGCGCCCCAGTAATAAGATCAATTGAGAATGAAACATCTCTTCTTGGAGGAAGACCAGGAAGTTCCTCGGGAAACACTTCAGCGAATTCCCTCACAATAGGCATTTATTCAAGGGTGGTTTCTTCCTTGGACTCAATTATCTGAGCCAGATATGCATGCTCATAAGGAATTAATATCCACGATTGAGATGATGGAGCTAAAGGAGATTCATCTTCCTCCTGACACTTGTAAATAATCGGGGGTCGATTCTCCATATGGAGTGTGATATCCCTCTCCCGACAATTTATGTTGGCTCTATATAAGGAAAGCCAATCCATGCCAATAATTGCATCAAATTACACCAAAGGGAGTATGACGAGGTTCGATGGGAAATTCAATCCACATATTATAATAGGGGAGGACTTATATTCATGGGATGCAATGATTGCCCCATTTGCCGTACTCACCGACATCTTTACTTCCAGGATTTGTGGTGGTGCTGCGATTGTTCTAATAAACATTCGAGATATAAAATAATGCGTAGAACCTGAATCAAAAAGTATGTTCACTATTCTTGAATTAATAACTAGCGTACCTGTCACCACTTCATTTTCGGGGTTCACTTCGGCAGAAGTGATGGAAAAAGCTCTTCCTTTCTGTCTTGGAGGTTGTTGGTTGCCTCCGATAACCCTTGGATTAGGGCAATGATTTTCAAAATGACCCAGTTCTTTGCATTTGTAGCATTGAACAATGCGTTGAGGTTCGAACGGAGCGTTTCTCTCCTCTGTCGCAGCCGCGGGTCCTTCTTGCCGACAGTTAACAGCTATGTGCCCTTCTCTTCCACACATGAAGCATTTTCTTGTCCCCCTAAGGCAATTTCCAGGGTGATTCTTTCCACACTTTTGGCATGTGGGGTGTTAGAACTTCTTAGCGCCGTAGGATTTATCCATCGGACCACCAACATTGAATTCCACCTTACGCTTCTTGTCGCCATGATGCCCCTGTGATTCTCCAATCTCCATTTCAACCGTGAGGGCACATCAGAAAATTTCCTCATAGTTGTCGAAGTCACGGATCGCTAATGCTTTCCGCAAGCTAGGCTTCAGCCCACCAAAGAAGCGGAAAACCTTGCATTCGGGGGTAACGTCAAAGGTGGAAGCGTATCGTGCAAGTATTGTGAAGTTTGCCTCGTACGCTCCCACATATTCTTCATCTTTCTGTTTGAGGTAAAGGAAGTTCCTTTCCATCTTAAGACGGAGGGTGCGCGGAAAATATTTATCGAAAAACATCTTCCAGAATTCCTTCCATTCCAAAGCCTCTCTCTCCTCCTCAGGATTCATATTTTTGATCAACGTCCACCATTGATCAGCTTCACCCTCCATATGATAAGCCACGAGGAGAACCTTCTCTTGTTCAGAGCATTGGAGGATGGGGAATATCTTTTAAATGGATTTGATCCATTGCTCAACGATCGTGGGATCAGATGATCCACTAAAAGTAGGAGGCCTTTGTCTCATAAAGCTTTCAATAGTGACTTGTTCTTTCTTAGGGGGGTTTGAACGTTCCTCTTGACCAGTGTTTCAATTCAAAACTTGAGTTAGCTGCGAGGGAAGCATGACAAAGTTCGCGATTCCCGCTCCCAATGGATTGGGCATCTTATTAGTACAATCATCACACTGATCTTCACAACAGTTGTTAGCCCGAGTCCTCCTATTACCAGCCATTGGCTGGAATAAAAGGAAAGTTAGGGGTAACACATAAAGGGTAATCTGAAGACAAAAGTTGATGACTTATAAATAAACATTAATCTCTTTAACTCACGAGTCTATAGGATTAAATCTAGGCTTTTCATGATCTACCTTCTAACATATATTCTTAGGGGTATTTTTCCCTTAATAAGGGTGCATACTAAGATTGTGAATTTATCAAAACATATCCCCCGGGAGTGTCGTAACCAAGAGTGCATCAAGGCCAGTTGTCATGCACCAGTTCCCGTTCGAGTCTATCTCAAAGCGGTGTTTTCGGGTTTTACCCCTAGGATATATCTCTTCCAGAGCCGCCTCTACCTGCTCATATCCGTACAGGGATGTATTTGTTTGATAAACCACTTACTTAGTATTTACCAAAACATAGGGATGTTTTTATTATACTTAGTCTTGTATCTAAGGCTTTAATAGGGTTTCCTAATCCCAAAAATAACTAAACCTATCCTTTGATACCAACTAAGACAACCTTGCTTTTTATTACAACTTAAACATGCTTTATTACAGAAAACTTCACTTGATACAACAAAGAAGATCGAGAGGTTTAGTGTCTTTAGGGCTTAGGATCATTACATAAAAACATAAAACATGGAAATACAACATCTTTATTGAAAACTTCCTTTACATGACCACTACATTCTTTCGTACTTATCATTGCATGGGATAACCTGAGGACATGCATAAGAAAAGGGTGAGCTATAAAGCCCAGTAAAGGAGTACACATGGAATAACATGAGGAGTACAATACATGTTAGGAAATAGGCATATCAATAGAGCATAATAGAAACATGAACATAAAGGCATGATAAAGCATGGTAATCATAACATGGAAATGTGGCAACAACACTTAACATTGAATTAGCATGAGCCAATGCTCATTGCACATGGAGCATGAGTAAACCCTCATTGCACTTGAAGAATGAGTAAACCCTCGTTTCACTTGAATTAGCATGATTCAACACTCATTGAACATGATGTATCATGTTACTATACTTTACCCAATGCATTGGAGCGCTATCAGGGCACACCGTTCTTAAACATTTCATTTCATGCATAAGTGTGCTACATTGATCATAAAACATGGATCCATAAAACATAATAATTTATTACACGATAAAGGAATGTGGAATTCATACATGAAACTTTATAATCAATAAGTAAATGTGCATAAAGGTGAATACCCTTGATGGAGAAATGGGCATGGTATTCACTACATAATGATATTGGCTTAGAAAATCAGTGAGATTTCGGCAGCGTAACGACGTGACATAAGAATTCATAAAAATTGATGATGAGAGAGAAAGGGGTTCCTCATCATATTTACATGTAATGGAAAGTAAGGAGGTCATATAGATACATGTCCCAACAATTGAAAAGGAATTTAGATTCATGATACAAATGTATTTCTTGAATATTAAAGAGGAGAAAAAGTTCCTTTCGGAATTTCAGCATAGTAATAGGTGTACATGGGAGGAATTTAATGAGAGAGAAAGGGTTATCCCATAATTAAAAAAATAATAGGACATTATGGGGGAGGTGATAAGCCATTCCCCAACATTCATAATTGAAATTAAAAGGGAAATAGAACTTAATGAAAATTGAAAAAATGAGAAAGGAAGAAAAAAACCCTTACTTGGAAGTGTGCTTCCAAAGGCTAGAGAGAGGATTGTGAGAGGCTTCTTGGGAGCTTGGGGCACCTTGAGATGATTATAGAGAGAGTAGGTCAGAGGTTGGACGAACTCCAAGGGCTTTGAGTGAGGAGGAAGTGGGAGCTTGGGTGGGTTTATATAGGAAAGGTGAGAGAATTCTTTATTATTTAGGTTTGGGACCCCTTATATTAAAATAATACAAACCACAAACCATCCCATGATATTTGCCCATGGTTTTTGGAAAATGAAAAAGGAAAAAAATATTTTACAAGTCCAAGGTCCTAATTTATTAAAATATTAGGGTTGCTTATGTGGAGGTGAGTCACACTTCCATGGAAATTAATTTAAAAAGGCAAAGTGTTGAATAAGTCTTGAGGGATCCATTAATGCTTTGAAAAGTAAGTAAAACAAACCCAAAACCTCATTATTTTAATGATAAAACATATATTGGAAGAACATAAGGATTATGGTATTTTATTGCATCACCATTGGGTCATTATGAAGTCATAAAACACATTATATATTTAAATGCTATTTAGTTTTTACCCAAAAATTTGATTGTCTCAGAAAATTATGAAAAATTCACCGTTGGATAATTTCGACGTCCTGATTCAAAAAATAATATTTATTTTATCTAAATAATTTTCTAAATATGTGAATTTTTACTTTTAAAATAAAAACCGACATTTAAAAAAAATTCACGGCTTTTGACAGAAATGGATTTCAAACCTTAATAAAAATTTTAATTGCATTCATAAAATTATAAGATCATTTATATTTAATAAAAATTAATTTAATATTAATAATAATATTTTATTAAAATATTATTTAATTCAAAAATCCTTTAATTTAATAAAATATAATTCTTAATTAAATAATAAATAAAAACACCATTTTCACTTTAAAAACTATTTACAAAGTATCAAAAATAACAAGAAATTATATTCATTATTACATACAAAGATAATGTACATGAACATGGTACAACTTATTTGTTACATAACCCCTTAAAATAGCTACATAAGACCTAAGGGTAAGGTGTGCGATGGTGACAGACTCTTGGGGCGGCTCAGATAACATCGCTCGAGTGATAATCTCTATCAACTTCCACTTTTCCCGTAGAAGATCAAGTTCGAGCTTGACATAATGAAGCTCATCTTTGGCTTGGTCAAGGGCGAATCCCAAAGACGCCACCTCTTTTCCGAGCTCTGAAAAATGGGCTTCGTATGGGGAAATTCTACTGGATGAGGCCATCGCTTCCTTTTTCTGAGTAAAATTGGGTTCGTTAAAGCCTTATATTTATACTACTCATGTGATCACTGTTCAACGGCTATAAAAGTAAAGATCACAAATCTTAACATAAAACCAAAGAAGTTGACATCTTATGAAAACATTTTTTATAAAGAAATATTTAACTAGATCAAGAGGGATTTTCCATTAATGAAACTTTGGGTCGTTACAGTTTTAACCCATCAACGAAACTATCAATCTTACTTCTTGGGTTACATATATAATGTGATTCATGACTCGCTAATCTTGTAAACTTAGCCTCATACTTTGCGACATTCTCATCCTCCTTTTGTCTCAGACTCAGAAATTACCTTTCCATATTTTCTCGATGGTCATGATGAAGTATTTTTCTAAGAAAATATCTTTAAACTCTCTACATTCCATATTTTATACTTCATCATATTCCTTCGTGTTTTGATTCAATGACCACCATTGATTAGCATATCCAGTGAGGCGGTAAACTGCCATGACAACGTTTTCTCTTTCGCTACTCCCTAAGGCATGGAATATTTTCTCTAAAGAAATTATCCATTGCACGGATACCAATGGATTTGTACTCACATTGAATTTTGGTGTTTGTTTCCTCATGAAGTGATTTAACATTGATCCTCCACACTGTGGATCCGGGTGCTCCATATGGGTAAGTTTATTATTCATAACCTAAGTGAGTTTTCCCAGTATGGTGATTAGCTGATCAGCACCAGTTGCATCACCAGCTCCACTATAATTATCATGAGCAAGAGGGAAATCCCTACATGGATTTCATGCATTGATACAATTTCCATTTCTTCCACTAGGCACCATTTCTAAACAATGGCATAAACTAGATCAGTTTATGAATCAAAATACAAAATTCCAAACTTGTAAAACACTTAATATAAATTGAACAGTTTATGGATATAATCCATAATCATAAAAATGTTTTCTTTGAGGAAGTATATACTCATAAAATGTTTATAATGATTTGTAAAGAAAATGAGAATTATCCTAAGCATATCCCCCGGGAGTGTCATAACCAAGAGTGCAGCAAGACCCATTGTCGTGCACCAGTTCCCGTTCGAGCCTAGCTCAAAGTGGTGTTTTTGGGTTTTACCCTTAGGTACATATATTCCAGAGCCACCTCTAGCTACTCATATCCTGACAGGGATGTATTTCTTGGAAAAATAAAAAAAATCTCTACAATACCAAAATTCTAGGAAGTTCTTATATACTAATCCTCAAAGTCTCTCTTATGGCTATGTGCTCTAATCAGAGTTTATCTAAATCTAGTTTCCAAGGATTGTACTAAACTTCCTCTGATACCAACTATAATGCCTTGACCCCAGTTACCCAGAGTCAGTGCATTATTACATAATATTGGAATGATCACAAAAGATCAAGTCTCTAAAGACTGATTAGTTTAGTATCCTTGGAATTACTAGATACATTTATAAATCTTACATTACATCATAAAGTGAAAAACTACAACAAAATCTTGTCTTCACACTCATATCCCCTTATACTATCCATGCAGGTCATTCATAAAATACTTCTTCACATCCTAGGAAAAATAAAACATATAAAGGGGTGAGCTCAGATGCCCAGTAAGGATAACAATATATTGAAAACTTTCATAAATAAGCATAAACATTTAAGGCAATGTATAAATAAAACAAAAGCCTTTTAAACATGAAATTCAGCATTATATGGATGAAATAAAATGAAATAATTTAATTTACTTATTCACATGGATATTCAACTAATCGAATAATCACATGCAATATCAATAACCACATTCATAATGATGGAATGCATAATGCCAGACTATCATAACCACGTAGCCAAGTCATCATGCCAAAATACAAATAAGATTTTGTAAAGGCCTCATTCCAAGACACTATTTTGTCTCGTGAGACCTATCGATGCATAGAGGACCTATAGTGGGCTCCAACCATCACTTATTAAGTATAATTTATTCCTCATATGAACAAGTTTAAACATAACATAAACATTCGTGTTAAAACTATGATACAAAATTTCAATACTTTCTCCATAAACCATGAATGGTATGAAAATAACACATCTACAGTCAAAAATATCACAAAACCTTCAATACAATATGGGAGTTCTGTATCATAATAAATTAACATCAAATAAACTTAAAATCCATCAAAGGATGTTGACATAGATGAAATAAAAACTATTTGAGAGAAATATCTCTTTTTTTAAATCATTTAAAAGTCACATATTTATAAAAGAAAACATTTAATTTAAAAATATTATTATAAGCTTGTAAGGGAAGCTTAGATGATTTTATAATAGTGGAAAATAGACTCACCCGCCGTATAAGTTAAAAAGACATTCTTACCTTAATTTTGTCGAAAAGGTTAAAAAGGACCTTGTTTGGAAAACGACGGAAATATTCCTTTATAAACTTGTTATAAAAAGTCAAACAAGGGTATAAATGAATTTAACTAATATTCTGTAAAATAGTAAGATTGTTTTGAAATACATTTTTAAGAAACATGGATGTGGATGACAAAGAGGTCCCAGTAGATAATTACATATAAACAACCTCAGATAATGAAGAGATTGTGAAATAAACCCTTACATTGTAATTTTCCTTGGTTGAGGGTTGGTTAAACTCCTGTATAATGGTGAAATAATTGTTATTAAATTATACAAGAATCATATACATTAATATAATATCATATATGATCTTTTAACATTGATTTGTCAATCATATCTTAGTATTATCATCGTTTCAGGTGTTAACTCACTCGTTTTCTTTTATATATTTTTTTTACATAAGGCATGTTTTTTATGGATAGGTTGTATCTTATTCATATATATAATGATATAAAGTCCTTATAAATTAATTTTAATTATCAAATGATAATTATAATTTCATGGATACTATGGGTAATGAATCTCGTCGTGTTCGTGGAGACGGTAGTCCGTACGTATGCACGAGAGACAATATCATTCTTTTGATATTAAAATAATATATAATTGGATGGTATATCATATATAAAAAATAATTATCATGTTATATTTATTATTTACATCAATTACATATCATTATCATACCCATAAAAATAATAAGGTTTTTGAATAACAATTACACCACGACATGGAGATGGTAAGCAGTATGTACGCACGTATGGTGACATGTCATTAAAAGGATGGATAGAATACTGAATATGGTTGTACCATATTTATAATAACATCACAGTATATAGAAAATACTGGAGTTATTATTTTATAAATTAAATAACAAATAAATAAGAAGTTGAAGAAGAAAGGAACTTGGAAAAGGGTGGTGAAAACATTACCTCTTCTTTGGGTTCTTCCTTTTGATTTGATCAAAAGGGCTCCTTAGGTTGGCTTTATTATCAAACTAAGGCCTCTAGGTTTAATTTAGGTAAGTTTAATGAGTATTTGGACAGGGTTTGGCTGAGACAAAATGCTTTGATGGTGTGAATAATTGGTTATAAGTGGTGTCCTTTTATAAGGGGGAGGAGGGGA